>OY992767.1:9851391-10374864 GCA_963921325.1 Logfia minima
GAAGCTAGGGACGTACCTATCAAGATCGGGTCATGGAGAGGTAATGTATCCTTTTTCAGTTGACCATTTAGATGACTACGAGATAGTACTTGGAATGGAACTTATAGACCATTTACTTGTCATGATGCCAAGTAATGAGACCATGTGATCATGCAAGAAAGGTTGTGAAAGTTTGTTGAGAAAGTCAACTTGGTACTAGTCAACTAAATAAGGGATTATGTCAAGGGGAAAGAACTTTCGCTACAATATTGGTTAAAGAAGAACTACCAATGGAGGAGCCTACCCTCCGAAAACACATTAACTGGAAACTCAACGACGTTCTGAAAGAGTTCGAGGATGTGATGCCCGAAAACCTGCCAAAGGAGTTGCCACCACGGAGGGAGATTGAAAACACTTTGAATTAGTCAATGGGACCAAGCCAGTAGAACAAGCACCATATTGCATGTCACCAAATGAGTTAGAAGAACTCAAGGTACAACTTAAAGAGCTATTGGAGGCAGGGTTCATTCGGCCATCAAAGAGTCCATATGGGGCACCAGTTCTTTTCCATCGCAAGAAAGACGGAAATTTGTGCATATGTATCGATTATCAGGCATTAAATAAGTTGACTATTAAAAACAAATACCCGATACCTCTCATCGCATATATGTTCGATCGTTTACAGAAAGCTAAGGTGTTCATGAAGTTGGACTTACGAAAGGGGTACTACCAAGTGAGGATAACCGAAGGAGATGAACCAAAGATAACATGTGCTACTAGGTATGGATCCTACGAATTTCTGGTCATGCTGTTTGGCCTTACTAATGCTCCAACTATGTTTTACCCCCTGATGCAACACGTACAGGCTGATTTTATTGACAAGTTCGTCGTAGTCTACTTAGATGACATTGTCATCTATAGCGATGCTGTAGAGGAGCATGTGGAATGCTTAGGGTAATTTTTTAAGGCACTTCAAGATAAAAAACTCTATGTAAAGAAAAATAAATGCTCGTTTGGGTTACATGCGGTTTCTTTCTTAGGGCATATTATTGGGGGATGTATGAGTCTAATGGAGCTAGCCAAACTTAAGGCGATATCGGAATGGGAAGCACCAACAAAATCGTCAGAGTTACGATCATTCTTAGGTTTGGTCAACTACTAACAGAGGTTTATCGAGGGTCATTCTTCGATAACATTACCTCTTATTGACTTATTAATAAGGGGGTGAGATAGTGTTGGACAAGAAAGCAACAAATAGCCTTTGAAGCTCTAAAGAATGTCGTCACGAAGGAGCATGTCTTAGCATTACCTGGTTTCACCAAAGCTTTCGAGGTATGCACGGATGCCTCTGACTTCGCTATTGGAGGAGTACTCATGCAAGGAGGATACCCGATAGCATATGAGAGTCATAAAGTAAGTGATATAGAAAGACACTGGCCAACACATGAGGAGGAAATGATGGCGGTGGTGCATTGCCTAAGAGTATGGGAGCACTATTTGAAGGCGACAATCCCATTCAAGATTAATACAGATAACCAGAAGATTAATACAGATAACCAGGCAGGAAGCTACCACCAAACTCAAAAGAAGTTGTCAAGCAAGCAAGCCCGATGGTATAATTACTTCACTGAATTCAAGTATGAGTTAGAGTATAGTTTGGGTGAAATAAAGTATAGTTCGGGTAAACTTTATGGTTGACGCTTTGAGTCGTAAAGGCATGCTTGCCACAATCATCAACGCACCAACAAAAGAACTTCTAGAACGTATCAAAGAGGGTCTGGAACATGATCAACAAACAAGAACATTCATGGAATTAGCAAAAGAAAGGAAAACGAAACGGTTTTGGATTGAGGATGATGTTCTTTATGCAAAGGGGCACCTTTTATATGTTCCAGCATGGGGAAATTTAAGACGAGATAGTTTAAGGAAGTGTCATGATAGCCGTAAATGGGCACCCATGTACACATAGAAAACTCGCCATGATGCAAGAGCGCTTCTACTGGCTACACATGCGAGAAGATGTGGAGACGTGTGTGAGGACTTGCCTAATATGCCAACAAGATAAAATAGAGCAAGAGCATCCTCATGGATTACTCCAACCACTTCCTATTCCTGAACGAATATGGGATAGTGTATCGATGGACTTCATTGTTAATCTACCTTTACAAGAAGGATGTTCGAGTATACTAGTGATAGTAGATCATCTGTCAAAGTATGGGATATTCATCCCAGCCCTAAAGGAGTGCACTGCTAATGTGACAACAAAGATTTTCATGAAGCATGTAGTGAAGCATTGAGGACTACCTACATCTATCGTGTGCGATCAAGACTCACTATTCACGGGACGATTTTGGCAAAAGTTGTTTTACCTTCTTGACACTCAACTAAAGATGTTGACTGCTATGCACCCGCAAACAAATGGACATAGTGAACGAGTTAATGGAATGTTAAAGGTGTATCTTCGACATTATGTGGGCGCCAACCAAAGAGGTTAGGCTTAGTTACTCCACTTTTCCCAGTTCTCATACAATCTTATAAGGAGTGAAAGTACTGGTAAAAGTCCTTTTGAGATTGCCTTGGGGTTTCACCTAGCTACCCCAAAAGACGTCATGAGTTGCTATAATGGAAATAGCTCACCCATCTACCGTTTTTCTAAGAATTGGCAAAAACGTGCAGATGTGGCTAAGCTATACTTAGAAAAATCAGCCAAGAGAATAAGGAGACAGGCCGATAAAAAGCGCACTTTCAAGGAATTCAATGAAGGGGATCAAGTCTTGGTCAAAATCTATCAACATGAGAGCGATCATAGTTTATACTTGGAACTATTACAACAATACAAAGGACCATTCACTGTCATAAAGAAGATTGGCTCGATAGGCTACAAGCTAGAGTTACTGGAAGCATATTCAAGAATTCATCTGGTGTTCCATGTAAGTTTGTTGAAGCCATATAATAAGGATCCAGAGGATGAAGAAGTAAATGTTTCAACAAGAGCACCGACACGCATGGGAGAGCAATGTGAGAATATAGCTGAAGAGATCCTTGCAAAAAGGATTAAACAAGGCAAAACTGGGCACCTATGAAAAAAATACTTGGTAAAATGAAGAATAAACCAATGATTGAGGCAAGTTGGGAACCGAGCTGATTGATACATTTGAGGCCAAACATGCATCGAGGACGATGGCTCGCTCAAGTGGGGGAGAATGGCACATTCTAGAAGTCTTAGAACAGTTGGAAACTATAGTAGCCTAGTTAAATTCTAGAAAGTTATGCAACATGAAATGTGGTAAAAAGATTAGGAAGTTCTAGAATATGTATATGATGAAACATTTAAGACCCCTTAGCTCCATTATAAATATGTTAAGACATGAGCCATTTGAGATCATTAAATTGTAAACAATGTAAGTGATGAATCAAAAAGGTATAAGATTCTTTTAAGAAGTCTTAAAGCAATATTTAGGTGTTTTCTTTAATATTTTCTAAGTCTTTTTTAAGTGAGGGTGAATGTCAAACTGAGCTAGTAAAAAGAAAAACTAATAATGAACGATTTGTTATTAATTTAGGTAGCCCGTGGCATAACTAATACAAGTAAATAAAAATATACAAAAACTAAAAATCATATACGGCAAGAATGGATGACACGTTATCAAGTCTAACGGTTTTCGTTTTATAATTTTTCTCAAATGGTCATTAAGTTTGAAACTTTACAATATTCAACAACTTTTCTAATAAAATTTTTATTTAATAAGTCACCATTTTTTTGTTCATATCTATTTGTATTGCACTAACTTACTAGGAAATTTGAACATTTACCCAAATCCTTGGTAAAAAGTGTTAAATTTTATTTTAGCTGAATTTTATTCTTGATTTGAGAACCTTTTAATGTGTAACAAAATTAAAATAACAAAGCCACAAAATAAACAATTTGAAAATGTCTATCTTACCCTTTTCCATTATCCACCTAAAACCCTCAAAAAAAAGAAACGAACTTACAAAAACCCTGATCTCGTTTCACTCCCAGGTCCTCTTTCCACCAAAAATGGCAGCAACCGCTACAGCTGCTGCAACCAGATTATTCTCTCTATTCGAAACCACCACTGTCACCGGTGCCGCCGTAAACCTCCACCCGTTCCGTACAACTCGATTCCCTTCAATTTACTATACATCATCTCAAACCCTACGTTTCCGCCGCTACTCATCTTCCTCCATCGCCGCTTCCGTCATAGACAACGATACCACCACCACTGCCGGAGAAATTCAACAACATCCGTGGCCTGAGTGGGTGACTTTCGTTGACCGGTTGAAGTCAAAAGGTTACATTCAAAAAGAAAGTGGAAATGATATTGCTGTTTATAAAGATATGACTATCTTAAAAGACGCTTGCCTCAGCTTCGGCCGTGATCGTTTCGATATATTTAAGTAAGATATCATTGCTGTTTTTGTTTAATTATAATTTAATAATAACAATTTTATTAAATAGAAGTGTAATGAACAAATGATAGAAATTACATAAGAAAGAATCTCAATGTATGTTTGAGGAATATAGCTTTTGGGTACTTGTATGAAGTTTTGTGTTATGATTAAAACACAACATTTCAGCCTATAACATACAATTTCGTAATTCTCATTGCGAAAAGGAGGAATTCTTCAATAAAATTGTTAATTTTGAAATAAATCTTCAATTTTGTAAAAAGGGGCAATTTTCAAATAAAGTCTAGACCATTCACATGTGAACAATTAGGTAAAAAGTGGTTTGTAACATATAATTGTATGGTTCTCCATGTAAACAAAAAAAGAAAGAAAAATTTGTTTTCAATGTTTAATGGGCTTACTGTATGGAAATGTTCCCAATTTATCGCGTATTGTTATGTGTAGAGGGTATTTAGAGATAGTTATGTGTGTAGTAACCAATCAATTATCGCTATTGCGGAACACTTACCCTTTCTCACCAGCAAGCTAAGCTTCTTATGTATCGCGTGACTCTTCATCTAGTAACCGTTAATTTTGAATTATTGTGAGATTTTTTTACTAATGTTACAGCCATATAAATGGCCATGTCAAATGCAATGCTGCTATGTCATCCGTTTTATATGTTATAGGAGGTCACATACTTGCGATATTAAGAATGAAAAGTTTATCACACACATAGTTGGATACATTTCTCTGCACTTGGCCCCTTTTCAAAAGGCAAAAGCTTAAGCTCGTTAAAGGTTCTGTGCCACCATACCTTAACTTTGTTATATGGACCATCGTGCTAAAAATTCCTTCATCCGTCAAAGTTGATTAGGCATAGATGGTGTCCAGACTTATTAAATGGTTTCAGTTAGTTTTTCTAGTTCAATTACACTAATCTGTCTTTGAGAGTGTTGTTTTTTGTAACTAACTCCTTAAATTGTTAATGTAGGTCACTATCTATGCAAGATATTCAAACTCTTGTGGAGAAGGGTTGTCCTAACATTAACCGAAAGACTGTTAATTCAGGGAAGCGATTGAGAGCACATTTACAACTCGATGAAGGAGATGTAAGTTGGATAATTATCACTTTTTATATGTAAAATCGGGTTCCCTTTAATATGTATATGATAAATGATTTAATTTTGCTAGGTATGTGGTGTATGTGTTCTTCGGGGATCATGTGATAGGGCATATTTGATACTGAAAGACATTGAATCAGCTGCTCGAACTGTAGATATTGTGCGCATTTTGTTGAGTTATGCACTTGATCCAGTCATTGTTTCCAATAAGAAGCCTTCTGTGGCAGAACTTATTGAAGCATCTGCCAGAAAATTACTTTTGGAGTTGACTGAGCTAAGTGACACTAAAATTAACCCTGAGGTGCAAAAGCCAGCTGCAGTAGTTGCTCGGAAGGTGCAATCTTATCAATCTGTGCAAAGTTACCCTTCTCGGAATGTTGAAATGAAGAGAGGAGATTGGATGTGTCCCAAGTCAGTATATTTCAATTGTTCATATTAATTATAAGTGCAGTTTCACATTTATCTGTTAATGGCTCAATTTGGGTTATCTTTTTGATTTCAAACAAGTCATCTTGAAAAAAAAGTAGCTAAAAGGGAATGGGTGAAATAGGTTTAAAGTCGCTTGGTCGTTTTTCAATGCATGCGACCACCTGAATCATGACAATAGCTTCTGTGTTCTTTTTGACATCAAATACCTATCTGCAAAATGCATAGATCTTCAGCAACAATCACTGAAAATGATGAATGAAATTGTATAATATGAATTTTGTGCTTTAAAGTGTTAACATTTGGTGCATGCTACCGAAAATTTCATCTTTATTTACATTTAAGTTAATGGTATATTCAACTCAGTTACAGAGAAAATTTTTAGTACAGTATGGAATTCAATTCACTGATTCCTGCATTGAGATAAATAGTTAATTATTTGCTGATGGTGTTTTTGTTCAACATTATTCTACGTTTATTAATACCTTAATCAACCTTCTGTAGGTGCAATTTCTTAAATTATGCTAGGAATAAAAAATGCCGTGAATGCAACGAAGATGGTCCTTTAAAATCTGGTACTGAAGATGTTGAGATGAAAAAAGGCGATTGGAATTGTCCTCAGTAAGTTCATCAGTGCTTTTATTAGGCTTTCTGGTTGTTAAAGAATTCCGTCTTCTTTTCTTCCAACATGCTGCTAATCATATGTATTTGACCATTCTACGTCATGTTTTGTCCCTTTTTGCACTTGCTCATACTCTCTGTTTTTTTTTTTTTTTTAAAATGAAAAAGTAATTATATTGATTGATATTTAGTTGAAGTTACACTTGAATGAGGAAAAAAGTTTTGCCATGATTGATAACAAAGTTGCACTTGTAATCATACTAAGCTGTGCTTAGAACATTTTCTTGTAGCAAAAGGTTGATAAATGGCAACCCAGACCATCCAATAATCGGCTACCTATCTATAATGTGGGGGCATACCTGTCTCACTCAGCGGTTGTGGCTATGGGGGTGCCAGGGCTTGAACCCCTGACCTTGTGCTTTTTGTGGCAAAAATGCTCCCACCCATTACCAACTAAGCTACGCTCCATTGGCTTAGAACATTTAACCCTAAGATTGAAAAAGATTAACCTGACTTTTAAATAACCTGACTTGAAGGATGATGCTTGCTAATGAGCATGAAGATTTAAGATTGAAAGCTTGACTACTAAGTCCAGTTGAAATTTATAGGTCCTAAAACTACCTCTGTAAAGCAACATAATACATATGAAACTTCTCAACTTGCAAGAAACTTAACCATGTTTACTCCGTTGATAGTCTTGTCTAATTATGATGTAATAAAACCTAAATCACATCCAAAAGTTCAATTATGCCAAACAGAGTGCCGAAGGGCCTTAACTTCCCTCGATTGTTTACATGAATGGCCCAACTCTTCCCGAATCTGTGAATGAACTTACCAAATGCAATAACCGGAACTGAGAAACCTGTTTGGCTCATGCTTTTTATTGAAATAAGAAGTGACCCGAACATATGTTAATACTGTTAAAGCCATTAAGGGCGAATTGCAACCTGTTCTTGCTGCATTTATATTATTGGATTCAACACAAGTAAGTTGTGTAGTAGATTCCATAATATATATTTTATTTTGAAATTTTTATACACAATTATGACTAATCAATACAAAGATGGAAGTTGGGAATTCAAGTTCTTGTTTCTTATTTATTCTGGTTTCTTACTTATGGTTGACTTAATGATTGTATCGTTAACTACGTAAATATTCCTTCATTATTATTGCAGGTGCAATTTTATGAATTTCTCGAGAAATATTAGGTGTATGAAATGCAAAACGGAGGGGCCTAAGAGAGTTGGGAGTGATGATTTGGAAATGAAGAAAGGAGACTGGAATTGTCCACAGTAAGTATTAGTTATTTAATTAATTTGGCACTTTTTAATTAAAGTAACTTATTTATCCATTACCATATGTACAAGTCACTTATGCTGTTAGCTTTATTGTTCTAAATATCACTAAGCACAATTAGAGGGTCGAGCTACCTTCTTGCTTAAGCAAACAAATCAAGTAGTTCTAATGTACTTTTGCTTATAGATAAGGTAAAAACATTAAGTCTAAGACTCTTCTATCATACTTGTATTTGGTAAAACATATGATTATGATTTGTGATTACTTAGGCTGTGTTTATAATCTCAAGAAACCGTTGTGTGTGTATTTGTATAAGATTCGGAGAAAAGACAAATCTATGTGAGGAGACTTCAATTCACAATTTTACATTTTGTATGGATTAAAAAAATTCTGAAAGGAAGTAGCAATTTTGTAATTTTGAATGAGAAGTTTGTATATATGATCATGATCAAATAACAATGAGTTTTTAAAGAATTAAGTTCAAAATTTAGTGAATCGATGTCTTCTCACACACATCTCACTTAAAAGCCCTTCTCATTTGACCCTGATCCTATATATATTTGAGATTTCAGTTGAATTAGACTCAGTTTTGTTTAGGGATATTACATGTCCGATTACTTTACTTTCGAAGGTGCATATTTGAGAGGTATTGTTTACAATGTATGAACTTTGGTATATTTTCTTTAGGTGTCGATTTATGAATTTTGCCAGCAACACAAAGTGTTTACGTTGCCGAGAGCACCGTCCCAAGAGGCAACTAAATGCTGGAGAGTGGGAGTGCCCTTCGTAAGTCTCTCTCAAATCACCTTATTAACGCTTGTGTTACAACAAGCAATTTATTAATTTATTTGTTATTATTTTCGTTTAAATTTAATGTCTCATGCATATTATGCACATACAAAATTACTTGATGTCTCAAATTTGATGCCTCTCCCTCCCATATCCGCCATATCTCATACTAGCTGCACCAAAACTGAACTGATATTCACCATTTGCTAATTTTTTTACCTAGTGTGAGAGACTTTTACTCTCATCTGGAAAGGAACATCTTTTTTTTTCACAAGATTGCCTTTTTGATCATTTTATGTAATAAATTAATTTCTTGAACAATGAGAATTTGTCCCATGTGATTGCATAAATGGTTAAGGAGGGTAAGACATGCAAAATCAAGAGGTTTTTACCTCTCGGGTTATGGACTAAGTCCTTTTGTTTTCCTTGCCCTGTAGTCGCTGTGACTTACCTTCCTCATGTTGGCAGCGGGACCGGTTGGTGGGAACCCCGGGGAATGGGATGACATTCAACCTTTCTTTATGTTCATACAACTGATTATCTGATTGTTACTATATTAAACTTTGGTCCGCAGTCTAAATATGTATCTTTTGGATTGAACCTTGGTTAGGTGTGATTTCTTCAATTATAATGGAAATGTTGTTTGTCGAAAGTGCAATTGTGAACGACCCAAAGATGCAGAAGCAAAATATGAAGAGCAACTGTGGAGGAAGCCAACTTAAGTAACTAATTTGATCTCATGGGTTTATGGGGTGCCAAGAAGTCAGATATATGAACATGCAACTTTAGATGTGTCAGAGTTTTTTTGGAGTTTATTCATGATCACTTCTCCATGGTCGATATAACATATTTTGAGTTGTATTTAAGATTCAAATATGTGGTTGTTTTGGGACTGTTATGTGTAGGAAAACAGAGGAATGATGAATACGAGGGCTTTGCAGTAATGCTATATGCATCAATCTAATAGAATGATGTTGATAATTTTACATTACAGAAAAATAATGTTCATTGTGCTTAATAACACGTGGGTGATTATTATAGTTTGAAATGCATTTAATGCTTTAGATAACAAGTGACAATAGTTTTTGATGTAGATTAGCAGTGATAGTTATAATCTTGCGCTGCCAGATCTTGATCGATGTCAAATACGATTCCAGTTTCATCTTAACTATTTTGTCAGCTTTTCTCTTTCTTTTTGTTGCAAGTTTTTGTAACTGTACTCATTCTAGAACTTGTACTAAAGGTGAGGCCGAATAGCTCTTCATAGTTTTAATTTCTTTTTTTATAAAAGTAAGGTCAGGGCTCAACTATTTCAAGGAATATGCCGTTAAACGAATTTGCTAATTTGTCATATAATCATTGAGCTAGACATTATCCAAAGGGGATGAAATGCATTAACATCAACGGTACTTGCTCTAGAACTGGTACTAATGTGAGCTTATGTTAACGTCAAAGTTATAAACTTCAGTGAATAAAGTAATCTGGTCTGTTATGAATGCATGAAACTCCATAAATAATACGCTTACCAGTTACTTATTATTATTTTTTCTTTTTTTCCATTCACTCGTCGAGTTCATCTATTCATGTTGAATTGTCTTTTGCTGACATGCGTAGCAAACCGGTTTTTGTGATTTGATTTTTGGACCTAAATACAATTAGGCTAGTCTCCAGGTTAGTTGGATCAGATAACCATTTAGACCGACATTCTGCAACGACGAGCTATCCCCTTCAGAATGCAAGGTTGAATTCTCGGAAAAAATATTCTCATGAAGAATCCCCTACCAAATCTCCATGAACAAAATTATTTTGATATGCTCCGACGATTCTGGATCATTGTTTCAGAATGGGCTTAAAACACCATATACCTACCTTCTATGCTCAAGATTCACCAAATCTGGAAGCGGGTCATGAGTCGCTAGCAAAATGAGAACATTCACTTTTCTAGGCACCTTCGTGCAACTTGGCGATATAAGTTGACCAACGAGATAAACCTCTTGACAGTAAAGCCATGTTGTCAAGAACCCTTTAGGACATGTTTATCATTTAAACAAAAGATATAAACATTAATTAATCGAAATCAAAGTACACAAAGAAGTTTCTAAATCATATGCATATAATTAATTGATCACATAGATACAAAACTAGGGAGACGATCTCAATTTATGAGATCGTGATTTTACACGAAGTGAAGACACCAAATATCTTCTAAGAACTATTTCTTTATAGAGTTTTAGGGATATATATAATTAGAAAACACATGCCTATTAGGAAATTAAATCACCTAATATTCAAGTTTATCTTGAATATCTTAAGTTAAATTCTCTAATTATAGTTTTACTTTTTGTCTCATCAAATTTATAATGTAGGGAAATTCTAACGACTTAATTTTCCCAACAATATCTCCTATTTGATAATGATAAAACAAATAGTAAACTGATTACAAGATAATATGAAAGAAGTAAATATACATTAAAAAGTAATTCTAATCTCTTTGAAAGCTCAAAATATCTTGCATAATCCATGGAACTCTTATTGTGTTGATAATTTGATATTTCTTTGTGAATTATCAACCATCACAAAAGTATACATCTTTCTCTCCTTCAACTTGAGAACTCGTCTCTTTAAAGTTAACTTAAACAAGTTGATCAATTCAACTGGAGTTACTATATCTTCATGATACTTGTACATGTTCGAGTTGTAATCTTTGAAGCTTGACTCTCTCCCTCAACATCATCTCCCCAAGAAATTAATTTAGCCTTAACAACACTTATAATGTCCGAAGAAAATATCTTCAACTAACTTGAACATAACAATTTTAAACCTCATCTCTTAGGTCACATAAAGATCGAACATATCAGTTGCAAACTTCATCATCGTCTTCAAAAATGTTGATTGTGTTTGAGCTAACCTCTGGGTCTAAGTTTGTCTCGGTCTGAGTTTGGTGTCATTGCTTAGTATGAGTATGTTGTCGTGTCTTGGTCTGAGTCTTTATGAGACAGACTAAGACTAAATATTTGCAACAACTATAAAATTATATATCTTCCTAATGACACATTCGATCAAGCTCAAATTTGGACATAAATTATATCTGTGCGTCTTGAAACATATATCCAAAAATCAAGATAATCCAACGGTTAACGAACACACAAAATTAATGTTACAACAAATGAGAAGATCTCCCTGTAGAAACATCTAGTCACGATAAAATTATTAAACCATATAGATATGTCTGTCTTGTCCATATATCCAAAAATAATGAAGATCTAATGTTAACGAAGACACGGTGATCATTTTACGTCAATTGTACAGAAAAAGCCCAAGGTTTATGCACTAAAATTCGTAAATAAATATCTCTGGATCAAAAGTTGAGATCGAAAATTCCTTAGTGAGAATGTGAATATATGTGCTAGGAATCTACAGTTCAAATTTCATTACGATCCGACAGCTAACAAATGAGATCCAACTAGTTTTCGTCTAACTTCTTTCGTTTCTTCAATACGAAACCTTTTGCTAGGAATCGACTTAGATCTTCAACAAACTTTCTTGATTATGCTTTGATACTAATTGTAGGACCCATTTATTTTTACTCAAACAAAAGATATAAACATTAATTAATTGAAAATACAAAGAACACAAAGAAGTTTCTAAATCATATATATATAATTGATTAATCACACAGATAAGAAACTAAGGGAGACGATATCAAGTTATGAGATTGTGGTTTTACACGAAGTGAAAACACCTAATATCTCCTTAAGAACTCTTTATTTATAGTCTTAGGGATATGTACAATTAGGAAACACATTCTTATTAGGAAACTAAATCACCTAATATTCAAATTTATTTTGAATATCTTTAGTTAATCCTTTAATTTTACTTTTTGTCTCGTTAAATTTATAATGTGAATAAAGAAAAATTTATGACGACTTAATTTTCCCAACAAACCCATCTCCAACTATCACCATCTCCCCTCAAACAATTCCAAATTCGATAAAAGATTTGATACGAGACTGAAAACTAGTCCAAGTACAACCCTGGGATCCGATTGCCACCTGAGTTGCCATCAGTTTGCCACCAACAAACAAGTTATAATTTTCAAGCATGGATCAACCAGAATCCACCCACCGATCAAGCCAATACTGAGTTTAAAACATTCTTCCAATTAGCCGAATATACATGCCTTTATTTTCGTCCCGGAATCCCCAAAAGAAGCGTCTGCTGATCATTTCTAATTGATCAACAATTATTAGGAGCCTGGAGTAAAAATAAGTAATCAATTGATCATTTCAACCCAATTTGCCACTTTCAACATGTTGCTTCCAACCAGGAGACCCAACTATGTAACAGGAAGACTCGTGCTTACAGTGAATGATTTTATATTTCACAAACTCCACTATGACTCACTATTATCGTTCATGAATTTTATATTTCAAGCTAAATTTTTAGTGATCTAATCTCACTAGATCATGATTTGATTCGATGTTTCAATTATGTCTTGATTTCTATAATTTCATCCATTCAAGTTGATCATTTCGTGTTCGAGTATTGCACAAACAAAACAATCACCCCAAATATATACATTTGTTCCGACAAAATTTGAGCCCACAACTATTAGATTGTATTGGTCACCCTAGGTCAAAGTGACCATTTGGATCTTGATCCTATTATTATTATATTATCTTATTTTCATATGAATAAACAGATCATAAATAAACACACAATACTCATGTGTGACGATAACCATTTCTCCATAATATAATTCACAAATCGATTTTAATAATAACGATCATATATATTCAAAAGACCATGATATAATTTTCAAACATGACTTAATTTATTAACTAAATCAAAATGAGTAACCGACAACCAATGCCAAACCGAACCCATTCCAATATCCATTCACGACACAAAAGCGGCTGCAGTTTATAACTTGTACTAACAAATTCACTCACTTGTTCAGGATTACCTTCAGTAAATATCAAACAAACTTTTCCCGAAATATAAGGAACCAATTCGGTGAAAGTGTTGTTTCCTGTGGCCAGAGCATGAATAGTGATGGAGCCCTTTAACAAGGTGTTCTTTCCCATTACAAATGATGATTCGCTACGTAAACCTTGCCTTATGGCTTTAACATGGTATGCTAAGCTGCGAGTAAGACTATATATCATGAGACATTTATTACAGAAATCAATGGGTGAGATTGTCTGCCCTCATTCCCCTCAAAATGCAATTCCCCTCATAATCTTATCATGAGTTAATAATTCAAAGAATTTTACAAATACTTAACTAAACTAATTGTAAAAATTAAATACAAATAATAATAAAATTTAAATATATATTTTATTTCTCATTAACTATCGATAAACATTTAAATTTCCCTATGTATTTGTCTTAACACACATTTAACTACAAATTTGTTATGAACATAGTCACTTGGTACAAGAAATGTTAAGAAGTGGTGTGATTAGACCTAGCCATAACAGATTTGCTTCTCCTGTAGTTTTAATGAAGAAAAAAGATGGCTCTCAGCGATTTTGTGTTGATTATAGGAAACTAAATTTACTGACTATCAAAGATCAGTTTCCAATTCCTATTGTGGAGGAGCTAATTGATGAACTTCATGACAGTTCCATCTTCTCAAAATTAGATCTTAGAAGTGGTTATCATCAAATACGAATGCGAGATTATGATATTGAAAAGACGGCTTTTAGAACTCATGAAGGATTGTATGAATTTGTTGTGATGCCTTTTGGCTTGACTAATGCTCTAACCACATTTCAATGATTGATTAATCATGTGTTAAAGCCTTTTCGGAGGAAGTTTGTGCTCGTGTTTTCGATGATATACTCATTTATAGCAAACACTGGCAGGAACATTTGCAACATCTTCGTATAGTGTTGCAGACACTAAGAACTCATACTCTCTTTGCTAAATTCTCAAAGTGCACTTTTGGAAGTGATCATGTTGATTATTTGGGTCATATCATATGTGGTACTAGTGTTAGAGCAGACCCGAAGAAAATAACAGATATGGTTAAGTGGCCAGCACCTACGAATATCAAGGAATTAAGGGGGGTTTTAGGACTCACCTTATTATAGGAGATTCGTGAAAGACTATGGTAAAATTGTAAAACCATTGACCGATCTCCTCAAGAAGGACAATTTTGTTTGGGACAATTACGCTAATTTGGCTTTTGATTCTTTAAAGATAGCCATGACTAACACTCTAGTCTTAGTTTTACCCAATTTTGATGAACCCTTGTTATTGAGACTGATGCCTCAAGTGTGGGTATTAGTGCGGTTCTGTCCCAAGACTGTCATCCAATAACTTTCTTCGGTAAAGCTTTGGGTCCTAAATATTTACATTTGGGTTTTCATCAAACAAACTTTCAAAATATTTTTTAAAGTTATAAATTTCATCTTTCGCGAAATTCGGGTTTTCATCTATTAAACCTAAATCGTAAGAAATGTTTTGAAGTAGAGTTTCAAGCCCACTAACATTTACACAGCTAGGTTCAAAGTGGCAGAACAAGTTATAACGGGAGGCATTTCTTTAAAATATTTTATAAATTTGTCTTTCATTGGTTGTACCATTTGTTCAAAAATGCCGCCCCTCAATTCAAAATCGTTTATCTTGGAACACATTAAAATTATTTGGTTTAACACCAACCAACTGGTCGGATAATAAACACCCGACAAATAAGTAGTTGCTTGTTTAAAAACAACAAACATTTCGGTAATTAGTTGGATAGTATGGCAACTCGACTCCGGAAAAGGTGTAACCCGATTACGTTACGCAAGAAGGTCATGAAACGTTTTCAAAGTTTCTTTTTGTCTTAAAGGTCTTTCAAACATATTACATGTCAAATTTCATCTAGTAGGTACGTCCCAGTTCGGACCTAACCAAAGGGAATTCGAATCGACACAAAATTTCATATATTTATACTATCTAGTGTTGCTTGAACTAAAAATATCACGTAATATTTGTTTAAAACTTTTTTTGATGTTTGCAATACAACTAATTCCATCTTGCACAACCAAGTTAATAATATGTGCAACACATCAACTATGAAAAAATATGCCTTTGCAAACAGGTTCATATTTTAGTTGTAATTGTCTGACGGCGGCGGTGTTATCGGATGCATTATCAAAAGACATAGAAAATAATTTTTGTTCTAGCTTAAAACTTTTTATCACATAATCTATATAAATTATCGCCGGTATGCGGATATCCAAATAATTTAAACGCAATCGTACGCTTCATCATTTGCCACGTATGGGGATTAACCCAATGAGCGGTAACGCAAATGTACAAATCAGGTGAACCATGTGGAGCCGTCCAAACGTCACAAGTTAAATTTATACCGGTTTCTATACTTTGAAAACCTAAAATCATTTCATTTCTAGCCAATTTCCACATTTTAATAGAATCACGTCTAAAAGTTGTACGACTTACATGTGTATAACGAGATTGAAGCATTTCTTGGATGAGTTTTATCAACCGCGGATTATCGAAGTGGTCAAAAGGCAAACTTCGACATCCTATCCCGCACCAAACTCACTTCGTATTGCTAAATCATAGCATCATTCGTCATTGTCGTTTGGTCATGACCCCCATATTTCACCAATTGGTTTGAAACCGGTTTGTACCAGAACTGATTTGAAACCGGCTATAACGGTTGAAATATCAAACCGATCCAAACCGGTCAAACCCATTTGAAACTAAATCAGTTTGATTCGAACCGGTTTGAGCCAAACCGATTTACGATCTAAAAGTTTTTCTAAGTATGACATGCTACGTACAGTCTTAGAAGATAAATGTATATGACAATTAAGAATATGTGCAGTAATGTGAAAATCCCATCAACAAAATGAATTTACGTAACCTTCCCACCAACATCGTATATTTTATTGCATTAAATGCGACATAAAATAATGGATTTTTTCAAATGAAAAATGTTTTTAGCTAGGAAGTGTATCAAGTAAATCTAGACTGTTGGATCAACAATGAAATTTGATTAATGGCTAAAAAAAGTAAGGTGACATTTTTAAAAAGAGGAACAATTAGACTTTTTCATTTTAATATAAAAGTCTTAGATCCATATTTCTTCTAGCATCTTCTTCCTAGTTCCTCCCCTCCTTTTCCCGGTAACCGTCACCCTCGTTTTTTCCCCGACTGCCGCTGCTCATAGCAATAACTATCACCATCATCTATCTATATCCACTAGTGTAATACCATCTTTCCTTACAACCACCGAAGAACAAAAAAGAAGAAGAAACAATTTGAAATTGAAAAAATATATATTTATACAAACTAAGGTCTGATTTAGATATTTAAAACGATTTTTAAAATTTGATTCATTCTTTTATCTTTATCTACATATTCATCATCTATTCTAATTTTGTCAACTTTAACTCACAGATCATCAAATAAACATGTATCTATAAGGACACACACAAGATGTTTGATAAAACGTATGACAAGGTTCAATGTACTCACAATAGTTTCCAAACGTGAAACTATTTTCTAAGTTTCTAACAGTCGTTTTGGTTCTCGCATTGTTATAAGCCTACTCCAAACACATTGAAGAAAACACACAGAACATTCTGCAATCTAACTTTGTGCCAAAAACACGTTTTATTATGAAGTGAATTTCGTGCTAAAAAGTGATATATACACGACTCAAAGAGATTCATCCGGTTATCCTGAAATCATTCAACACGATTACATCAAAATTCCCAACAAGATTAGCGTAAACTAGTAATTTGATTTTTTTAATTTTAAATTTTAAAAGCTAAAAGATATTTACAAGTTTTCTATAAATAGTTGTGTAGTTGTAAATAAAATCAGGAGTAATTTGATGGTTTTGAAAAGATAAAGACTATGGAGTAGATAAATGCACAATAATTGGTAGCATTTCCGTACAATAGCAGAATCCAACCCTCTGTGTTTATCCAGATCGACCCTTCTGTAATTTTATTTTTTACGTATTATATTTTTATTATTAATTTTTACCCAACATTTCTTTCAACACGGTAAATCTATAACGTATCTCACATAACGGTAAATATCTACGACGTATAACTAATTTCCTTATATAAATAAATTATTATGCAAGAAACACCTTAAAATCTTTCATGATCATCTCCATCAATTCAACTCCCTCTCCAACTTGGATTCCAAGTATCGATTCCCCTAAATAAAACCCTCTATTACTCGTTCAATTAATTTCTTCTCCAATTTTTTCATCACAATATCTGTCCGATCGATCATTAATCAATGAAGAAAAACATGAAAATTAGAGAAAGAAAATGCAGGAATAACATCGGAAAATTGTTGTCGTTAATGGGTTTCAAAGATAATAACATTGTTGCTGCTGCAACGGTTAGAAATATGCTTGCAAAACTTCGTGAAGTTGAAGAAAAGAACGACACAAATAAATTCCCAACTACTGGTACTATTAATGCTGCTGCTGCTGTTCACAAGAACAAGAATCGTTCAACGATTAAAAGAGTTGTTTTCAAATTGGGTGGTAAAATTTATGTCCTTGATCAAGAATCACCCACATCGGTAATAGTTCCTCTCGAACAACCACATTCTAAAACCCCAGTAGTATCTTGTAATAAATATATGGAGTTAAAAGATTCCAGAAATATTCACCCTAGTTGTGGTTCTAAGATGATGATTGTTGGTGATCATGAAGATGATGATATCGATATATTGGATTCAAGAAAGAATGCTGTATGTTCAAAAAACCCTAACGTGAAAGAATATTTAAGAAATAACATAAATGTATCTGCTCAAAACCCTAGTACTAGTTCAAGTAGGATGAATGTCGATGATCAACAAGATGATATCATGATGGAGTTCAAGAATGGCGAAATTTCAGATTCAAGAAACAATGTTGTGTATTCAGAAAACCCTAACTTTTATATGATCCATGAGGAGTTAAGGATTAATTACAATGTGACAGATTTTATAACGGGTATTGGTGGTACGAAGGCTAAGTTGTTCTTTGAGAAGCAGCTAACGCCAACGGATGTCAGCGAGAATCACGGACGGTTGTTGATGCCTGCGAAAAAGGTAGAGAATTCAGATAAGATCTTGACTGCAAATGAGAAAATGATTCTGGGAAGTAAAAATGGAAATATAAGTGTGACTGTGTTTGATCCAAAAAAGTGTGAATGGGAATTGAATCTTGGGCAATGGAGAATGGGAATGAATATTAACTATGTGCTCAAGAAAAAGTGGAAAGAACTTATGGAAGCAAATAAATTGAAGGAACATATGAACATTCAAGTTTGGTCATTTCGGGACGTTGAGGAGAACCTTTGCTTTGCAGTTATTCGTGTTTAATTAAAATGAGGCCGGGAACTAAATAACATGGTTTTGAAGACGTAATTAAGTTGTCTGGTTCGAGCTTAGTGACTTTTAACAATTAGTTTTGGTTATAGTTTAATTGTGTTGGTAAGATATTACATTAACTCATCTTAACTGATGCTGCTGTTATTGTTGAACATATCTAATGAGCCTTGGCATATAATGAGTTATCCCTTTTGATTTTGCATTAAATTTAATATGTATTTAATGTGTTGTTTGATATTTGATTGCCAAATGCATGTTCTTGAATCTTATCAATCTCTTTAAGTAATATTATTGTTATACATTTAAACAGATTATTGTAATTAGTACATGTAAATTTAATATTAAATTTTGCATTAATTTTAATATTGTTGTTGTATTTCAAATGTGTTGCTTAGCGACACGTTGAACTTATCCGTCATTGCTTCGTGATTTCAGAACTGAAAGAGTATTAATTGATTTTAATTTTTCATAATTACTGATCTGTGTATAAACCTGAATATTTTGATTTTGTGATTGAGTTTTGCTAAAGTTTATATTTACTGATGGTTAAATAGTTTGTACAAAATTTCAACAGAATTTGGGTAGGAAATTGTCACTAAAATGACAATCTTGATTGGTGTTTGGTTCATAAGAAACAATGTATTGCTAGTGTTTGACGAAATGTCACAGTTAGTTTTTGTTGTAATATAATAACGATGAAAATACCTTGATACCTCATTCTATTATAATAACGATGAATAGTAGTTTGTAAGCGGTCTACCATATGTTCAAAGGTGGAAGGCAATAATAATTTTCGTGGGTAATTATCATCATGTTACACAAAGTTTTGAAGAGATTTTATAAAATTTGGGGAAAAAGTCGAGGAAAAGTTTAAATTCTTTGTAATTTAGTTTTGAAGATATCATACATTTATTCGTAAACGTTGGGAATAACTGGGTAAGTAAGTGTATAATTTAGTTTTAACCCAAATATCTAAATGACTAAATCTTCTTGTGCAATCCAGATGGCCTGATATGATCATTTTCTTATGTTCAAGTAATGAACACTCTTATATGTTTATGTTCGAAAATTTAAGTGAAAATTGGAGCATGTTTTTCCTAACCCAAATAGGAAACTTATAGGTTAGTTTTTATGTAAGTACTAGGAATATTTAGGATGCACAATGTACGATTCACACCTAAAAATATTAATATTAATTTGTTTTATAATGTTATATATATATATGGGAAGGATTCATAGGGAAGCTTCAAAATTTGGGGAAGGATGGAAGCAAATCTTAGCCCTTAATTTTTTTTATTAAAAAACGTTTTTAACATTAATTGGTGATGAATGTTAAATTTTGAAAATTTTTATAATTTTTAAAATTCATTTATGATGAAATCAATGGTTGAGATTTGCTTCCCTCCTTCCCTAATTTTTTTTCTTCTCTCTTGATCCCCACCCTATATATATATATATATATATTATCTTTAAAGTTGATGTTTGATTAAAACACAAAACTTTATGAAGATATTAGTTAGTACAATTTAGACGAAAAATGGCTAACCCTCTAATAGTTGAATACATCAAGGATCTTTAACAAACAAAAACGATATATATATATATATGTGTGTATGTATATGTATGTTTTGCTGTAAAACCAATTTAGCATATAAGAAAGAATTCAACCCTTCTTATTTTGTTCATAATAAATAGAATTTGGTTGCTTTTAGAAAACTATGTGTAATTCTTTAAAGAGCTAGTGTGTTTAAAGTAAGTAATTCAAGTGCACTTTTAAAAGATCCTTAGTCTATTTTGTTAATTTAAAGATGAATATATTTTGTTAATTTACTTGAAGATGTAGAGATGTCGAATGAGTTGCACAATTCAAGTAGTATAGATTGAGAAAAGTAAAAGCATTTAAAGAAAAATGTATAAAAAATGTATGTTTGTTCAAAATAATAGATGTGACAAATTTTGAAGAAAGTTAAAAACATTTTGTTAAATAACATAAAACAGCAAAATTTGAGGTTTATTATTATTTATTTTTTTTGTTAATCTATAGTGTGATGTGTGTCATTATCTAAGCTTACATCTACAAAATAAAAGTAGATATGTCAGAAAGATTTGGGTAATTCAAGAACTATAAATTTAAAAAGTGAAAACATTTACAATAGAAGACGTAGTTAACGTTGTGTAGCTCAATTAATGTAACATCCTCTCTGCAGTCTGGTAATTTATAGTATTTTAATTTGATTATTTAATTGTTTAGGAATTAATTGATGTTGTGAGTTTCGTTTGAAACTTAGATGAATAGGTCATTGGACTTATTGTGATTAGTGAAATATTAATCGTTTTAAATTATTATAGATGACGGTAAAATAAAATAATATTTCTCGCAAACGGTTTTCAGATTCCAGACAAAAGATTTAGGACGGGTATAAAATTATACCATTTGATTGTGTTAGCCGACCTTGTAAATCATATATATTCTTATTTCTTCTTCTTCCTTCCATTTTTTAGTAACTTGAAAACTCAATTCAAGAAACCAAAATCCAATATTGATTCAACTTGTTCCTGTGAATTCGAAATCAAAACATCAGAATCATCATCATCATCATCATCTAATTCGTTCATATCAGATTAGAACAACCAATTCAGTTTGTATTTAAAAGAAAAGAAAGTAATTTTGGGTTTTGAGTGAATAAGTCGAATTGAAGCTTGATATGTTGTTTATAGGTGTTATTTGATGTATATTATCTGTTAGGAAGCTTATTAGATTGATTAGAAGTCAAAAATTGAGTTTTGGTTCGAAAAACTGATAACAGCGGCTCAACTCGCATGGTCAAAAATTTGTTAGGAAGCTTATTTGATATGTTGTTTATAGGTGTTACTAACTTTTGTGAAAATCTTAGGCAAAATTAGATTTTGATGAAATTCGCATGGTCACTTGGAAACGACCTAATACACAAGACTATTTATGTAATAGCCCCCCCCAGTTTTGGCCATTCGGGGTCATTTAGGACCCGAAAATGACATTTTTCAGTTTTAAGCGGCATTGCGAACTTTTTCTGAATTTATTTCTAAGTGAACTTTTGTTTGCCTAGACTTCAGGGATTACCTGATTTGATAAATAGGCTATAATGATGTTTATGGAACGAACTTCTGACTTGTGTATGACTTTCTGTTTCAGATCAACGTAAGACTCAGTGATATTAGAATCCTGGGTGTGGAATCGTCAGAGGTATCGGTGAGTGGATTCAGAACTCATCATTTGATTTAGTTGTAACTATTTGGTTACAACAAGTAAACGTAGATGTTTATTAGACTGTTTAGTCTTGATTATTGATTATTGATCTACGTGATGTGCGAACCAATGTGCTGTATGTGATTGAGGTCAACGTGTAGTTGGACTTCTGGTTATTATGTGTATTACACAGGTTTTGATTCATTTGTTGTGTTTGAGACCTGTGTATGGGTTTAATAACCATTAGTTATCGGTCTATTCTGTATTGGCCATACAGATTGTTGGTAAGTGTTCTTGGGGGAATCCCCGGGTATTATGATATCCCCAGAGCCACCGATCCTCATTGAAATTATGTGTGTTTACGATTATTTGGTGTAAACAACTAGTTATGCTAAGTTGAATGTTGTGTGATGAACCTATTCACTTAGCTTCGTGCTAACCCCTCATTTTACTTCCTGCAGGATATGTTTTGTTTAATTGTGGGTGCAGGAGGTGATTAGTTGATCAAGGAATGTTTGACTGCGCTCTTGAACTCTGATATGGTTTTTGTGATAAACCTTGTTTTGTAATTTTATAATACCCCGCCTTTTGTAATTTAAAAAGTTTGAAATTTGGTGTACTTTTGGGAAATGTAAACTATTTATGTATTTTAATTCATGCTTCCGTATTTATTAATATAATATTCTTATATAGAAAGAGGGGTGTTATAATTAATATATGTGAAATATTTTTAACACAACTAATACAAGCTCTTGAGTTTAAGCATAGACACCCTATAACTATAACAGTTGAGTGAAACACAAACAAAAGAAGATGTAGTAAGTGTTTCTAAAGATTAGACATGATAAATTTTGAATAATCTATAAAAGTTTGTTAAAATAGTATTAGAAATTAAAACTCTTTTTTCTATTAATAAATTATAAAATATAAAGTAAAATCTATTGTGTTTATTAAGATGACACTTGTCTATATTTAAGATGTCGAGGTATCAAAATGTTAGAAACTATATTCTTCTTGTCTTATATAATATTAAAAAAAAAAAAAAGATAAGAATAAATAATGAAAGATTATAAAAAAGTTAACATATTTTACAAATTAATTTAGATTTAGATGTATGAAATTGTAATTATTTACACGTCAGCGTTCATAGTGTTTATCAGATTGTTGCGACTTCTATTGTGTATTATAAATGTCAGACTATAAATAATTATATTTTTTTACTCTTAAGTCAATTATTAATATACATTTGTTATTGTGTTTTAGGAAAAAGTAAAAAGTTAAATAATTAGTGGAGATTAGGTGTCATGTTTGGATGATCAATGTGTCAAGATTATAAGCTAAATGGTTTATTTTATATATAAAACTAGTAAATACGGTCTTATGATATTGATAATGTGTAGATGTTCAAATAACTACTTCAAATGATACATTATGTTAGTTTACACGATGTAGTCTAAAAGTGAGTAAACCTTTACTTATTGAAAAAACATGAGGATATCTAAATAAATTTGAAGCAACATAAATATAGACATTTTAGTTTCTCGTCACTATCTATGTAATGGTAAAACAACCGTGCATATGAAGAAAATAAAGTCAATATTTTCATAGAAAAAAATTGTTTGTTTTGAAGAAAAATAAACTTATGTGTCATTTTTTTAAAAAGTAACATAGTTTTACTTAATAATTCAGGTGGTCATTTTAAAAAGTTCCTTATTCTTTTGCAAATCAAAGAGAATATAGATTTAAAAAATATGAAAGAATTGACAAAATAAATGGGTCTAAAAGAAGATATTCCCTTTTCTTTACTGACAGTTCATCAATTTTTTTAACAAGATACTTTTAAGATGTTTATTTTGTTCATTTTCGTAGTATGTATATATGATATGATATGATATATGATGTGGTCTGACTCTTTAAAGTTAATGTACTTTATGTACACTTGAGCGACCAACGTTACTTTATTTCTTATTATGATTCCATCACCATCCATCTTATTTCTAAACACTCATTTTGTACCAATTAATGTTTTACCCTTTGGTTGAGGTACCAGTTTTCATACTTTATTTCTTTCAAATTGAGTAAGCTCTTCTTGCATGGAAAATATCCAGTTGTAATCAGTGAGTGCTTCATCAACCTTCTTAGATTCCATCAGGGACACAAAACTCAGAAAGAAACAAAAGTTAGCAATGGCAGATCCGGTTTGTACCTTGGATGAGGGATCACCAATAATAAGTTTATTATCATAACCCTACACGTTGTGGTTCAGCATTGACGGGTACAGACCAGTGAGTGTGTGATAGATCAGTTGTTGGTATATTATGGGAAGATGTAGATGTAGAAGTATCAGGGATCTTAGATGATGACTTTGATGATTCACTCATTAGAATATCATTTGATATTTCAGAGTCATCATTACCATCATCAGAGTCTGAAGAGAAACTTTGAGGTTTCTCATCAGTGGGTGGTATGACTGAGTTGTCATCCTTGAGAGTGTGAGTTTCAAGGAAATCCAGTGATTCATACTCCTTTGGATCAGTAGACAATTCAACATAGGTTTCATCAAAAGTAACATCTATTGATTCTTCAATACACTCCCTTCTTTTGTTATAGACTCTAAAAGCCTCGGAGATATTTGAGTAACCCACAAATATACCTTCATCAGCCTTGGGATCAAACTTGCCTAAGTGATCCCTTTTGTTTAGTATGTCGCAGGTACTACCAAACACATGGAGAAAACTTATTTGGTTTTCTTTCCCTAAGGAGCTCATAAGCTGTCTTGTTTTGTCTTTTAACACAGATTGACCTATCTTGAGTAAAGCAAGCAGTGCTTACAACTTTTGCCCAAAAATAGGTCTTTAGACCAGCATCGATCAACATTGATCTAGTACACTCAATTAGAGTTCTATTTCTTCTCTCAGCTACCCCGTTTTGTTGGGGAGTCCTAGTAGCTGAGAAGTTTTGAGAAATGCCTTTGATTCACAAAATGATTCCAACTCATTATTTATGAATTCAGTGCCATGATCACTTCTAAGTTGTTTTACTAGGTGGCTATTTAAATTTTCCATTCTTTTAATAAAATAAATAATTTCACGTACTGCTTCATTTTTGGCTTTAAGAAAGAACACCCATGTATATCTGGAGTATTCATCAACAATCACCAAACTGCTTTCCACCTAAGCTAGGTGTACTCACTGGACCAAATAGGTCCATATGAAGTAAATGATAATAGGCAGAGATGGATGATGATTGCTTACTTTTGAAAATAGAAGAGTGTTGTTTTCTTTAACAAAAGTCAGGTTTTGGAGACAAGTGACCATGTTATTTTTATTTAATTTGTTTATGGCTTTAAAGTTTAGGTGAGAGAGACGCTTATGCCATAATCATCTTTCATCTGAGGCATTCCTTGAATAGAAACAGGTACCAGATTTTGCAATATCCATATTTACTACATAGGTGTTCCCTCTTCTATTAGCAGCAAGCACAACACTTCCACTTTTGTAGTAAACAGTTCCAACTTCGTGATCAAATAACACTTTGCTTTGTTCTTTGCATTGCGTAATTGACGGATGCTTATCAAATTATGCTTCAACCCTTCAACATAAGTCACCTTCTTGAATAGTACTTTTTCATTGCTCAGAACACCATATCCTTTGGTTTTTCTCACATTGTTATTTCCAAATATGACATCAGGACCTCTTTCATCCTGATAGTCACTTAGTAGGGACTTACATCCGGTGATATGTCTATATACTAGATAGTCTCTCTTAGAATGCCCTGCACATCCAATGGAGATTAGTTTAACAATAGAACTCATCCAAGGATGGGTTCATATGGGCCAATGCTGAGGTTTGGCTTCCATTTGTGAGTATATATGGTTTTTGACACATACGTGATTCCTTTTAAAGGAGATGGTGTGCACTCAATGGTGAGATATTTATTGTTACCACAGTTGTAGCACATTTTGTTAATTATTTTTGTCTTTTCTGTATTGTGAGTTAAAATCCTTTTTGAGTTTTTGTCTATACTGTCATTTTTTGACTTTTGTTTTTATTCTTTATTTTTGACCAAAAGTTGATTTGACGTTTTATTAACACTGGACTTGTGTAAGGTAACATATTTGTCAGACCTTGTTTATACCTTTTTGTTTTCATTGTTACTTTTCAAGTTACTCATGAGTGATGGACATTTATCAATGATTTGAATAGTATCAAAAAATCTTCTTTCTTCATATCAGTGACAAGGGATAATTCATTGGATATTGAAAATGTATCAGTGACCTTAGTATTCAAGGTATTTGATTCATTTTCAATATAAGCAAGGGATCCATCCTCAGTGAGCTCAGAAGCCTTAACAAATCTGTATGGCTTGATGTCAATGAATACAGATCTTGGCTCATACGAAACATGGGAAAAAAATACCAGTGATATTAAAAATTGAATCTACTATTGATGAGTCAGCTAGTGAAGCAGCAGTTTGATAATTTCCTCCTAAAACAGCTTTTACTTGTTTTGGGATTTGATCATTTATACATTTTGAAACTTTATTAGCAGAGACACACCAAGAGTTCACAACTTGCTTAAGTTGTAAAAACTCAGTTTCAAATTTGACTCGTTTCTAAATACAGATTTGATTTGCATGAATCCGGTTATTAAGTTCAGTTTGTAGTGACTTACTTTAAGTTCATTTTGTTGCTGATTCCTTAAGCATGACTTGATCTAAGTGAGTTCAATTTTTAATGTATTTTTAATATCATAAGAGTTGGATAAGTCAACTATTAGACATTCAAACACTGAGTTTTTCTCTTTCAGGGAGTATGATTTAAATTTTTGTACCTTAGATAAAGTCTCAGCATCCCATCCACTTGCTGAGCATTTCTTTGTGACTTCAGAAATATCACTTTGGAAATCAGCATCGTTCGCCATAAGACAGTAGTCTTGGTCTAGACATATCAGTGCCTCATCCTCTTCGTCATCTAATGAAGTATCCGAGTCACTGATCGATGCTTCTTCAGCAACTAGTCATTTGTTTCTTCTCTGGCCACCCTTAGCGAGTGCCTTCAACTTTCTATACTTGGCCTTATACTTTTCATACTTATCTCCTCTAACATTTGATTTTTTATCAGTGGAAATGGCAGGTTTTGATCTACAAACAGCAGCATAATGGCCAGGTTTGCCACAGTTGTAACAACTACTTGCTGACTTAGAATTTTCAGGCATAGATGTACCAGTGAACTTAGTGCTTCTTATTCCTTTTCTAAAGTTAGATACTAACATTGCCATATCTCGTTTCAACTGACCAAGTTGATCCTCATTTGATTCATCATCAGTTTGTTCCTTGATTTCAACCTTTTCCTCATCCTTACCTTTTATGATCTTAGTAGCCCTTTTTGCAATTAGAGCATGATGATTATCTTCAATTTGTTGAAGTTCAACAACTAATGCATTTGAAATCTTTTGGGTCCCCAGAGTGACCCTAATGTGATCATTTTGATCGGCCCGAATATCTGATTTTGCCAGATTAATAAGATTCCATAAACTTGAGTAAGGTTGAGGATTAGATGGTCATTTCTCTGCTTAGTACAGGTGACTATTGTACCCAGATATTCCTAGGTAATATGTCCAGAAATTTCTCAATAATGAATCTTTATCCTTCCAATACCAACTTTGTCCATTTTGTTCATTACAGACTGGTATCTGGTATAAGTGGCATATAGTGTTTCACTTTGTTCGATTCCAAATAGTTCATATTGCTTGGTTAGATTCACTTCTCTGCAGTGAATTATATCTGGAGTGCCAATGTATATGTTTTTCAGTGTGTCCCACATTTCTTTAGCAGTGAAACACAATCTGACATATTCAAACACCTCATCGGGCAGAGCCATTCGTATTATGATTTTAGCTTGTTTATCAAGTCTAACTAATGTACGATCCTCATCTGACCACTGCATTACAAGCTTTAGTACTAGCAACTCTGTTGATCCAGGAGTAGTAGCAGTAGCAGGAAGTGCACGAACAATGGTCGTGGGAACATATGGACCGTTAGTTATGATATCACAAAGCCTATCATCAGTTAAATCAAAGAACTACATCATCCGGGACATCCAGGTTTCAATCCGTAAGGGATCAAATGCTGGAGGTTTGGTTGTTAAACCATTTCCCTTTTGATATGATGAAATCAACACAACTATACTTAATTGACTACATTAGAAAACTATATATATTTTAAACTACACTCCTCTAATACCAATTGAAAGTCCATGTACTTATTATACTAATACCGAGTTCAATAGCATAGCTAGAATTGTAGGGGGTGAATACAATTTTACTTGTTAATTATAGTGCTTTTAAATTTCTTAGCAGTTATTAAGTATTTTTAAGCTTTTTGTATCGTAAACAGAGTAAATAGATCACACTATATATATGAAGGATGATAACAGAAAGTTGATCACAAGTTAAACTTGAATGATGAATTTATTAGCGATAAATTACATCAACATATTGAATTGCGAAATAGTTAAAGCCTATGCTAGAACTAACTTAATACAAGTACAAATTTAAGTGTCACTCACTGTGAGAATAGATATTCTATTACTCACATACACAATTCGTAGTTAGTAAATCTTTATTACTGATCGATATCAAATGATAGCTATAAATCGGTAAACAAATCAGTACTATATATCACTCTATTTATAGATAGATATTTCCTGCGAGTATCTCATACAATTTAGGATATAGAATGACTCGCGTCGCTATAAGAATAGTTTTCCACTAATAGATAAACGGTTAGATGAGAATCTTATGTGGTCCCTACAAGATCCCACATTCTTTGTGTGATGTGGTTTCACCAATCACAATGAAGCATGACCGTCGTACTCCTCATCGCTGCAAACTTCTTTAGTTGCAGATGAATAGTAGACTAGGGACTACATATTCATAGTGACTTGAACATGATTATTTAGTAACTATGTTATTACTTAAGTCGCTGAAGGATAAGAAGCTTCCTCACTCAGTACGAGCTAACATGCTCTTGTAGAGTGACTGGTCTTGATTTCTTCCAGTGACTTTCCTGTTGGTCTTGATTTCTTGTGTATCACTTGTAACTTGATCAACCAATCAGAATCTTCCATATGTCTTCATCTTCATTGGACGATTTCAAACATGCTTACTTGTGTGTTCTGATGAACTCTACACTACCAAGTCTGCAGGTTGTCAGAAAGTACACTGCATAATTTGTCTTGTTGGCTGACTTTGATAAGGAGACATTATGTGCATATAAAACCAAACTAAACAGGTATGTACAATGTGTACAACCTTTGAAGATCCGATTTGGTTATACAAATAAGTCTCAAAGTGTTGATTAATGCATTTACTTGAATTTGCAACAAGTAAAACATTCTTCAATCTCAGTGCTGGGTGAACTAGACTTCATCTTCTATGCTGGGTCTTCAGTTCATTAATCACCACTCTTTCTTCACGGTGTTAGAGTGTCTTCAGTACAAGATTGATCAATATAGAGAATGATGTGTGATAATAGTAATAGATCTTCTCTGTGCTAGCTATACTATCAGATCCTGTATGCTTGGTAAACTGTCAGTTTTCTGTGTACTCGGTAAACTAGCATAGCAAATCCTTTGCAACCAGCATACAGATGACTTAGCACCAATTTGAATAATCCTAATACTGAATGGACAAACCATATACATAATGTTGAATATATGTTGTTGTCATCATAAAATCATTAGAGAAAGGATCATGACTTAACATTTTCTTTATTCAATCACAGTGATTGTTGTGATTGTCATTGCATAAGCGTATAGTTACATAAAATACTAGTGAATTTGAGTAACTAGTAGTAGCGACTATATGTATGCAGTGACTTGCATCATTAGCCGTGAGTTGTATCTAGATTAATCTTCAGTGCTCAATCGCATGTAGCAAATGAAACATTCAGTGAGAGGTTCTTCAATCGATAACGACTTCACCCGAGTGCATACATCATTGACTTAGCAATGACTTGGTTGAGAAGAGACCAGTAAGATAATGTATCCTTGGAGTTTTGACTTCAGCGTTTCTACGAAGAACTCCAGGAATTGATTCATCATAGATTAGTGACCCAACAGTTGTGTTTGAAGAAACATTTTCTGGATTCTGCTCCTTCAACGTCGCAAAAATTTCACGAGACTTTACATTATTTCTTGAAAATCTACAACTAAACGAAATTCATCAATGGTCAATCGCATAACATATGCATAACCTTCCATATACATTATACTTTGATGATTGTTTGCTGGGTTCATCAACGTTATCGACCAAACACCTTTTGTCTTTGAAAATTTTGCTACCATTTCAAAATTACAGTCAATTTTTTATACATGAAGTACTTTTTTCTGGCGTCTATTTACTTTTGGATACAACGCCACACTATTATATGAAATATTATACTTTATCGGTGGAAAAATCTGACACACTCGACATATTTTCTGTAAGAATTGAAAAGTACGAGATTGTTTATAAGGTTATGAATCTATATAAGTTTTGAATGTTATGAAGAAATGATTCGATATAGATTCGTTTATATGGGAATTTATTTTTTCATTTTATTTGCGTCAAATATTTTAAAATTTTGTTTTAGTCACGTTGGCACTGCCGCGTCGATTGAGTGCATCAGTTTGTTTGGTTTGATTTATTGACGCACGGATAGATGCAATTTGTGGGGCCACAACATTTTTATTATTTTTTAAAAAAATTTGACTATCAAGGAAAAAGTAAATTTTTTTTAATCCTTTACATAACGTAGATATATCCGTTTTTTATAAAAAAATATATATATATCTTTTTTGTCTTTTTAAACTATTTATTCTACCGCAAACACAATATAAATATAGATACAACTAAACTTCAATTCACACACAATTTTCATAATCTTTTTATATTCAAATACTTTGTTCCACTCAAATTTTTTATATAATTCACATACACAATTTTTTTAACACTATAATTCACAAAAAAATGCCTTAACACCACAATTATTCTCAATTGAGATCCATTTTTTTCAAAACTTACTCAACACAGATATGTCGAATCTAAATTCACATGCTTATTCGTCTTCGACACCTCAATTGAGCAATTCGCGAAGTAACTTCGATTTTGCACAATACTCACAATACGCCTTCCAACAACACCTACAATACCTAAACCAACAACACTCACAATACCAATACCCACAAACATGACTTAACCAAAATCAATTCCAAAACATACAAACACCACTACGCGAAGACGAATGCGGAAACAAGGTCGATGCAAATCCGAAACAAAAAAAGAAAACAAGTTAAATTGACCGACAATGAATGGAAAATATTGGCCGAACGATAGGTCGATGCTTCCCAAATTGTGTGCAAGGAAATTCGCAAGCATAATCAAGTTGGAGAAAAATAGAAAAGGCCTATAATTCGTTATTTATGAGAAACATAAAAACATCAATTAACTGGCAAAACAAACAAAATTCAAAAAGACATCAAGGTATTCAGGGACATTGTCAAAAAGTATAACGTGCCTCGGCCAAGTGAGTTCCAAGACGAAGTCGTTTTTAGGGTGGCCCGTCACCACTTCAAGCAACAAGTCGGTAAGAACTTCATTTACGAGCAAGCGTGACTCGTACTAAAAGATGTCTCGAAGTTTTATAACGAGCCCAGTGTCATGAACAACAAACGAGTATTCCAAGATGACCCGGAACCGATCAATCTAGCCGAGGGCGAAACTAACCGGAATCCTAACCTGACCGACTCGCTTACGGCCTTTTTGTAAAAGTTATTCCAAGACGACCAGATTCGTCGTCCACCCCGGTCGTATGACAAGTCGAAAAAGTAAAAGAAGTTTGGGTTCATCGGATGCAACTTCATCAAGACATATGAGCAACAAGACCCGTGTGACACTTTTGCAATCCGCAAGAATTCAACAAGAATCTTTGCAAACTATTAAGGAGGCTACGTAGCAAAAAATGGTGTTCAAAGCTTAGAATTTTCTCCAACAATCATTATTGACGGGTATAAAAGAACCTCGACTAAAACTGCTCGAAGAAGCTAGAGAGAACGTGATACGCAAGTATCAATCGGATTTTCAAACAATATTTGGTTCGAGTTCACGACAAAGTGGGTTCTTCGATGAAAACTAGTTAGTGTGTTAATTTAATTATTGTAGTATTTCATTTAAATTACTGTAATGTTTTATTTGAATTAATGTAATGTTTTATTTTAATTTATGTAATTTTTTATTTTAATTAATTAATGTAAGATTTTAATTTTAATGAAATTTTTTTATTTAAATTTGTGTGGGGCTCAGAAATTAAAGTGACACAATTATTGTTGGCTATGTTGTGTTAGTTTTGTGTCAGATTGAGAAGTGCTAATGTTGTGCTGAGGTGACACAACTGACACACTCACTGTTGAGCGTGATCTTATAATCACCATAGCAATTGGTTGTTGCAGCACTTATAGTCTTCGTAGCATGTAACGTGATGAAATATTCTATGGTGGTTAGATACACTTATAGCTCCCATAACATTTGTAATAGCTTTTACATTTACGGCGGATACAACCAAAACAGTGAGATATATTTGCATTTGTTCCAGGTGGATACAACCAAAACAATGTGTTGTTTTTGTTTGTTCCAGGTGGAAACAATAAAAACAGGGTGATGATTGTGTTGTACCAAGTGAAAGCAATCAAAACACAGTGATGTTTATGTTTGTATCAGGTGGAAACAAACAAAACAGTGGGATGACTATGTCCGTTCTTGTGGAAACAATCAAAACTGTTTTGGGATATTTATGTTCATTGTAAGGTGTCTTTCTAGTTCCTGTTATAGCAGATCGTTTGCATTATGCTGCTCGTCAACTTCATTCTTGGAGAAAAGAATATCCTATGTGGTAGTCAACGAATGATGCCATTGTATAAGACACCGTGAAGTATCTCTATGATACTCCGTATATGGTAAGTAGCGGTGACTTTGTTAATGTGATTAAAGCTTGTGTGTTCTCTTGAAATGGGTTGAAACTTATTCAGTTCGTTGTTATCTGAACCGGTACAGTTGTGGGTTTCATTTTTAAGTCATAATGAACGTTTGGGTTTTTCTGTCTTTGTTTTTGTTTTGCATTCACATTCGGAAGTCCAGATTTTGTTTGTACGGATGATGAACTATCAGGGTGTGGATAGATTTACATTAATATTTCCGTAGCTACAAACAAATCTATGTGATCCTATTAATCTAGTTTAACAGGTTACAATTCAATCAAACCTACAGAATAAGCATATCAAGAACAATTTGAAATAAGCAACCAAATTATAACTGAGAAGCAAACAAACCGATTGTAGTATATGTCCATCTAATTTTGCTCATCGATTGTTATTACCACCTTGACTAAAGCTTTCGGATGTATTTATTGTTAACTTGGGAAGTAATATATAGCCACACAGTTCACATATAATGGCCAAACATTATCCCAGAAACGTATCACCTTTAGGTTTTTGAAGGAACGTGTTCTGTTTAGCCTTCAAGTTTGATAAACCAGACTTCTATAGAAAAGGAAGCATACAGATCATTGTATTGGAACCCAGGTACCCGATATCAGTAACTAATTCTAGTAAAATTAAAATATTTATAAAAAAAAATAATTTCTTGACCTACAAATTCTAAATACTTTATACTTTATATAACTAATTTTAATAAGATTTGTATGAACATAACATATGCTTACTACTCCATCCACATTGATAATACTTTCGGATCAGCAATTCATTCCCTTCTGTTAAGACCATGGAAAAACCGATGCTTTCTCCTTCGTGAATGCCGTTTTGATGCCCTTGACATGACATACGGAATAAAATGCACCTGTTGCAACAAGAATCCCAGTTAATCAAATAAATAAATGATAAAATAGAGCATCTTTGCTATTATGGTAACACAGAATGATTTATTTACTTTACTTACACAACAAAACTAAAATTTCATTTAAGATGCTGGTCAAAATTTTGCATCAATGATGAATTTTGATAGCTGAAATAGTTGATAAAAGTACCTGAGAGTGATTATGCACGCCGTGATCTTGTAGGATTGCATCCTCATTTAGAAGCTTTTCATTGTGATATGATAGACAAAAATTTCGCCACACATGCTTCCTGAAAACAAAAACAAGAAAGTCAAGCTCAACAAACACACAAGTTTTCTTCAGAAATTTTCACATAAAAACTTTAAATGAAACACGTATGTTTCTTTCACAAAAAATAGAGTAATTAATGTGGAGCAGATAAAATTGAACCTGTGTAGTACTCCGAAAAAAGCATGAGAAAATACCAAGCAGTCATGGTAGTTGGTTATGAGTTATGACAAAAAGGGAAAATCATAAGTAGCATTTGAGGTGGCAATTTCAAACCACTTAAATGGAAACACATCAATTCGCATTGTATTTGATTGATAATGTTTCAAGCAGGTTACATTTTAAAGATCAAGTAAAAATGAAACAGGCCAAACAGGGTCAAAAGTCACTGAACAGTATTCAAATGGTTATAACATCCTAAATTGTTTCATTCAGAATAATATTTTTACTAATATGATACTATAGCTTTGCAATCTTATTATTACATTAATAACTTGTTACCCAACCCAGTTCTTATTACTACCTCTATTGTCCATAGCTTAAATCAAGAATGTAACTCAAGAAGAGTTGAAGAACAACTAGCTAACAGGCAAAGAAAAGAATAAATGATAAAAGCTGATGGACAAACCAAGAAATGTGGCGATGACCCATCTTTGACTGCTCCATTTCGTTGACTTTTTTCTTGACAGCAAGTTTCAAATCCTTGACTGTTGCAGAATTCATCACTGCAACATCTGTGTCCAATACCAACTATTGTTAATGATGAAGTAAGCTGATAATACAAAATTACACAAGCATAACTTACATACCAAAAGATGTGCCATCCAACTTAAGTACAGAAACACGCATAGCACTTCCGAGTTCCAAGCTGATTAGAGTGTCAACATCTGATAAAGTCGGCTTTTTTGGAACATCTGCAAGTACAGGATCGTCGAGAAGTGCAGCTAGTGTCGAATTTAGCTTTGCCTTCTTGACATTGTTAGTGTTGTACTCAAGGGCCAAACTTTCATCCTCTTTCATACCACTCAACGTTAGTTCAGCCATTTACTTCATATGAAAAGGATACAATAATTATGACTCATAAATTCAAAGCCTTGCTAAAGCAAACCATATTGAATTGAACAATTACAAGTGGGAGAATTTACAATAAATTTTATTAAATGATACGGAGTATAAGTATGAGGATTTTCAAATAACCGATTCTTATTCTTCTGACTTGTATTTTAAAGGCCATTTAAGGATTTGACTACGGTTTCATATATTTTCAAAGACATTGAAACAAAATTTGCTATATTTGCAATTATCATAACAGCTACATACATAATTTTGTCCCAAGAAACCTCATCAACCCTACATTAGGATCACATTATAATGGGCATAACTATATCTGTAACTTGCTCCAAATTCATGTGATTCAAGACTCCATACTAAATTATGACCAAATAAACCAGATCAAAAAGAAAGAAAAGAAATTTGGATAGATTTTACTTAAACAGTGCCATAGACTAAAAAGCTCAGTGAGGCAATACATCAAACACCTAATGTGCAAGAAATACAAAAATTGCCAAACACTATAAAGATAACTCTGTCATATAAAGATTAAGCATTCCTAACTGATACGGAAAATGAAACACTTTTATAGAACAGTTCCAAGATCCTATAAGGAATGCAAGCAATCAATTTGATAGTATATATTCTCCTTCAAAGTAATGTCGCATAATCCCCTGTTTAAGCTCTTAATATATACCTTTGATTCGGTATAGGGTTTTGGACAGTTCCTTTGAAGCAGCAACCGCAATATTTTGCTCACGTTCGCTTGTTTCCAAAGTGTTTTTTTGGGCATTTCGGTTTCCAGTCTGCAATTACAATCATGGACCAAATTGGCAAATTACAAAGATTTCGAGTGCATAGTTCTTCACTCGTAACTCCAACCCAATCAGCTCAAAAGTTTAGTTAACTCGTAACTAGGGGTGTTCATCGGTTTGGATTTCGATTTTATCGGTCTAATCGGTTTTGAAATTTTTGAAAGCAAAACTGAAAACCGAACCGAAACCGAACCAAAAACTGAATTCGGTTCGGTTTCGGTTAAAACTGAATTGAAACCGAAAAACCATAAAAATCAAAATTTAACCAAAATGAAAGAGGAAATCAGCAACCATAAACCCATAAACCAAACATAAATAAAAGGAAATCAGTAATGAACATGTAACAGGAAGTCAACAAGTGTAGAAATCAAAATCCATAAACCTTTAATTGCTAAGGAAGTCAACAGTGAACAAGTAACTGGAAGTCTGGAACAGGAACATGAATAAGTAACCATAAACTCAACATAAATAAAAGGAAGTTAGCAACAGGAAGTCATGAACATACATTTTGATCATGTAACATGTAATAATTAATAATCCCACAACAAGGGCTAAATAATCAATAATGAAAGTGACATGAACATATATATACAAAGTGACAGGAACATTTCATAAATGATTTGTTATCAAAACAACTTTAATTGTTCAAGTTCACCATAGTTTGGCAAAGACGTCAGACAACTTTTAAAAACATATGAAAGAGGTGTTTAAAAAGGATTCCATTAAATAATAAAATTATTATTTACTTGTAAACAAACAATGTAACTTTATGGCTACACAAATCTTTCTGCACTCATTTCTCCTTTTTAATTTAACAGCATTCACAATTCACGTTCTTGTTCATGTATGAGTGGATTTCGACCAATTTGATTACAATTAACGATAACTTTGGTTGAATTCTAAGATGGATATATTATAAAGAATGAACAATTGAACAAGTTTGAGAAACCCAGATGCCGTAATCATCATAATCAAAATCAAATTCGAAATTAGTGAATGAACAATCGAACATAATCAAAAATCAATATTGGAAACAAAAGCAAACCTTGAAGAAACCAAATATCTTCGTGTGTGAGCGATTTCGAGAAACCCAGATCTGTGATGTTGTGTGTGTGCGTCGTTTGAGAAACCCAGATACCTGTGCGTGTATAGATGGCGGCCCAAATGTGTTTACAAATCCCAATTTTAATTGGTATTTATTTAATAATTAATTTTATAACCCGTGATAACATGGGTTTTACTAAAAATAAAATATTTATTAATTAATATATTATATTAAACTTTGTCATTAGTGTCATATTGATCCCTCGTATAAAATTTGCTTGTAAATTTTCATAAAAAATATATAAACATAAGTCATGTGTAACTATTGTTAACTTAAGGAACGATCATTGTTATTTATATTTCAATTATCGCATAACGCGCATAATCGAAACTCAGGTAAATCACGATGCAACCACCTATCGCGTAACCTATTAGTTTTTAGTATAATGAGATAATAGAAACTGATTGTACATCAGTATAATAAAAAATATACTTGTTTGCTACAAAAATATTTTTCATTGGGCAAGAGATAATAGAACAAAGTGTTGAAAATTAGTGTTTCCTATGCTTTATTTATCAATATATATATAGGGTGGGGATCAAGATGGAAACAAAAAAAATTAGGGAATGAGAGAAGCAAATCTCAACCATTTATTTCATCATAAATGAATTTTAAAAATCACAAATAATTTCAAAATTTAACATTCATCACCAATGAATGTTAAAAATGTTTTTTTATAAAAAAATCAAGGGCTAAGATTTGTTTCTCTTCTTCCCTAAATTTTAAAGCTTCCCTATGAATCATTTCCCTATATATGTATATATATATATGTTCTCATAATTCCTTGTTCAGTTATCATAAAAACATTTATGTTCTATATTATTTATGACTTTAATCCTCTCTTTTTTAAATGTATGATGATGGCGGTTTCAAAATCGACAATTTACAAAAAAAATTATAAATTGATATATAAATATTCCTTTTATATATAATAATTTTTTAATTATAATATAAAAATTAACGAACTTTTAAAGTTCTAATGATTTGAACGGAACTCAAAAACACTTTGTAATACTAAGTTACACAATTGGCAACAAAACACAAATTAAAATACTTAAGTGAACAATATATATCATTCCACAGCTACATTAATTATCAATACGAATTAAAATGTTACAACCTCTTCTATAATATCACCATTCATATAGTAAAAGAGCATTGGACCTAAATAAAATATGAAGAATAACAAAGTCACAGACCTGCAAAATTGGACCAACAATCTGGTGCATGACTCAATGCTCTGATCCATCTAGGGTGCCTGCAGCCATACCGAATTCTCCATGAAAATGTGGAAGAAGAATGCAAATTGTGAGACCTCAACTAAATTTAAGAACAAACGGCAAAAGTATATAATACATAGTATAAATCAAAACATACTATCCAAATTACAAATTTCAGAACCTAAAAGAATTAAAACCTGAAATCAAAAGGAAACTTCAAAAGTTACATAAATCAGAAGATGAAAAATGGTTCAAGAAGATATGAGTACATGAACACAAACATATCCATATAGTGCCAATAGGTTTCTATCAACTAAAACCTTGACTTGATCACTTGAAGAAAGTCACAAAAGTATAATTACACATTGAGTCTTGGAAAATAACCAAAGTCAGTGAACCAAGAACCATCATCACAATGCTAAATTGCTAGATTCTTTCTTCTAGTTACTCCTCACACAAGCCAATTCTGTGAAACCATAGGCATGTATGGACCTACCACTTCATCCCTGTCTTTAAAAGGTGTTGTACTACTTACAGCTTCTTAATTTTTCCTTTCTAAGATGCTAAAGAAACTGCTAAACCAACAAATGATGTATGTCATGCACAACAAACCGAAGCTGCAAGCACAATATAGAACTCACGTAACCTGCAAACATGAAACAGAACTATGTAATATATGCCAACTGATTAGCATTTAAATAATTATAAACACCGATTGTATTGTAATAATACTCAAACTTTTAGCCTACATATATCAATTTAGAACGTCGTATGCATTAACAATAGACTTTGGATAATATTGGACCCATTTTTTAGCTAATCTTTTTATTTAAATCTTTTGACCCATTACAAATAAAACATAAACCCAAAATAAAAAAAATATATCTTGAACGATTTAACATGTTTGAACCAATAATCATGGAATGGGATAATAAGTAGCATGTTTCAAAATTGAAATACCATGCAACAATGATTTGGGGTAACAGTTCATAAAATTGGAGCATCACTCTATACAAATGCCTAGACGCTTAATATCGGCCTTCAAACTTACATCCCAACCACCTCACTCTCCATATCTAATAACCAAAATACCAAACCCGGAAAAAAATCAAATTCTAAAAAAGGTTTAAAATCATATTATTACATACCTATAAGAATTGAACCAATCATAAAAACATTTTAAATTAGTGTTCTTTTTCGTTAAGGAATTTCAACAAATAGATGGTGTTCATCTTTACACCATGAACTTCACACGCAATACTCAAACTTGCTTCATACTGATTGAACACTAACATGTGATGAAATTAGAGTTGTAAAAAAACAATAAGAGCTAAGATACAGAAAACTTACTACTCGACTTTCAAATATGGAGAAACGAACTAAAAACGAAAATCACCAAATCACAACATCTTGGTCTACTTGCAGCAAGTAATAACAGCTTCATCTGCTCAAAACAAAAACAAAATTGATAAAAAAAGGTAAATGTATACTAACATCAATTACTTTTAACATGTAACATAACTTTGTTGAATCAAAACCACAACAATCTAAGTAAAAAAAAATTTGATCACAAATGTCAAAGACAACCTTATTTAATGATTTCGAATCAATCACTTTATGCATACATGGTTACTAAAATAAAATACCGAAACAAAAACACAAGGAAAATTTTTAATATAATGACAACAAAAGCATACATCGAAGAGAAACACTGTACCCTTCTTCTTTCATCCTTTAAGCATTCATCAATACCTTGCTATATCAAAATCCAAGTGTAACATCCTCCCCAATGGCCTAGTATTTTTAGGTAAATTTACCTTATGTTACCTTATTTACTTGAATTCATTTATATGAAATGTTTGAATGTATAATTGTTAGGAATAATTAAATGGGAATTACGGTATTTTTAGTTTAAAATACGGATTAGCCTAACTATTATAACTAATACCATCGTGTGCTAGATTAATGATAATAATACATCGTAGTATACGTAAATCATTATATATATATCACAAATCTGGAAATCAGCTCATTTCTTCATTTCATCTTCATCTTTCATCTCAAGAACACACACAAACACCAAGAACACACACTAAACTCAAATTTGCAATTAAAGCCCAAATCAAGTCCAAATCACCTTCAAATTTAGTTGTTTAGCTTGGAATTCAGTAAATAACAAGTTTACAACTCGTTCCTGTGGATTTAATCGAGTTAAATGTAAGTTTTAATTCGTTTTGGGTTTTTACTAAAAAAATAGAAAATTAGTTGATTATTAGTTGATTATGTGTTCATATGTTAAATTGAAGTGTTTCAGATGTTTGTTCATGTGTTTATGATGTGTTGAAGTGTTTGTTTGGTAAAAACAGCTTAGAATCGATTTTTGGTGAGTTTTTTTGGTGAAAACCGAACTGTTTCTGCCCAGTTCGCAGATGAACTGGTTTAGGCGATATTGGTAATATCGCCACCAATATCGCAGGTAATATCGCGATTAATTTCGCTTGCAATATCGCTAGTGATTTGGCGATATTGTCAATATCGCTAGGGCGATATTGGCAATATCGCTAGGGCGATATTGGCAATATCGCTAGGGCGATATTGGCAATATCGCTAGGGCGATATTGGCAATATCGCTAGGGCGATATTGGCAATATCGCTAGGGCGATATTGACAATATCGCTTTTTATGTTGCAGATTTTGAAAATGCGTAAGTGTTACTAAGTTTTGTGAAAATCTTACTAAAAATTAGATTTTGATGAAATTCGCATGGTCACTCGGAATCGATCAAGTAATCAAGACTATGTACCATAGCCCTGTAAGTTTTTTTGGCCTTTCGGGGTCGTCTTGGGCTTCAAAATGGCATTTTTCAGTTTTTAAATGACGTTCCGGGATTTTCGAGTTTCGTTCCAGATTGAACTCTTATTTCCTTAGACTTCAGGGAATTACCTGCTTGTAAGAATGTGCTATTATGATGATTTAAACTTGATAAATGTTTATTATCTAGATACTATGCGTTGAGATATGTTATACGCTTACGAAATGAGTTACTAACTCATTATCTGTTGTATTCTCAGATCAGTCGAAGACTCAGTAATATTAGAATTCTGAGAGGTGGATAGTAGCAGACAGGTGAGTGGATCTGCAACTCATAATTTGAGTTAGTTGTAATGGTGTGATTACAACAAGTAACGTAAACCTTGATTGACTGTTTAGTCTGAGTTGTGATTGTGTATACCTACTTGTTATGCATATGTGGCCTTCGGGCATCTGTGTTATTCAGAGGTCAATTGCGATTGGACTTGGTTACTACTGTGTTCAACACAGGTTCCAGATACATGTGTTGTCGTTGGAAACTGTGTTGTTGTGTTGTAGTGTCAAGTTATCGGCCTATTCTGTATGGGCCTTTACAGATTGTGGGTAAGTGTTACTGAGGGCCACCGCGGCTGTAGGGTTCCTCAGTAACCGCCGATCCTCTTGAGCTTATGTGTTTACTGTGCTTAATGTAAACAGATTGTTATGCTGAATTGAATTGTTAGTTGTACATTCATTCACTTAGCTTTGTGCTAATCCCACCATTTCCCTTCCTGCAGGTTATGCATGTCTTTGTGGGTTGGGCAGGAAGGTGGTTTTGAAGAATGTTTGACACGTGCCATCACTCTGATATGTTTATGAATGTTTTGTAAATTAACGTGTATGTGGATTTTGTATAACAATTATATGTTTTGTTTCAGCAATATTTTAATATTGTAAATTCGCGAAAAAATCTATGGTCATTTTGTAAGATAATTTATAATATTATCTTTTATCCATCGCTTCCGAGTCAAATTACTATTTTAACCTTGATTTAATTTAAGGGGTGTTATAAGTTGGTATCAGAGCATAGGTTTGGGTGAATTGTACATTGGTAAGTGTTCAATCCCAAATCTGTACGCATTTTGTCAAACATTCCAGGGTGTGGGATTTAGTAGTGTAAGTGAATTGGGTTGTACCTTAGGCACTAACGATTAACGGTTTGTGAGCTGTGTTGTGTGACAGACATGGCAGATAACGAGCAACCAACCATTACCCCTAATAACGCCTCCAGGACTGATATTTCACGATTAGATCATCCAGATGACAGGCAAGGTCATTACGGTACATCCTTTTCAGCTAATGTGGATATTGACCAAAGTGAATATATTCTACAATTGGAGGATGAGTTGCAAGAACTTAGGGATTACAGACAGAGGAATGAGACCCGAAATTCTCAACCGCCGATTCCACCAGTGTCTTCATCTCAGCTACCAGCATCTTTACCTTTTTATTTTCAGCCTCAACATTCGTTTGGTATGTCACATCAGGCTTCAATGCCATATATGAGTTCAGGACCAATTGATTACCGATTTCCACCAACACATAAGATGTGTTCTTTCAAGACTTTTATGGCATGCAAACCCTCAGAATATTATGGTAGTTCTAATCCTTCGGTGACTTTGGACTGGTTGAGGGATGTTGAAAGAAAGTTTGAGGTTAGTCGTTGTGAAGAAGAGGTTAAAGTCCCTTATGCTGTTCAACTTTTGAAAGGTCAAGCTATGACATGGTGGGACTCGATCACAGCTACTCTCTCGCCTCAGCAAAGAGAATGTATTCGTTGGTCAGATTTCTACAATGAAGTGTGCAAGCAATTTTGTTCTGATTTTGAGATGGCTCGTATTAGAAGAGAATTTATGGAATTGCAGAAAACGGATAAGATGACTATCGATGAGTTAATTACTCAATTTTCAGAGAAATTGAGATTTGTTCAGCAATGGGTTCCTGATGATAGAACTAAAATAGAACATTTTGTGGGAACATTACCTCCGGAGTACCGTACTACTGTGAGAATGGCGTCCTCATTATCCCAAGCTTATAATCTCGCCCGATCTGTGGATGGTGACTTAAGGGCTCGAGAGGCACTGAATAAGGATAAGTTTTCTAATAGGCCTTCTGGAAGTTCTTCGGGAAAGGGTAAACAGAAATGGCAGGGTGGTTCGCAGAACAGGAATTTGGGTAACCGGAACAATGCGAATGACAGGTCTAATTGGTGTAGTAGGTGTAAGGCGAGGCATAATGGACCATGTTCCGCGCAAACAAATCGATGTGTCAAATGTGGGGGATTTGGTCATGAATCTAAGGATTGTAGCTATTCAAATTTTGTTTGTTGGAATTGCAAGAAGGAAGGTCATCGAGCGGGTCAGTGCCCAGAGGCGGGAAGATTAGGATCAGGTATGGTTGGGGGATCGTCATCTTCTGGCCAGAAAAGGAAGAATACGCCATCAGCATCAGGGCGAGCTTTTCAGATGACAGTCGATGAGGCTGTCAGAACTGAAGATGTGATTACTGGTACTTTTCTCATTAACTCTGTACCAGCTCGTGTTTTATTCGACTCTGGTGCAAATTGTTCTTTTATTTCTACGTATTTCTGTGGTAAATTAAATGTGACTCCTAATGTGATTGCAAAACCCGTTGAGGTGGAAATAGCTAGTGGTAGGTCGGTTCCTGTTACCTCTTCGGTAACTGGAGTTAGCATCTTGATTGAGGGTCACACTTTTCCAATGTCGTTTCTGTTGATGCACATTTCTAGCTTTGATGTAGTTATTGGCATGGACTGGTTAAGTCTGAATAAAGCAAGCATAGAATGCCATAAGAAGCTAATTAAAATCCCCATTTCTGAAGGGTCATACGTAGTGGCTCGAGGAGATCGTGAGGAAGGGTCGGTTCCCTTAATTTCTGTAATGAAAGCCAGGAAGTCTATAGCTAAGGGTTGTGAGTCTTACTTAGCTTATGTCATTGATGCGAAATTAGAAAAGAAATCTATGTCTGATGTCCGAGTGGTTTCTGATTTCTCTGATGTTTTCCCTGATGAATTGCCTGGTTTACCACCGATTAGAGATGTAGAATTTAGTATTGATCTTGTTCCTGGTTCGAATCCAATAGCTAAGTCTCCTTATAGATTAGCTCCTTCTGAAATCCGTGAGATGATGAATCAAATTCAGGAGTTGCTTGATAAAGGCTTCATTAGATCGAGTACTTCTCCTTGGGGTGCACCAGTTTTGTTTGTTAAAAAGAAAGATGGTACTATGCGTATGTGTATTGATTATAGGGAGCTGAATAAGAGAACGGTTAAGAATAAATATCCGTTGCCTAGAATCGATGATTTGTTTGATCAGCTGCAGGGTTCGTCATATTTCTCCAAAATCGATTTGAGGTCTGGGTATCATCAGGTACGTGTGCGCGAGGAGGATATTCCTAAGACTGCTTTTCGTACTAGGTATGGTCATTATGAGTTTCTGGTTATGCCGTTTGGTTTGACAAACGCTCCTGCAATTTTTATGGATCTGATGAACCGTGTATGTCGACCTTTTCTTGATAAATTCGTTATTGTGTTTATTGATGACATTCTGGTTTACTCGAAATCTGAGACTGATCATGAAATGCATTTGAGAATCGTGCTTGAAACTTTAAGGAAAGAACAGTTGTATGCTAAATTTTCAAAGTGTGAATTCTGGTTGCGAGAGGTACAGTTTTTGGGGCATGTAATCTGTAAAGATGGGGTAAAAGTGGATCCATCCAAAGTTGAAGCTGTCATGAATTGGAGTGCACCTAAATCACCCTCTGAGATTAAGAGTTTTCTTGGGTTAGCTGGTTATTACAGAAAGTTTATAAAGGATTTTTCTAAGATTGCTGGCCCGTTGACTAAATTGACCCGTAAAGATGTTAAATTTCAGTGGACTGATCAACAGGAAACAGCTTTTCAGAATTTAAAGCAATTGTTATGTCAGGCTCCAGTGTTAGCGTTACCTGATGGATTAAACGACTTTATTGTTTATTGTGATGCTTCTTTTGCGGGTTTGGGTTGCGTTCTTATGCAGCGAGATCGGGTGATTGCTTATGCTTCTCGTCAGCTTAAACCTCACGAAAAGAATTATCCTACTCATGATTTGGAACTTGCGTCAGTTGTGTTCGCTTTGAAATTATGGAGACATTATTTGTATGGAACTAAATGCGTAATTTGTACAGATCACAAGAGTCTTCAATATGTGTTTTCCCAGAAAGAGTTGAACATGCGTCAGAGACGATGGTTAGAATTAATTAAAGATTATGATTGTGAGATTCGTTATCATCCAGGGAAAGCTAATGTGGTAGCTGATGCGTTGAGTAGAAAGACATCCTCTGACAAGATTTATTTTATGCGTTTAGAAATTTCATGTGATTTATTGGATCAAATAAAAGCTACTCAGTTGGAAGCCTTGACAGATCATAATTTAAAATCTGAAATCATGATTAAAAGAAAGGATTTATTGGTTGAAGATTCTAGAGGATTAAAGACCTTCCAGTCTCGGGTGTGGATTCCTTTGATTGGTGGACTTCGGGATGTAATTTTAACAGAGGCTCATAAATCCAGATTATCGATTCATCCAGGGAGTACAAAAATGTATCGTGATTTGAAACCTCTGTATTGGTGGCCAACAATGAAGACTGATGTGGCACGGTTTGTTGGTTCCTGTCATATCTGTTCCCAGGTTAAAGCTGAGCATCAGAAACCGTACGGATCATTGAAACAGCTTGAGATTCCTGAATGGAAGTGGGAACACATAACTATGGATTTTGTGACTAAGCTGCCACGAACGCCCAGAGGTAATGATATGATTTGGGTTATTGTTGATAGATTGACTAAAAGTGCTCATTTCCTTGCTACCTGTGAGACTGCTTCACTAAGTAAATTGTCGCAGTTGTATATTAATGAGATTGTTTCGAGGCATGGGATTCCATTATCGATTGTTTCAGACAGAGACTCCAGATTTATTTCGCGATTTTGGCAGAGCTTGCAGCATGAGTTAGGTACCCGAGTTAATCTCAGTACAGCTTATCATCCTCAGACAGACGGTCAGTCAGAGAGAACTATTCAGACACTTGAGGATATGTTGCGTGCTTGTGTGATTGAGTATGGGGGTTCTTGGGATTCTCACCTACCGTTGATTGAGTTTGCTTACAACAATTCTTATCATTCAAGTATTGGGATGCCTCCGTATGAGATGTTGTATGGGCGACGTTGTAGAACGCCCACTTGTTGGTTAGAGGCCGGTGAGAAACAGTTTTCGGGTCCTGATATTGTACAGATTACAGCCGATAAAGTAGCTATTGCTCGTGAGAAATTAAAAGCAGCCCGAGATAGACAAAAACACTATGCTGATCCACGTCGACGACCAGTTACTTTTGTAGAGGGAGAGTTGGTATATTTGAAAGTTTCTCCTTGGAAAGGTGTGATTAGATTTGGAAAACGTGGGAAACTAGCTCCTAGATATATTGGTCCTTTCCGAATTAAACGCGTGGTTAATGATCAGTCAGTTACACTTGATCTTCCTCCAGAACTTTTGGGAATTCACGATACTTTTAATGTGTGTTATTTGAGAAAGTGCAATGTTGAAGACCAATCTCAGATCCTTCCGTTAGAAGAATTGCGTGTCGACCAGAGTCAGAAATTAGTAGAGGAACCTGTCGAGTTACTAGATAGAAAAGTGACCCGATTGCGTAAGAAAGAAATCCCCATGGTTCTAGTTAAATGGAAGCATAGCTTAGGTCCAAACCTCACATGGGAAACCGAGTCTAGTATGCGTACGCGTTATCCTGGTTTATTTAGTCAGGGTTAGATTTCGGGGACGAAATCTCCTTAAGGGGGGAAGATTTGTAACATCCTCCCCAATGGCCTAGTATTTTTAGGTAAATTTACCTTATGTTACCTTATTTACTTGAATTCATTTATATGAAATGTTTGAATGTATAATTGTTAGGAATAATTAAATGGGAATTACGGTATTTTTAGTTTAAAATACGGATTAGCCTAACTATTATAACTAATACCATCGTGTGCTAGATTAATGATAATAATACATCGTAGTATACGTAAATCATTATATATATATCACAAATCTGGAAATCAGCTCATTTCTTCATTTCATCTTCATCTTTCATCTCAAGAACACACACAAACACCAAGAACACACACTAAACTCAAATTTGCAATTAAAGCCCAAATCAAGTCCAAATCACCTTCAAATTTAGTTGTTTAGCTTGGAATTCAGTAAATAACAAGTTTACAACTCGTTCCTGTGGATTTAATCGAGTTAAATGTAAGTTTTAATTCGTTTTGGGTTTTTACTAAAAAAATAGAAAATTAGTTGATTATTAGTTGATTATGTGTTCATATGTTAAATTGAAGTGTTTCAGATGTTTGTTCATGTGTTTATGATGTGTTGAAGTGTTTGTTTGGTAAAAACAGCTTAGAATCGATTTTTGGTGAGTTTTTTTGGTGAAAACCGAACTGTTTCTGCCCAGTTCGCAGATGAACTGGTTTAGGCGATATTGGTAATATCGCCACCAATATCGCAGGTAATATCGCGATTAATTTCGCTTGCAATATCGCTAGTGATTTGGCGATATTGTCAATATCGCTAGGGCGATATTGGCAATATCGCTAGGGCGATATTGACAATATCGCTTTTTATGTTGCAGATTTTGAAAATGCGTAAGTGTTACTAAGTTTTGTGAAAATCTTACTAAAAATTAGATTTTGATGAAATTCGCATGGTCACTCGGAATCGATCAAGTAATCAAGTTAAATTGACCGACAATGAATGGAAAATATTGGCCGAACGATAGGTCGATGCTTCCCAAATTGTGTGCAAGGAAATTCGCAAGCATAATCAAGTTGGAGAAAAATAGAAAAGGCCTATAATTCGTTATTTATGAGAAACATAAAAACATCAATTAACTGGCAAAACAAACAAAATTCAAAAAGACATCAAGGTATTCAGGGACATTGTCAAAAAGTATAACGTGCCTCGGCCAAGTGAGTTCCAAGACGAAGTCGTTTTTAGGGTGGCCCGTCACCACTTCAAGCAACAAGTCGGTAAGAACTTCATTTACGAGCAAGCGTGACTCGTACTAAAAGATGTCTCGAAGTTTTATAACGAGCCCAGTGTCATGAACAACAAACGAGTATTCCAAGATGACCCGGAACCGATCAATCTAGCCGAGGGCGAAACTAACCGGAATCCTAACCTGACCGACTCGCTTACGGCCTTTTTGTAAAAGTTATTCCAAGACGACCAGATTCGTCGTCCACCCCGGTCGTATGACAAGTCGAAAAAGTAAAAGAAGTTTGGGTTCATCGGATGCAACTTCATCAAGACATATGAGCAACAAGACCCGTGTGACACTTTTGCAATCCGCAAGAATTCAACAAGAATCTTTGCAAACTATTAAGGAGGCTACGTAGCAAAAAATGGTGTTCAAAGCTTAGAATTTTCTCCAACAATCATTATTGACGGGTATAAAAGAACCTCGACTAAAACTGCTCGAAGAAGCTAGAGAGAACGTGATACGCAAGTATCAATCGGATTTTCAAACAATATTTGGTTCGAGTTCACGACAAAGTGGGTTCTTCGATGAAAACTAGTTAGTGTGTTAATTTAATTATTGTAGTATTTCATTTAAATTACTGTAATGTTTTATTTGAATTAATGTAATGTTTTATTTTAATTTATGTAATTTTTTATTTTAATTAATTAATGTAAGATTTTAATTTTAATGAAATTTTTTTATTTAAATTTGTGTGGGGCTCAGAAATTAAAGTGACACAATTATTGTTGGCTATGTTGTGTTAGTTTTGTGTCAGATTGAGAAGTGCTAATGTTGTGCTGAGGTGACACAACTGACACACTCACTGTTGAGCGTGATCTTATAATCACCATAGCAATTGGTTGTTGCAGCACTTATAGTCTTCGTAGCATGTAACGTGATGAAATATTCTATGGTGGTTAGATACACTTATAGCTCCCATAACATTTGTAATAGCTTTTACATTTACGGCGGATACAACCAAAACAGTGAGATATATTTGCATTTGTTCCAGGTGGATACAACCAAAACAATGTGTTGTTTTTGTTTGTTCCAGGTGGAAACAATAAAAACAGGGTGATGATTGTGTTGTACCAAGTGAAAGCAATCAAAACACAGTGATGTTTATGTTTGTATCAGGTGGAAACAAACAAAACAGTGGGATGACTATGTCCGTTCTTGTGGAAACAATCAAAACTGTTTTGGGATATTTATGTTCATTGTAAGGTGTCTTTCTAGTTCCTGTTATAGCAGATCGTTTGCATTATGCTGCTCGTCAACTTCATTCTTGGAGAAAAGAATATCCTATGTGGTAGTCAACGAATGATGCCATTGTATAAGACACCGTGAAGTATCTCTATGATACTCCGTATATGGTAAGTAGCGGTGACTTTGTTAATGTGATTAAAGCTTGTGTGTTCTCTTGAAATGGGTTGAAACTTATTCAGTTCGTTGTTATCTGAACCGGTACAGTTGTGGGTTTCATTTTTAAGTCATAATGAACGTTTGGGTTTTTCTGTCTTTGTTTTTGTTTTGCATTCACATTCGGAAGTCCAGATTTTGTTTGTACGGATGATGAACTATCAGGGTGTGGATAGATTTACATTAATATTTCCGTAGCTACAAACAAATCTATGTGATCCTATTAATCTAGTTTAACAGGTTACAATTCAATCAAACCTACAGAATAAGCATATCAAGAACAATTTGAAATAAGCAACCAAATTATAACTGAGAAGCAAACAAACCGATTGTAGTATATGTCCATCTAATTTTGCTCATCGATTGTTATTACCACCTTGACTAAAGCTTTCGGATGTATTTATTGTTAACTTGGGAAGTAATATATAGCCACACAGTTCACATATAATGGCCAAACATTATCCCAGAAACGTATCACCTTTAGGTTTTTGAAGGAACGTGTTCTGTTTAGCCTTCAAGTTTGATAAACCAGACTTCTATAGAAAAGGAAGCATACAGATCATTGTATTGGAACCCAGGTACCCGATATCAGTAACTAATTCTAGTAAAATTAAAATATTTATAAAAAAAAATAATTTCTTGACCTACAAATTCTAAATACTTTATACTTTATATAACTAATTTTAATAAGATTTGTATGAACATAACATATGCTTACTACTCCATCCACATTGATAATACTTTCGGATCAGCAATTCATTCCCTTCTGTTAAGACCATGGAAAAACCGATGCTTTCTCCTTCGTGAATGCCGTTTTGATGCCCTTGACATGACATACGGAATAAAATGCACCTGTTGCAACAAGAATCCCAGTTAATCAAATAAATAAATGATAAAATAGAGCATCTTTGCTATTATGGTAACACAGAATGATTTATTTACTTTACTTACACAACAAAACTAAAATTTCATTTAAGATGCTGGTCAAAATTTTGCATCAATGATGAATTTTGATAGCTGAAATAGTTGATAAAAGTACCTGAGAGTGATTATGCACGCCGTGATCTTGTAGGATTGCATCCTCATTTAGAAGCTTTTCATTGTGATATGATAGACAAAAATTTCGCCACACATGCTTCCTGAAAACAAAAACAAGAAAGTCAAGCTCAACAAACACACAAGTTTTCTTCAGAAATTTTCACATAAAAACTTTAAATGAAACACGTATGTTTCTTTCACAAAAAATAGAGTAATTAATGTGGAGCAGATAAAATTGAACCTGTGTAGTACTCCGAAAAAAGCATGAGAAAATACCAAGCAGTCATGGTAGTTGGTTATGAGTTATGACAAAAAGGGAAAATCATAAGTAGCATTTGAGGTGGCAATTTCAAACCACTTAAATGGAAACACATCAATTCGCATTGTATTTGATTGATAATGTTTCAAGCAGGTTACATTTTAAAGATCAAGTAAAAATGAAACAGGCCAAACAGGGTCAAAAGTCACTGAACAGTATTCAAATGGTTATAACATCCTAAATTGTTTCATTCAGAATAATATTTTTACTAATATGATACTATAGCTTTGCAATCTTATTATTACATTAATAACTTGTTACCCAACCCAGTTCTTATTACTACCTCTATTGTCCATAGCTTAAATCAAGAATGTAACTCAAGAAGAGTTGAAGAACAACTAGCTAACAGGCAAAGAAAAGAATAAATGATAAAAGCTGATGGACAAACCAAGAAATGTGGCGATGACCCATCTTTGACTGCTCCATTTCGTTGACTTTTTTCTTGACAGCAAGTTTCAAATCCTTGACTGTTGCAGAATTCATCACTGCAACATCTGTGTCCAATACCAACTATTGTTAATGATGAAGTAAGCTGATAATACAAAATTACACAAGCATAACTTACATACCAAAAGATGTGCCATCCAACTTAAGTACAGAAACACGCATAGCACTTCCGAGTTCCAAGCTGATTAGAGTGTCAACATCTGATAAAGTCGGCTTTTTTGGAACATCTGCAAGTACAGGATCGTCGAGAAGTGCAGCTAGTGTCGAATTTAGCTTTGCCTTCTTGACATTGTTAGTGTTGTACTCAAGGGCCAAACTTTCATCCTCTTTCATACCACTCAACGTTAGTTCAGCCATTTACTTCATATGAAAAGGATACAATAATTATGACTCATAAATTCAAAGCCTTGCTAAAGCAAACCATATTGAATTGAACAATTACAAGTGGGAGAATTTACAATAAATTTTATTAAATGATACGGAGTATAAGTATGAGGATTTTCAAATAACCGATTCTTATTCTTCTGACTTGTATTTTAAAGGCCATTTAAGGATTTGACTACGGTTTCATATATTTTCAAAGACATTGAAACAAAATTTGCTATATTTGCAATTATCATAACAGCTACATACATAATTTTGTCCCAAGAAACCTCATCAACCCTACATTAGGATCACATTATAATGGGCATAACTATATCTGTAACTTGCTCCAAATTCATGTGATTCAAGACTCCATACTAAATTATGACCAAATAAACCAGATCAAAAAGAAAGAAAAGAAATTTGGATAGATTTTACTTAAACAGTGCCATAGACTAAAAAGCTCAGTGAGGCAATACATCAAACACCTAATGTGCAAGAAATACAAAAATTGCCAAACACTATAAAGATAACTCTGTCATATAAAGATTAAGCATTCCTAACTGATACGGAAAATGAAACACTTTTATAGAACAGTTCCAAGATCCTATAAGGAATGCAAGCAATCAATTTGATAGTATATATTCTCCTTCAAAGTAATGTCGCATAATCCCCTGTTTAAGCTCTTAATATATACCTTTGATTCGGTATAGGGTTTTGGACAGTTCCTTTGAAGCAGCAACCGCAATATTTTGCTCACGTTCGCTTGTTTCCAAAGTGTTTTTTTGGGCATTTCGGTTTCCAGTCTGCAATTACAATCATGGACCAAATTGGCAAATTACAAAGATTTCGAGTGCATAGTTCTTCACTCGTAACTCCAACCCAATCAGCTCAAAAGTTTAGTTAACTCGTAACTAGGGGTGTTCATCGGTTTGGATTTCGATTTTATCGGTGTAATCGGTTTTGAAATTTTTGAAAGCAAAACTGAAAACCGAACCGAAACCGAACCAAAAACTGAATTCGGTTCGGTTTCGGTTAAAACTGAATTGAAACCGAAAAACCATAAAAATCAAAATTTAACCAAAATGAAAGAGGAAATCAGCAACCATAAACCCATAAACCAAACATAAATAAAAGGAAATCAGTAATGAACATGTAACAGGAAGTCAACAAGTGTAGAAATCAAAATCCATAAACCTTTAATTGCTAAGGAAGTCAACAGTGAACAAGTAACTGGAAGTCTGGAACAGGAACATGAATAAGTAACCATAAACTCAACATAAATAAAAGGAAGTTAGCAACAGGAAGTCATGAACATACATTTTGATCATGTAACATGTAATAATTAATAATCCCACAACAAGGGCTAAATAATCAATAATGAAAGTGACATGAACATATATATACAAAGTGACAGGAACATTTCATAAATGATTTGTTATCAAAACAACTTTAATTGTTCAAGTTCACCATAGTTTGGCAAAGACGTCAGACAACTTTTAAAAACATATGAAAGAGGTGTTTAAAAAGGATTCCATTAAATAATAAAATTATTATTTACTTGTAAACAAACAATGTAACTTTATGGCTACACAAATCTTTCTGCACTCATTTCTCCTTTTTAATTTAACAGCATTCACAATTCACGTTCTTGTTCATGTATGAGTGGATTTCGACCAATTTGATTACAATTAACGATAACTTTGGTTGAATTCTAAGATGGATATATTATAAAGAATGAACAATTGAACAAGTTTGAGAAACCCAGATGCCGTAATCATCATAATCAAAATCAAATTCGAAATTAGTGAATGAACAATCGAACATAATCAAAAATCAATATTGGAAACAAAAGCAAACCTTGAAGAAACCAAATATCTTCGTGTGTGAGCGATTTCGAGAAACCCAGATCTGTGATGTTGTGTGTGTGCGTCGTTTGAGAAACCCAGATACCTGTGCGTGTATAGATGGCGGCCCAAATGTGTTTACAAATCCCAATTTTAATTGGTATTTATTTAATAATTAATTTTATAACCCGTGATAACATGGGTTTTACTAAAAATAAAATATTTATTAATTAATATATTATATTAAACTTTGTCATTAGTGTCATATTGATCCCTCGTATAAAATTTGCTTGTAAATTTTCATAAAAAATATATAAACATAAGTCATGTGTAACTATTGTTAACTTAAGGAACGATCATTGTTATTTATATTTCAATTATCGCATAACGCGCATAATCGAAACTCAGGTAAATCACGATGCAACCACCTATCGCGTAACCTATTAGTTTTTAGTATAATGAGATAATAGAAACTGATTGTACATCAGTATAATAAAAAATATACTTGTTTGCTACAAAAATATTTTTCATTGGGCAAGAGATAATAGAACAAAGTGTTGAAAATTAGTGTTTCCTATGCTTTATTTATCAATATATATATAGGGTGGGGATCAAGATGGAAACAAAAAAAATTAGGGAATGAGAGAAGCAAATCTCAACCATTTATTTCATCATAAATGAATTTTAAAAATCACAAATAATTTCAAAATTTAACATTCATCACCAATGAATGTTAAAAATGTTTTTTTTATAAAAAAATCAAGGGCTAAGATTTGTTTCTCTTCTTCCCTAAATTTTAAAGCTTCCCTATGAATCATTTCCCTATATATGTATATATATATATGTTCTCATAATTCCTTGTTCAGTTATCATAAAAACATTTATGTTCTATATTATTTATGACTTTAATCCTCTCTTTTTTAAATGTATGATGATGGCGGTTTCAAAATCGACAATTTACAAAAAAAATTATAAATTGATATATAAATATTCCTTTTATATATAATAATTTTTTAATTATAATATAAAAATTAACGAACTTTTAAAGTTCTAATGATTTGAACGGAACTCAAAAACACTTTGTAATACTAAGTTACACAATTGGCAACAAAACACAAATTAAAATACTTAAGTGAACAATATATATCATTCCACAGCTACATTAATTATCAATACGAATTAAAATGTTACAACCTCTTCTATAATATCACCATTCATATAGTAAAAGAGCATTGGACCTAAATAAAATATGAAGAATAACAAAGTCACAGACCTGCAAAATTGGACCAACAATCTGGTGCATGACTCAATGCTCTGATCCATCTAGGGTGCCTGCAGCCATACCGAATTCTCCATGAAAATGTGGAAGAAGAATGCAAATTGTGAGACCTCAACTAAATTTAAGAACAAACGGCAAAAGTATATAATACATAGTATAAATCAAAACATACTATCCAAATTACAAATTTCAGAACCTAAAAGAATTAAAACCTGAAATCAAAAGGAAACTTCAAAAGTTACATAAATCAGAAGATGAAAAATGGTTCAAGAAGATATGAGTACATGAACACAAACATATCCATATAGTGCCAATAGGTTTCTATCAACTAAAACCTTGACTTGATCACTTGAAGAAAGTCACAAAAGTATAATTACACATTGAGTCTTGGAAAATAACCAAAGTCAGTGAACCAAGAACCATCATCACAATGCTAAATTGCTAGATTCTTTCTTCTAGTTACTCCTCACACAAGCCAATTCTGTGAAACCATAGGCATGTATGGACCTACCACTTCATCCCTGTCTTTAAAAGGTGTTGTACTACTTACAGCTTCTTAATTTTTCCTTTCTAAGATGCTAAAGAAACTGCTAAACCAACAAATGATGTATGTCATGCACAACAAACCGAAGCTGCAAGCACAATATAGAACTCACGTAACCTGCAAACATGAAACAGAACTATGTAATATATGCCAACTGATTAGCATTTAAATAATTATAAACACCGATTGTATTGTAATAATACTCAAACTTTTAGCCTACATATATCAATTTAGAACGTCGTATGCATTAACAATAGACTTTGGATAATATTGGACCCATTTTTTAGCTAATCTTTTTATTTAAATCTTTTGACCCATTACAAATAAAACATAAACCCAAAATAAAAAAAATATATCTTGAACGATTTAACATGTTTGAACCAATAATCATGGAATGGGATAATAAGTAGCATGTTTCAAAATTGAAATACCATGCAACAATGATTTGGGGTAACAGTTCATAAAATTGGAGCATCACTCTATACAAATGCCTAGACGCTTAATATCGGCCTTCAAACTTACATCCCAACCACCTCACTCTCCATATCTAATAACCAAAATACCAAACCCGGAAAAAAATCAAATTCTAAAAAAGGTTTAAAATCATATTATTACATACCTATAAGAATTGAACCAATCATAAAAACATTTTAAATTAGTGTTCTTTTTCGTTAAGGAATTTCAACAAATAGATGGTGTTCATCTTTACACCATGAACTTCACACGCAATACTCAAACTTGCTTCATACTGATTGAACACTAACATGTGATGAAATTAGAGTTGTAAAAAAACAATAAGAGCTAAGATACAGAAAACTTACTACTCGACTTTCAAATATGGAGAAACGAACTAAAAACGAAAATCACCAAATCACAACATCTTGGTCTACTTGCAGCAAGTAATAACAGCTTCATCTGCTCAAAACAAAAACAAAATTGATAAAAAAAGGTAAATGTATACTAACATCAATTACTTTTAACATGTAACATAACTTTGTTGAATCAAAACCACAACAATCTAAGTAAAAAAAAATTTGATCACAAATGTCAAAGACAACCTTATTTAATGATTTCGAATCAATCACTTTATGCATACATGGTTACTAAAATAAAATACCGAAACAAAAACACAAGGAAAATTTTTAATATAATGACAACAAAAGCATACATCGAAGAGAAACACTGTACCCTTCTTCTTTCATCCTTTAAGCATTCATCAATACCTTGCTATATCAAAATCCAAGTGTAACATCCTCCCCAATGGCCTAGTATTTTTAGGTAAATTTACCTTATGTTACCTTATTTACTTGAATTCATTTATATGAAATGTTTGAATGTATAATTGTTAGGAATAATTAAATGGGAATTACGGTATTTTTAGTTTAAAATACGGATTAGCCTAACTATTATAACTAATACCATCGTGTGCTAGATTAATGATAATAATACATCGTAGTATACGTAAATCATTATATATATATCACAAATCTGGAAATCAGCTCATTTCTTCATTTCATCTTCATCTTTCATCTCAAGAACACACACAAACACCAAGAACACACACTAAACTCAAATTTGCAATTAAAGCCCAAATCAAGTCCAAATCACCTTCAAATTTAGTTGTTTAGCTTGGAATTCAGTAAATAACAAGTTTACAACTCGTTCCTGTGGATTTAATCGAGTTAAATGTAAGTTTTAATTCGTTTTGGGTTTTTACTAAAAAAATAGAAAATTAGTTGATTATTAGTTGATTATGTGTTCATATGTTAAATTGAAGTGTTTCAGATGTTTGTTCATGTGTTTATGATGTGTTGAAGTGTTTGTTTGGTAAAAACAGCTTAGAATCGATTTTTGGTGAGTTTTTTTGGTGAAAACCGAACTGTTTCTGCCCAGTTCGCAGATGAACTGGTTTAGGCGATATTGGTAATATCGCCACCAATATCGCAGGTAATATCGCGATTAATTTCGCTTGCAATATCGCTAGTGATTTGGCGATATTGTCAATATCGCTAGGGCGATATTGGCAATATCGCTAGGGCGATATTGGCAATATCGCTAGGGCGATATTGGCAATATCGCTAGGGCGATATTGGCAATATCGCTAGGGCGATATTGGCAATATCGCTAGGGCGATATTGGCAATATCGCTAGGGCGATATTGGCAATATCGCTAGGGCGATATTGACAATATCGCTTTTTATGTTGCAGATTTTGAAAATGCGTAAGTGTTACTAAGTTTTGTGAAAATCTTACTAAAAATTAGATTTTGATGAAATTCGCATGGTCACTCGGAATCGATCAAGTAATCAAGACTATGTACCATAGCCCTGTAAGTTTTTTTGGCCTTTCGGGGTCGTCTTGGGCTTCAAAATGGCATTTTTCAGTTTTTAAATGACGTTCCGGGATTTTCGAGTTTCGTTCCAGATTGAACTCTTATTTCCTTAGACTTCAGGGAATTACCTGCTTGTAAGAATGTGCTATTATGATGATTTAAACTTGATAAATGTTTATTATCTAGATACTATGCGTTGAGATATGTTATACGCTTACGAAATGAGTTACTAACTCATTATCTGTTGTATTCTCAGATCAGTCGAAGACTCAGTAATATTAGAATTCTGAGAGGTGGATAGTAGCAGACAGGTGAGTGGATCTGCAACTCATAATTTGAGTTAGTTGTAATGGTGTGATTACAACAAGTAACGTAAACCTTGATTGACTGTTTAGTCTGAGTTGTGATTGTGTATACCTACTTGTTATGCATATGTGGCCTTCGGGCATCTGTGTTATTCAGAGGTCAATTGCGATTGGACTTGGTTACTACTGTGTTCAACACAGGTTCCAGATACATGTGTTGTCGTTGGAAACTGTGTTGTTGTGTTGTAGTGTCAAGTTATCGGCCTATTCTGTATGGGCCTTTACAGATTGTGGGTAAGTGTTACTGAGGGCCACCGCGGCTGTAGGGTTCCTCAGTAACCGCCGATCCTCTTGAGCTTATGTGTTTACTGTGCTTAATGTAAACAGATTGTTATGCTGAATTGAATTGTTAGTTGTACATTCATTCACTTAGCTTTGTGCTAATCCCACCATTTCCCTTCCTGCAGGTTATGCATGTCTTTGTGGGTTGGGCAGGAAGGTGGTTTTGAAGAATGTTTGACACGTGCCATCACTCTGATATGTTTATGAATGTTTTGTAAATTAACGTGTATGTGGATTTTGTATAACAATTATATGTTTTGTTTCAGCAATATTTTAATATTGTAAATTCGCGAAAAAATCTATGGTCATTTTGTAAGATAATTTATAATATTATCTTTTATCCATCGCTTCCGAGTCAAATTACTATTTTAACCTTGATTTAATTTAAGGGGTGTTATACCAAGATCTAGTGAATGAGACCACCCCAAACTTATAGATATTTAGTTTTTCAAACTTTTGCAGAAATAATCAAATATTAACTTAAAATTATTTTAGAGTGGAACAAAGAATTGAATACCCGAAAACAAACACAAATCTACTAAAAGATAAAGCACGAAGAAATAATTAGGTTACCTGTACGAAAATCGATATGCAAAAGAAACATTAGAGTTTCAATAAAAATTGAGATAGAATTGAGCCAGTTAATTTTGGGCTGTGGCAGATACAAATAAACTAATGACAGAGAAGGCGTGATATTGGTAGCTCAATAACCAGTATATTGAAGCGTACAAAGTATGGCATATACAAATAAACTAATGACAGAGAAAGTAATCTTTGAAAAACATTGTATATACAAACAATTAATGGCTAACAACAACGTGCATAGTTGTAACTCCACCAGGAACATTATACAACAGACTCCTGCATTCGCCAACCGTTGTATAGTGTTCCAATTTCTTTCCAAAATGTAATTATCTTTAAATTTTTTAGTGTCTTTGGAGCATTTTCTTTTGCTGTCAAACCAACAAAATTACATTTTTTAGACTTTCAGTTTGTAGACATGCTATAGCCTATAAACGATATTAAAACATCCAAAAAGAGGATAATTAGACGATATACAACACCATTTATTAAAGTCGCACATTTGTTTTTTGCATACTGGAGATATTAACTATCAAAGATACAGTAAAGAGCTTTAGCATTTAACGTAAACATTAAATGTGCACAAGAACTTTTGAAATTTTATAATACGTGTACCCATAAATACCAGAAATCTGTAAGATACTCGACGATGTGACAACCGTCAAAAAAATCTCAGGTCAACATCGCACTAGAATCCCTAGTACTTTTAATTACGTTTACAGCACTCTAAAATCCTAGTGAAAAGTCTAGGTTCGACTCCTTAAGTACCGAAACCGTAAGTTACCGAAATCATGTGACGTCTTTGAAGATTGCTTAGCGGACTATAAGACCGTGATGAACCTTAAATTAGGTTACAAAGTGCCAAAGAAAACAAATGAAATTAAATTTCATAAGCCATCACAAAATATTCATCTATCTCAAAAATCGGAATTTAACCGGAAATTCCGTAGCTCGGTAAACACGACTGGAAATCGGTTTATTAACTCGCGAATGTCAATCGTGATCGAATCAAATACATTTTGATGAATGCTATAAACTTATAAAATAAAGTTTTATGACTCACACTTTAACCAACAAAAAAATCACGAAAATCGGAAATTAACCGAAATTTCGTAGCTCGGCAAACGCGACCCGAATTGAATAAACGAAACTCGAATCCGACAAACTAATACTTGAATATCCATTATAAACAATCTAAAATACAATTTGAAGTATTTTAGAAATTTAGAACATCAATTTTTATAACCCTTATATTAAGCATAAAAACAACACAATTTAAAGCTTTCAAATGTGCAAGACTTGTGAGATTTTAATACAAATAAATATCAAAAATAATATATATGATATTTTAACAAAAAAATGAAAATAATAACTCATTTTGATGCCTAAAAACCGGCCTCCCCCTTTGACCACTCAAAACCCCCACTCACATATCAAGATTCCATGCAAAAAGCCTTCTACACTTACACACTCTTCCACTTTCATCATTTCTCTCATTTCCACTTTCAAAAACACACACAATTCTCTCTAAACACACACTAAACTCCAGCAACTTATCATCCTTAAATCATCTCTTTGAAGGTGTTCATACACCTAAACCAACATTCCAAGGTATGAACACCATCTTTAACTTCCATTCTTGCATTTTCATACTTTGAATCTTGTAAAAACATGATTTTTATGCCTTTTACCATGGCTAAAAATCTCATACAAGGTTTGATGGTTTGTAGGTTCCCTTACACTTGTTTAAGTGTTAAAACAAAAGGGCAACCTATGATCAAACCGAAAATCAAACCGAAAAGTCGACTTTTTGATGTTATAGAGTTTATTTACATGTTCTTGCTAGAATAAATGGTTCAAATGTTAAAATATGTTTATGTTTCTGTAAAACACATGTTCATGCATAAAAGACAAGACTTCAATCTTTGGATGAGGTCTAAAAATCGTTTGGTAGTGAAATCACACCAAAAAGATCACTTTGTCATGCATGCAATCTGTCCAGATTTTGACCCTACTTGAAACGACCATAACTCAGTGAATAATGGTCCAAAAATCTTGATTTTTCTTCTAGAATTTAGCTTAATGTCTTACCTTTAAAACCCCACTGGTCTCACTCAAATCCATTGAGTTTACGACCTCCAAATATATCACACAAAACTGATGCGCAAACAGTAACTTTTCAGTGAGCACCTTGTTGTGATACTTGTTCATGGGTCGTAAGGTGTTCTATAAATCTAAGAAAAATTATTTTTAGACTCCTAACATGTGTATCTCAGTAGTATAAAAAGATAGGAATTTATCTTGGTGATTTACTATTTTTAGAAAATGCATGAACATCATGCATTATTCTAGCCTTGTAAAATGTAAATAATTGTGTTGTGATGAAGCAAAAATACAAAAATATTAGATAAAACGTGTTAAAAATTTGGGGATGATTTTTCTCAGTAACTATATCTTGAAAAGAATCTTGAAAATAAAAATGAGAATTTTTGGATAAACACAAGTAATTTTTCCTAGATTAATACAAATAAAGACTACAAAAATAAAAATATTCATGAAAAATACTTTTTGACATCAAATAAATATGGGAAAATTCCTGTGTCATTTTACACAGAAAATGACACTATACTCAAAATTTAACACTCCTTGGAAGTGTTTTGATATGTTTTCCGATTTACATCTCGTTAAAACACATAAAGTTGGAAACCAAAGTTCCAGTGCTCAAAACGAGCTGAAAATTTTACACAAACCTAAAAATGACTTAAAAAGGATCTAGTAAAAATTCCAGAATTTTTCATGAATAATTACTATTTTTCCCATATTTATCACACCTTTTAGACACTATTTGATTAAAAATAATCTGTAAGTCTAAAAATCCCCAAATTTTCACAGAAAATTTGTAAATCATATTGTATATTGTATACTAAATTTGATAATTTTTGGAGTCTGTTTTCATGTGTTTCCATTATTTTATTCGCAACCCGAATGATTACCGACAACGTTAATTAAACGACAAATCAAACTCTAACGGCACTTTGTAACGTATTTGACTAGCTAAGCAATCTTAACAAACCATATTAGACGAGAATCTAATTAGGAACCTTGTATTCGTAGGTCTTGGATAGGAGTCACACTCGGTCGAAACGCGCATTACATCCATTCCGTACGCTCATTAACGATTGTGAGTTTACACAGCCCATCTGTTTAACGTTTTACTTAAATGTTTTGGGGTGAAAAGCATGTTATATGATTTAATTACTATATTTGGATTACAAATGTTATTCTTATGTTATCCTTGATTTACAAATGCTATGCTATGGTATATGCTATGCTTACTTTCGAATACTTGACATGGTTAAAATGTCGTATTGATTACGAATAACCTCTTTAATGTTTGAAGTTTATACGAACATGATTATATGCTTGTTTTTCTATCGTATCTAAAGTCCCCGGTATATCTACACGACCATTAACTCTATATGAGCCAAATGATGCATATGAATAGTACTATTTGGGAGCGAGACCACCTCCCCACTCACGCGGCCACGTGAGTGCATCCCATCATCCTAAATGCCAACGATAGGGCATCTCTCTTTTGGGGCAAAGGTTTATCGGTTGTAGGTTTGGTTGTGGACTCAAGCATAATAAATCATTGTGACTATAGACAATATAACGTGATAGCATAGAAATTCATAAACGACTATAAACGTATGACGTTTTGAAATTTGAAACGATATTTCTTTGAAACTATAAAACCTACGACCCGAGCTTTACAATGACTTTGTCATTTGAACGATATTTCTTTGAAACTATAAAACTTACGACCCGAGCTTTACAATGACTTTGTCATTTGAAACGATATTTCTTTAAAACCATAAATTTTATAACCTGAGTTTCATACTATAAATCATTGTGGTTTTGGTTAATGATAAAAGTGATTTCATAATAACGCCTCGCATTCTTATGAACTTCGACATAATAATCCGTTGAGATTATAAACGTTTTGATATTGATTTGATGATCCATTGACTTGATAAACGTAACTTGAACTTATTAAATACTACAATATGAGTTTTATAAACATAACTTGAACTTATTAAACACTATATCTTGAGCTTTATAAACGTGAATTAAACACTCCTTTGAAAAAAATGAGCGCGGCGTTATAAATGAATCACGACTTTTAATTGAGTACAAAAAGGGAATCGCTCCTTAATGAATCTCGTACTTAACTAAACCTCTTTTGCGAACAAAACATCGAATCTCAAATGAATTTAACTATCAAATGAGTTTCGCTCTTAAATGAGCCTAGTTATAATGAATTACTTCATAATTATTCGCGCAATAGCATTTGATTATCCTAAAAATTGATTTTAAGAACTTATCGGATGATTATCGTCTTTGTATGAGCCTCGACACTAAACTTTTGCAAACTAATCACGTAGTAACGTGGAACTTTTAAACTAGATTTGTAAACTCTTGGAAAGGGTCTTCATTTCACAAAACCTGTGTACTCACCAACTATGTTTCATAGTTGACCTGTTATTTTACATGCTTTTCAGGAATTAGTCACAACTTGTCTATTGAAGCTGAACCCATTATATGATCTATGCTGCTGTAGCGTTACAGAATTTTGTCTCTTTTGGATGTAATCGCATGTTTAGATTATTTACTTTTGTGCTGTAAACGCTTGTAAGACTTTATGTAATGTATTAATTGTAGACCGTTGAACGGTGATCTTTTGTAATTTTCGATTATGAAATCATTGTACTGTTACATCTCGTGTTTCCGCTTTAGCGGGGTGTGACAGAAAATGGTATCAGAGCCAGGTTATAGAAACACCGGTTCTCCTTAGGGAAAACCTAGAAACTATAACCACTAAGATTAGTACCCCTTTTAAGTATGACTCGTTCAGGTGTTGCATCCTTCGAATTTAATTTAACATAGCCTGATCAACTATGTACAATTAAAGGAGAAACGATGCAAGATCAGAATTGGTTATAGGAATAGGGTACGCTTTAGAACTCACTTAAGCTAGTACGACTTCTTTTTAAAAGTGTGTTGAGTACCTTCATATGCTAGGACTTGATATAACTCTAGGAGTTAAGTTCACTTTTGATAGTATTATCATGTCGCGTTTCTCATTCCACGCCACCGAATCGGCCAACTGTACTCGTTACGTCACTAGTCAACCTAGGACTAACCCACCTAACACCGAACCCGAGGAAGAGGAGCCCTCGATGGAGAACGAATCCCCACACGAAATGAGCAATATACGTCACCTACGCCCGTTTTATCCCAGTCACCACTATTAGGATCACGCTCGAAGATCACCGCACGTAAGACCATCGCCATACTCACCCGATTATCTTTAAGAGCGCTACGTCCACAGCCGCAAAACCTCCGAGAGTCATTTTCGAAATCCCGAAATCACGAAACTTTGATATGACCTTCCGGATAGCACTTAGTATGAACGCCGTAACCACCGAACTTCAAATTAAACAGGCAAGAAGTGCCCATCAAAGATAGATTCTAGTAGATGGGACGAAATTTAATAGAAAAACAGACTCATCGCACGATCAACGCTTTGAAAATCGATTTTAGACACGAAGTAACTGGCGACACTTCAAAAGTATCATCCGACACCAGTACTACCCCAACCAATTTCCCCAAGGACCGCACATTAGGCATATGGCCAGAAAGAGAGTTCCGATATTGAGCAGAGTGTTGATGCCACCATCGCCTCAGGAGACTAGTGAGATACCACGGGAGGTCATAAAAACGTCAGTAAGGCCCACGTCTGGCCTATCTTGGGAAGAAGTGCAAAGAATCCGGTACATGACGTTAGAACTAATAACCGCCGAATGAGAATAGATCATTAGCAGCAACTGATGTACGATCAGATAGAGAGGTTAGAGCAATTGTCGGAGTATACGACCAAGGCACGAGTGGCAGCAAGTGCGGAGAAGAACACAACTAGGAGGATGATGTTGCTATCCTTGTTAGTTAGAGGACTTGAATCGCCCACATTGGTGTTGTTATTTTGAGTACTATGTTCCGGGTTTATCGAAGTGCTTAGTGACAAAGGCATAGATTGTTAAAATTTTTGTACAAGAAAAACATTTTTGTTTTAGTCTCCCCTAACGTTTTAGCGACTTTGAAATTAAAATTTTGGTGCTAAGATTTTGTTAAAAAGACTATTATGATACACGTCCTATTAAAAAAAAAAACCATGTAAAAGACGTTGGTTTAATGTAATGAAAATCCTTAGACGTTTTGTTTACCTACACGATTATTATTAGTAGAAATTTCAAGTCTTGTACATCATACGTGAGAATTCTTTAAGGTCAAGTTCGTACAAAAAGAAAATCTTTATTTTGTCACTAATATTAGGATGCACTGTCGTAGGAAATGACATGCCTCATTATGAACAATTACTCGTCCGACAACGACTCAATCCACGAGGAACAGATCTAGTACGAATGCCTCGATGTGGAGGTAGTTCCTAAGGAAGAGATAGTCGAAGAAGTCGACGAGAATCAGAACATTGGGGTAATATATGTAGACGAGTATGAAAGACTAAGAAGATCAGACAGAAGTATTGGATGCTCGAGTTTGGGAACTCATGATGAGGTGCAATAAGTGTAGATTCCATCATGAGAGAGATAGTGTCTGACTGCGTCCTAAATCTAGAAAACGAACTATTCGACATCGACTTAATCCCGATTAAGCTGGGAAGCTTTGACGTAGTAGTGGGTATGGACTGGCTAGCTAGAAATCACGCGAACATAGGGAGTCACGATAAGGTGATAAGAATTCACTTACGGGAAAATGAAATACTCATCGTACACGGAGATAAGCCCGGAAGGAGCTTGAAGATGGTGTCATCCATGAAGATTCGCAAGTACGTGAAAAAGGAGTATCTTGCTATTATGGCTCATGTAGTCGAGAAGGAATCAGAAGAAAAACGTATGCAAGATATTCCGGTAGTGCGCGAATACCTCGAAGTATTTCCAGACAACTTACGTAGACTACCCCCGTCTAGACAAGTCGAGTTCCGAATCGAACTAATTCCAGGAGCCGCCACGATAGTTAAGGCACCGTACCGCCTAGCACCTATGGAGATGCAGGAACTATCTAGTCAACTCCAGGATCTTTTGGAGGAAGGATTCATGCGACCTCGTTCGTCACCATGAGGAGCCCCAGTTCTATTCGTTTGAAAGAAAGACGGATCGTTACGGATGTGTATCGACTATAGAGAGTCGAACAAACTGACGATCAAAAATAGATACCCTCTCCCTCGAATCGAAGATCTATTTGATCAGTTGCAAGGAGCTTCATACGTCTCGAACATCGACCTGCGATAAGATTATCATTAATTACGAGTCCATGATGGGGATATACCCAAAACCGCATTCTGAAACTGATATGGACATTACGAATTCATAGTTATGACATTCGATCTGACCAACGCGCCTGCAGTGATTCATGGATTTAATGAACAAAGTATGTAGAGCATACTTAGACAAATTCGTGATAGTATTCATCGACGATATAATCATCTACTCACGAAGCGAGAAAGATTACGAACAACACTTAAGGCAGATTTTAGAACTGCTTAGAAACGAGAAACTGTACGCCAAACTCACCAAGTGCGAGTTTTGGATTAGAGAAGCACGTTTCCTCGGCCACGTAGTCGGCAAGGATGGGATTCACGTAGATCCAACTAAGGTTGAAGTCGTTAAGAAATGGGAAGCCCCCAGAACTCCAACAGAAATTAGACAATTTCTGGGTTTAGCTGGTTATTATCGGAGATTCATCGAGAATTTCTCAAAAATCTGACAACCGCTAACCACACTAACACAGAAGGACAAGAGTTTTGTCTGGGGAAAGCCATAGGAGGATGCATTCCAAACGTTGAAGCATAAGTTATGCAACGTGCCAATCTTGACATTATCGGAAGTATCCGAGGACTTCTTAATCTACTGCAACGCTTCACACCAAGGTCTTGGATGTGTATTAATGCAAAGGGAAAAAGTCATAGCATACGTATCCCGACAACTTATCACCCACGAGAAAAACTATACAGCCCACGATTTGGAGTTGGGAGCCGTAGTCTTCGTACTTAAGATTTGGAGACATTACCTCTACGGAACTAAGTGCACGATATACACGGATCACAAGAGTCTCCGCCATATTTTCAAGCAAAAGGTGCTCAATATGCGCCAGAGGAGATGGGTGGAGTTATTAAATGATTATGACTGCGAAATTCGATACCACACAGGCAAGGACAATGTAGTGGCAAACGCGCTAAGTCGAAAAGAAAGAGTCAAGCCCTCACAAGTACGAGCATGCGTAACACTAGTGCAAACTAGTCTGAAAACTCAAATTCAACTTGCTCAAGAGAAGGCCTTGAGGACCGAGAATCTGAAGGAAGAAACCTTGCACGGCCTTAAGCAAATATTTGAAACTAGAGATACCCCAATGGAAATGGGAACAAATAACGATGGACTTCGTCAGCAAACTACCGCGAACTTCTAAAGTACATGATGCTATATGGGTTATCGTTGACCGATTGACAAAATCTGCTCACTTCTTACCCATTCGAGAGGACTATAACAGGGAGAAACTCGCTCGAATCTACATTAACGAAATTTTGTCGCGCCACGAAGTACCTGTTTACATTATCTCTGATAGAGATAGCCATTTCACGTCGCGATTCTGGCAATCCTTATAGAAAGCGTTGGGTACGCAATTGAACCTAAGAACGGCTTACCATCCTCAGACGGATAGACAGAGCGAGCGAACAATTCAAACATTGGAAGACATGCTTCAAGCATGCGTATTAGACTCCGGAGGAAGTTAGAATATTCACTTACCGTTGGTAGAATTCTCATATAACAATAGCTACCACACCCGCATACAATGCGCCCCTTATGAAGCGTTATACGGACGAAAATGTCGATCACCATTGAGTTGGTACGAAATAGGTGACAAACACTTTACAAGACCTGACCGTGTCTAGGAAACTACCGAAAAAATTTCAATTATCCGAGATCGACTTAAGACCGCCCAGAATCTGCAGAAAGCTACGCAGATAACCGTAGAAAACCCCTAGAATTCCAAGTTTGTGATAAGTGTTCTTGAGAGTATCACCTTGGAAAGGGATGGTTCGTTTCAGAAAGAGAGGCAAGTTAAGCCCACACTACATCGGACCTTACGAAATCATTGAACGAATCTGTCCAGTAGCCTATAAACTTAAGTTACCACTAGAATTAGGTGCAATTCACGACACGTTCCATATATCGAATCTAAAGAAATGTCTAGCTGGTGAATTACATATCCTACCCCTAGAGGGAATTCAAATCGACGATCGCTTACACTTTACCGAAGAACCGACTGGAATCCTTGACAAGGAAGTCAAACGCTTAAGACAAAGAAAAAAAATAAAATAAAAAAATATTCCGATCATCAAAGTCTGTTAGAATTCTAAGCGCGGACCTGAGTACACTTAGGAATGAGAGGATTTCATGAAACGGAAATACCCTCATCCATTCGCGAATTGAATCTCACAGCATGACCAGTTGAATTTCGGGACGAAATTCATTTTAACTGGGGGAGACTGTGACAACCGTCAAAAAAATCTCAGGTCAACATCGCACTAGAATCCCTAGTACTTTTAATTACGTTTACAGCACTCTAAAATCCTAGTGAAAAGTCTAGGTTCGACTCCTTAAGTACCGAAACCGTAAGTTACCGAAATCACGTGACGTCTTTGAAGATTGCTTAGCGGACTATAAGACCGTGATGAACCTTAAATTAGGTTACAAAGTGCCAAAGAAAACAAATGAAATTAAATTTCATAAGCCATCACAAAATATTCATCTATCTCAAAAATCGGAATTTAACCGGAAATTCCGTAGCTCGGTAAACACGACTGGAAATCGGTTTATTAACTCGCGAATGTCAATCGTGATCGAATCAAATACATTTTGATGAATGCTATAAACTTATAAAATAAAGTTTTATGACTCACACTTTAACCAACAAAAAAATCACGAAAATCGGAAATTAACCGAAATTTCGTAGCTCGGCAAACGCGACCCGAATTGAATAAACGAAACTCGAATCCGACAAACTAATACTTGAATATCCATTATAAACAATCTAAAATACAATTTGAAGTATTTTAGAAATTTAGAACATCAATTTTTATAACCCTTATATTAAGCATAAAAACAACACAATTTAAAGCTTTCAAATGTGCAAGACTTGTGAGATTTTAATACAAATAAATATCAAAAATAATATATATGATATTTTAACAAAAAAATGAAAATAATAACTCATTTTGATGCCTAAAAACCGGCCTCCCCCTTTGACCACTCAAAACCCCCACTCACATATTAAGATTCCATGCAAAAAGCCTTCTACACTTACACACTCTTCCACTTTCATCATTTCTCTCATTTCCACTTTCAAAAACACACACAATTCTCTCTAAACACACACTAAACTCCAGCAACTTATCATCCTTAAATCATCTCTTTGAAGGTGTTCATACACCTAAACCAACATTCCAAGGTATGAACACCATCTTTAACTTCCATTCTTGCATTTTCATACTTTGAATCTTGTAAAAACATGATTTTTATGCCTTTTACCATGGCTAAAAATCTCATACAAGGTTTGATGGTTTGTAGGTTCCCTTACACTTGTTTAAGTGTTAAAACAAAAGGGCAACCTATGATCAAACCGAAAATCAAACCGAAAAGTCGACTTTTTGATGTTATAGAGTTTATTTACATGTTCTTGCTAGAATAAATGGTTCAAATGTTAAAATATGTTTATGTTTCTGTAAAACACATGTTCATGCATAAAAGACAAGACTTCAATCTTTGGATGAGGTCTAAAAATCGTTTGGTAGTGAAATCACACCAAAAAGATCACTTTGTCATGCATGCAATCTGTCCAGATTTTGACCCTACTTGAAACGACCATAACTCAGTGAATAATGGTCCAAAAATCTTGATTTTTCTTCTAGAATTTAGCTTAATGTCTTACCTTTAAAACCCCACTGGTCTCACTCAAATCCATTGAGTTTACGACCTCCAAATATATCACACAAAACTGATGCGCAAACAGTAACTTTTCAGTGAGCACCTTGTTGTGATACTTGTTCATGGGTCTTAAGGTGTTCTATAAATCTAAGAAAAATTATTTTTAGACTCCTAACATGTGTATCTCAGTAGTATAAAAAGATAGGAATTTATCTTGGTGATTTACTATTTTTAGAAAATGCATGAACATCATGCATTATTCTAGCCTTGTAAAATGTAAATAATTGTGTTGTGATGAAGCAAAAATACAAAAATATTAGATAAAACGTGTTAAAAATTTGGGGATGATTTTTCTCAGTAACTATATCTTGAAAAGAATCTTGAAAATAAAAATGAGAATTTTTGGATAAACACAAGTAATTTTTCCTAGATTAATACAAATAAAGACTACAAAAATAAAAATATTCATGAAAAATACTTTTTGACATCAAATAAATATGGGAAAATTCCTGTGTCATTTTACACAGAAAATGACACTATACTCAAAATTTAACACTCCTTGGAAGTGTTTTGATATGTTTTCCGATTTACATCTCGTTAAAACACATAAAGTTGGAAACCAAAGTTCCAGTGCTCAAAACGAGCTGAAAATTTTACACAAACCTAAAAATGACTTAAAAAGGATCTAGTAAAAATTCCAGAATTTTTCATGAATAATTACTATTTTTCCCATATTTATCACACCTTTTAGACACTATTTGATTAAAAATAATCTGTAAGTCTAAAAATCCCCAAATTTTCACAGAAAATTTGTAAATCATATTGTATATTGTATACTAAATTTGATAATTTTTGGAGTCTGTTTTCATGTGTTTCCATTATTTTATTCGCAACCCGAATGATTACCGACAACGTTAATTAAACGACAAATCAAACTCTAACGGCACTTTGTAACGTATTTGACTAGCTAAGCAATCTTAACAAACCATATTAGACGAGAATCTAATTAGGAACCTTGTATTCGTAGGTCTTGGATAGGAGTCACACTCGGTCGAAACGCGCATTACATCCATTCCGTACGCTCATTAACGATTGTGAGTTTACACAGCCCATCTGTTTAACGTTTTACTTAAATGTTTTGGGGTGAAAAGCATGTTATATGATTTAATTACTATATTTGGATTACAAATGTTATTCTTATGTTATCCTTGATTTACAAATGCTATGCTATGGTATATGCTATGCTTACTTTCGAATACTTGACATGGTTAAAATGTCGTATTGATTACGAATAACCTCTTTAATGTTTGAAGTTTATACGAACATGATTATATGCTTGTTTTTCTATCGTATCTAAAGTCCCCGGTATATCTACACGACCATTAACTCTATATGAGCCAAATGATGCATATGAATAGTACTATTTGGGAGCGAGACCACCTCCCCACTCACGCGGCCACGTGAGTGCATCCCATCATCCTAAATGCCAACGATAGGGCATCTCTCTTTTGGGGCAAAGGTTTATCGGTTGTAGGTTTGGTTGTGGACTCAAGCATAATAAATCATTGTGACTATAGACAATATAACGTGATAGCATAGAAATTCATAAACGACTATAAACGTATGACGTTTTGAAATTTGAAACGATATTTCTTTGAAACTATAAAACCTACGACCCGAGCTTTACAATGACTTTGTCATTTGAACGATATTTCTTTGAAACTATAAAACTTACGACCCGAGCTTTACAATGACTTTGTCATTTGAAACGATATTTCTTTAAAACCATAAATTTTATAACCTGAGTTTCATACTATAAATCATTGTGGTTTTGGTTAATGATAAAAGTGATTTCATAATAACGCCTCGCATTCTTATGAACTTCGACATAATAATCCGTTGAGATTATAAACGTTTTGATATTGATTTGATGATCCATTGACTTGATAAACGTAACTTGAACTTATTAAATACTACAATATGAGTTTTATAAACATAACTTGAACTTATTAAACACTATATCTTGAGCTTTATAAACGTGAATTAAACACTCCTTTGAAAAAAATGAGCGCGGCGTTATAAATGAATCACGACTTTTAATTGAGTACAAAAAGGGAATCGCTCCTTAATGAATCTCGTACTTAACTAAACCTCTTTTGCGAACAAAACATCGAATCTCAAATGAATTTAACTATCAAATGAGTTTCGCTCTTAAATGAGCCTAGTTATAATGAATTACTTCATAATTATTCGCGCAATAGCATTTGATTATCCTAAAAATTGATTTTAAGAACTTATCGGATGATTATCGTCTTTGTATGAGCCTCGACACTAAACTTTTGCAAACTAATCACGTAGTAACGTGGAACTTTTAAACTAGATTTGTAAACTCTTGGAAAGGGTCTTCATTTCACAAAACCTGTGTACTCACCAACTATGTTTCATAGTTGACCTGTTATTTTACATGCTTTTCAGGAATTAGTCACAACTTGTCTATTGAAGCTGAACCCATTATATGATCTATGCTGCTGTAGCGTTACAGAATTTTGTCTCTTTTGGATGTAATCGCATGTTTAGATTATTTACTTTTGTGCTGTAAACGCTTGTAAGACTTTATGTAATGTATTAATTGTAGACCGTTGAACGGTGATCTTTTGTAATTTTCGATTATGAAATCATTGTACTGTTACATCTCGTGTTTCCGCTTTAGCGGGGTGTGACAGAAAATGGTATCAGAGCCAGGTTATAGAAACACCGGTTCTCCTTAGGGAAAACCTAGAAACTATAACCACTAAGATTAGTACCCCTTTTAAGTATGACTCGTTCAGGTGTTGCATCCTTCGAATTTAATTTAACATAGCCTGATCAACTATGTACAATTAAAGGAGAAACGATGCAAGATCAGAATTGGTTATAGGAATAGGGTACGCTTTAGAACTCACTTAAGCTAGTACGACTTCTTTTTAAAAGTGTGTTGAGTACCTTCATATGCTAGGACTTGATATAACTCTAGGAGTTAAGTTCACTTTTGATAGTATTATCATGTCGCGTTTCTCATTCCACGCCACCGAATCGGCCAACTGTACTCGTTACGTCACTAGTCAACCTAGGACTAACCCACCTAACACCGAACCCGAGGAAGAGGAGCCCTCGATGGAGAACGAATCCCCACACGAAATGAGCAATATACGTCACCTACGCCCGTTTTATCCCAGTCACCACTATTAGGATCACGCTCGAAGATCACCGCACGTAAGACCATCGCCATACTCACCCGATTATCTTTAAGAGCGCTACGTCCACAGCCGCAAAACCTCCGAGAGTCATTTTCGAAATCCCGAAATCACGAAACTTTGATATGACCTTCCGGATAGCACTTAGTATGAACGCCGTAACCACCGAACTTCAAATTAAACAGGCAAGAAGTGCCCATCAAAGATAGATTCTAGTAGATGGGACGAAATTTAATAGAAAAACAGACTCATCGCACGATCAACGCTTTGAAAATCGATTTTAGACACGAAGTAACTGGCGACACTTCAAAAGTATCATCCGACACCAGTACTACCCCAACCAATTTCCCCAAGGACCGCACATTAGGCATATGGCCAGAAAGAGAGTTCCGATATTGAGCAGAGTGTTGATGCCACCATCGCCTCAGGAGACTAGTGAGATACCACGGGAGGTCATAAAAACGTCAGTAAGGCCCACGTCTGGCCTATCTTGGGAAGAAGTGCAAAGAATCCGGTACATGACGTTAGAACTAATAACCGCCGAATGAGAATAGATCATTAGCAGCAACTGATGTACGATCAGATAGAGAGGTTAGAGCAATTGTCGGAGTATACGACCAAGGCACGAGTGGCAGCAAGTGCGGAGAAGAACACAACTAGGAGGATGATGTTGCTATCCTTGTTAGTTAGAGGACTTGAATCGCCCACATTGGTGTTGTTATTTTGAGTACTATGTTCCGGGTTTATCGAAGTGCTTAGTGACAAAGGCATAGATTGTTAAAATTTTTGTACAAGAAAAACATTTTTGTTTTAGTCTCCCCTAACGTTTTAGCGACTTTGAAATTAAAATTTTGGTGCTAAGATTTTGTTAAAAAGACTATTATGATACACGTCCTATTAAAAAAAAAAACCATGTAAAAGACGTTGGTTTAATGTAATGAAAATCCTTAGACGTTTTGTTTACCTACACGATTATTATTAGTAGAAATTTCAAGTCTTGTACATCATACGTGAGAATTCTTTAAGGTCAAGTTCGTACAAAAAGAAAATCTTTATTTTGTCACTAATATTAGGATGCACTGTCGTAGGAAATGACATGCCTCATTATGAACAATTACTCGTCCGACAACGACTCAATCCACGAGGAACAGATCTAGTACGAATGCCTCGATGTGGAGGTAGTTCCTAAGGAAGAGATAGTCGAAGAAGTCGACGAGAATCAGAACATTGGGGTAATATATGTAGACGAGTATGAAAGACTAAGAAGATCAGACAGAAGTATTGGATGCTCGAGTTTGGGAACTCATGATGAGGTGCAATAAGTGTAGATTCCATCATGAGAGAGATAGTGTCTGACTGCGTCCTAAATCTAGAAAACGAACTATTCGACATCGACTTAATCCCGATTAAGCTGGGAAGCTTTGACGTAGTAGTGGGTATGGACTGGCTAGCTAGAAATCACGCGAACATAGGGAGTCACGATAAGGTGATAAGAATTCACTTACGGGAAAATGAAATACTCATCGTACACGGAGATAAGCCCGGAAGGAGCTTGAAGATGGTGTCATCCATGAAGATTCGCAAGTACGTGAAAAAGGAGTATCTTGCTATTATGGCTCATGTAGTCGAGAAGGAATCAGAAGAAAAACGTATGCAAGATATTCCGGTAGTGCGCGAATACCTCGAAGTATTTCCAGACAACTTACGTAGACTACCCCCGTCTAGACAAGTCGAGTTCCGAATCGAACTAATTCCAGGAGCCGCCACGATAGTTAAGGCACCGTACCGCCTAGCACCTATGGAGATGCAGGAACTATCTAGTCAACTCCAGGATCTTTTGGAGGAAGGATTCATGCGACCTCGTTCGTCACCATGAGGAGCCCCAGTTCTATTCGTTTGAAAGAAAGACGGATCGTTACGGATGTGTATCGACTATAGAGAGTCGAACAAACTGACGATCAAAAATAGATACCCTCTCCCTCGAATCGAAGATCTATTTGATCAGTTGCAAGGAGCTTCATACGTCTCGAACATCGACCTGCGATAAGATTATCATTAATTACGAGTCCATGATGGGGATATACCCAAAACCGCATTCTGAAACTGATATGGACATTACGAATTCATAGTTATGACATTCGATCTGACCAACGCGCCTGCAGTGATTCATGGATTTAATGAACAAAGTATGTAGAGCATACTTAGACAAATTCGTGATAGTATTCATCGACGATATAATCATCTACTCACGAAGCGAGAAAGATTACGAACAACACTTAAGGCAGATTTTAGAACTGCTTAGAAACGAGAAACTGTACGCCAAACTCACCAAGTGCGAGTTTTGGATTAGAGAAGCACGTTTCCTCGGCCACGTAGTCGGCAAGGATGGGATTCACGTAGATCCAACTAAGGTTGAAGTCGTTAAGAAATGGGAAGCCCCCAGAACTCCAACAGAAATTAGACAATTTCTGGGTTTAGCTGGTTATTATCGGAGATTCATCGAGAATTTCTCAAAAATCTGACAACCGCTAACCACACTAACACAGAAGGACAAGAGTTTTGTCTGGGGAAAGCCATAGGAGGATGCATTCCAAACGTTGAAGCATAAGTTATGCAACGTGCCAATCTTGACATTATCGGAAGTATCCGAGGACTTCTTAATCTACTGCAACGCTTCACACCAAGGTCTTGGATGTGTATTAATGCAAAGGGAAAAAGTCATAGCATACGTATCCCGACAACTTATCACCCACGAGAAAAACTATACAGCCCACGATTTGGAGTTGGGAGCCGTAGTCTTCGTACTTAAGATTTGGAGACATTACCTCTACGGAACTAAGTGCACGATATACACGGATCACAAGAGTCTCCGCCATATTTTCAAGCAAAAGGTGCTCAATATGCGCCAGAGGAGATGGGTGGAGTTATTAAATGATTATGACTGCGAAATTCGATACCACACAGGCAAGGACAATGTAGTGGCAAACGCGCTAAGTCGAAAAGAAAGAGTCAAGCCCTCACAAGTACGAGCATGCGTAACACTAGTGCAAACTAGTCTGAAAACTCAAATTCAACTTGCTCAAGAGAAGGCCTTGAGGACCGAGAATCTGAAGGAAGAAACCTTGCACGGCCTTAAGCAAATATTTGAAACTAGAGATACCCCAATGGAAATGGGAACAAATAACGATGGACTTCGTCAGCAAACTACCGCGAACTTCTAAAGTACATGATGCTATATGGGTTATCGTTGACCGATTGACAAAATCTGCTCACTTCTTACCCATTCGAGAGGACTATAACAGGGAGAAACTCGCTCGAATCTACATTAACGAAATTTTGTCGCGCCACGAAGTACCTGTTTACATTATCTCTGATAGAGATAGCCATTTCACGTCGCGATTCTGGCAATCCTTATAGAAAGCGTTGGGTACGCAATTGAACCTAAGAACGGCTTACCATCCTCAGACGGATAGACAGAGCGAGCGAACAATTCAAACATTGGAAGACATGCTTCAAGCATGCGTATTAGACTCCGGAGGAAGTTAGAATATTCACTTACCGTTGGTAGAATTCTCATATAACAATAGCTACCACACCCGCATACAATGCGCCCCTTATGAAGCGTTATACGGACGAAAATGTCGATCACCATTGAGTTGGTACGAAATAGGTGACAAACACTTTACAAGACCTGACCGTGTCTAGGAAACTACCGAAAAAATTTCAATTATCCGAGATCGACTTAAGACCGCCCAGAATCTGCAGAAAGCTACGCAGATAACCGTAGAAAACCCCTAGAATTCCAAGTTTGTGATAAGTGTTCTTGAGAGTATCACCTTGGAAAGGGATGGTTCGTTTCAGAAAGAGAGGCAAGTTAAGCCCACACTACATCGGACCTTACGAAATCATTGAACGAATCTGTCCAGTAGCCTATAAACTTAAGTTACCACTAGAATTAGGTGCAATTCACGACACGTTCCATATATCGAATCTAAAGAAATGTCTAGCTGGTGAATTACATATCCTACCCCTAGAGGGAATTCAAATCGACGATCGCTTACACTTTACCGAAGAACCGACTGGAATCCTTGACAAGGAAGTCAAACGCTTAAGACAAAGAAAAAAAATAAAATAAAAAAATATTCCGATCATCAAAGTCTGTTAGAATTCTAAGCGCGGACCTGAGTACACTTAGGAATGAGAGGATTTCATGAAACGGAAATACCCTCATCCATTCGCGAATTGAATCTCACAGCATGACCAGTTGAATTTCGGGACGAAATTCATTTTAACTGGGGGAGACTGTGACAACCGTCAAAAAAATCTCAGGTCAACATCGCACTAGAATCCCTAGTACTTTTAATTACGTTTACAGCACTCTAAAATCCTAGTGAAAAGTCTAGGTTCGACTCCTTAAGTACCGAAACCGTAAGTTACCGAAATCACGTGACGTCTTTGAAGATTGCTTAGCGGACTATAAGACCGTGATGAACCTTAAATTAGGTTACAAAGTGCCAAAGAAAACAAATGAAATTAAATTTCATAAGCCATCACAAAATATTCATCTATCTCAAAAATCGGAATTTAACCGGAAATTCCGTAGCTCGGTAAACACGACTGGAAATCGGTTTATTAACTCGCGAATGTCAATCGTGATCGAATCAAATACATTTTGATGAATGCTATAAACTTATAAAATAAAGTTTTATGACTCACACTTTAACCAACAAAAAAATCACGAAAATCGGAAATTAACCGAAATTTCGTAGCTCGGCAAACGCGACCCGAATTGAATAAACGAAACTCGAATCCGACAAACTAATACTTGAATATCCATTATAAACAATCTAAAATACAATTTGAAGTATTTTAGAAATTTAGAACATCAATTTTTATAACCCTTATATTAAGCATAAAAACAACACAATTTAAAGCTTTCAAATGTGCAAGACTTGTGAGATTTTAATACAAATAAATATCAAAAATAATATATATGATATTTTAACAAAAAAATGAAAATAATAACTCATTTTGATGCCTAAAAACCGGCCTCCCCCTTTGACCACTCAAAACCCCCACTCACATATTAAGATTCCATGCAAAAAGCCTTCTACACTTACACACTCTTCCACTTTCATCATTTCTCTCATTTCCACTTTCAAAAACACACACAATTCTCTCTAAACACACACTAAACTCCAGCAACTTATCATCCTTAAATCATCTCTTTGAAGGTGTTCATACACCTAAACCAACATTCCAAGGTATGAACACCATCTTTAACTTCCATTCTTGCATTTTCATACTTTGAATCTTGTAAAAACATGATTTTTATGCCTTTTACCATGGCTAAAAATCTCATACAAGGTTTGATGGTTTGTAGGTTCCCTTACACTTGTTTAAGTGTTAAAACAAAAGGGCAACCTATGATCAAACCGAAAATCAAACCGAAAAGTCGACTTTTTGATGTTATAGAGTTTATTTACATGTTCTTGCTAGAATAAATGGTTCAAATGTTAAAATATGTTTATGTTTCTGTAAAACACATGTTCATGCATAAAAGACAAGACTTCAATCTTTGGATGAGGTCTAAAAATCGTTTGGTAGTGAAATCACACCAAAAAGATCACTTTGTCATGCATGCAATCTGTCCAGATTTTGACCCTACTTGAAACGACCATAACTCAGTGAATAATGGTCCAAAAATCTTGATTTTTCTTCTAGAATTTAGCTTAATGTCTTACCTTTAAAACCCCACTGGTCTCACTCAAATCCATTGAGTTTACGACCTCCAAATATATCACACAAAACTGATGCGCAAACAGTAACTTTTCAGTGAGCACCTTGTTGTGATACTTGTTCATGGGTCTTAAGGTGTTCTATAAATCTAAGAAAAATTATTTTTAGACTCCTAACATGTGTATCTCAGTAGTATAAAAAGATAGGAATTTATCTTGGTGATTTACTATTTTTAGAAAATGCATGAACATCATGCATTATTCTAGCCTTGTAAAATGTAAATAATTGTGTTGTGATGAAGCAAAAATACAAAAATATTAGATAAAACGTGTTAAAAATTTGGGGATGATTTTTCTCAGTAACTATATCTTGAAAAGAATCTTGAAAATAAAAATGAGAATTTTTGGATAAACACAAGTAATTTTTCCTAGATTAATACAAATAAAGACTACAAAAATAAAAATATTCATGAAAAATACTTTTTGACATCAAATAAATATGGGAAAATTCCTGTGTCATTTTACACAGAAAATGACACTATACTCAAAATTTAACACTCCTTGGAAGTGTTTTGATATGTTTTCCGATTTACATCTCGTTAAAACACATAAAGTTGGAAACCAAAGTTCCAGTGCTCAAAACGAGCTGAAAATTTTACACAAACCTAAAAATGACTTAAAAAGGATCTAGTAAAAATTCCAGAATTTTTCATGAATAATTACTATTTTTCCCATATTTATCACACCTTTTAGACACTATTTGATTAAAAATAATCTGTAAGTCTAAAAATCCCCAAATTTTCACAGAAAATTTGTAAATCATATTGTATATTGTATACTAAATTTGATAATTTTTGGAGTCTGTTTTCATGTGTTTCCATTATTTTATTCGCAACCCGAATGATTACCGACAACGTTAATTAAACGACAAATCAAACTCTAACGGCACTTTGTAACGTATTTGACTAGCTAAGCAATCTTAACAAACCATATTAGACGAGAATCTAATTAGGAACCTTGTATTCGTAGGTCTTGGATAGGAGTCACACTCGGTCGAAACGCGCATTACATCCATTCCGTACGCTCATTAACGATTGTGAGTTTACACAGCCCCTCTGTTTAACGTTTTACTTAAATGTTTTGGGGTGAAAAGCATGTTATATGATTTAATTACTATATTTGGATTACAAATGTTATTCTTATGTTATCCTTGATTTACAAATGCTATGCTATGGTATATGCTATGCTTACTTTCGAATACTTGACATGGTTAAAATGTCGTATTGATTACGAATAACCTCTTTAATGTTTGAAGTTTATACGAACATGATTATATGCTTGTTTTTCTATCGTATCTAAAGTCCCCGGTATATCTACACGACCATTAACTCTATATGAGCCAAATGATGCATATGAATAGTACTATTTGGGAGCGAGACCACCTCCCCACTCACGCGGCCACGTGAGTGCATCCCATCATCCTAAATGCCAACGATAGGGCATCTCTCTTTTGGGGCAAAGGTTTATCGGTTGTAGGTTTGGTTGTGGACTCAAGCATAATAAATCATTGTGACTATAGACAATATAACGTGATAGCATAGAAATTCATAAACGACTATAAACGTATGACGTTTTGAAATTTGAAACGATATTTCTTTGAAACTATAAAACCTACGACCCGAGCTTTACAATGACTTTGTCATTTGAACGATATTTCTTTGAAACTATAAAACTTACGACCCGAGCTTTACAATGACTTTGTCATTTGAAACGATATTTCTTTAAAACCATAAATTTTATAACCTGAGTTTCATACTATAAATCATTGTGGTTTTGGTTAATGATAAAAGTGATTTCATAATAACGCCTCGCATTCTTATGAACTTCGACATAATAATCCGTTGAGATTATAAACGTTTTGATATTGATTTGATGATCCATTGACTTGATAAACGTAACTTGAACTTATTAAATACTACAATATGAGTTTTATAAACATAACTTGAACTTATTAAACACTATATCTTGAGCTTTATAAACGTGAATTAAACACTCCTTTGAAAAAAATGAGCGCGGCGTTATAAATGAATCACGACTTTTAATTGAGTACAAAAAGGGAATCGCTCCTTAATGAATCTCGTACTTAACTAAACCTCTTTTGCGAACAAAACATCGAATCTCAAATGAATTTAACTATCAAATGAGTTTCGCTCTTAAATGAGCCTAGTTATAATGAATTACTTCATAATTATTCGCGCAATAGCATTTGATTATCCTAAAAATTGATTTTAAGAACTTATCGGATGATTATCGTCTTTGTATGAGCCTCGACACTAAACTTTTGCAAACTAATCACGTAGTAACGTGGAACTTTTAAACTAGATTTGTAAACTCTTGGAAAGGGTCTTCATTTCACAAAACCTGTGTACTCACCAACTATGTTTCATAGTTGACCTGTTATTTTACATGCTTTTCAGGAATTAGTCACAACTTGTCTATTGAAGCTGAACCCATTATATGATCTATGCTGCTGTAGCGTTACAGAATTTTGTCTCTTTTGGATGTAATCGCATGTTTAGATTATTTACTTTTGTGCTGTAAACGCTTGTAAGACTTTATGTAATGTATTAATTGTAGACCGTTGAACGGTGATCTTTTGTAATTTTCGATTATGAAATCATTGTACTGTTACATCTCGTGTTTCCGCTTTAGCGGGGTGTGACAGACGAACCTTTGGGACATTGAGAAATGATGCTTTCTTTCAAAGTTGCAAACTTGCAGCTGCTGGAAAGCTTTTGGGACCATTATCTGATCCATCAAGCAAACAAAATTTTATCTCCAAAGAATCTTGAACTCCAGACATCTTCCAACTTTATCTTTAACCAAATTTATATGTATCCAAACACCTAGAATCTTGAAATTTTTCAGTATTCAACAATCCAAAAGAAACAATCTTTATGAACTCAATTAGATATACCCAAGTAGCTATACAAATATGGGTCTTTATTTTGATCAAACACCCATCTATTCAAGTCCTCACATCTGAAAGATTTCATATATTTGTTATTCATAAACCAATCTTTATACTTACTGTGCAATCAATAATAAGTTAATCAATAACATAAATAAATTAAATGGAAAAAGGAAAAAAAATAGCAAATTACCAATCAACATATGAATAATAGCGAATCTTTAACATCAATGATAAACAAAAAAAAAACATGAATAATTCCAGACCTACAACACAAACAAACATGGATAATTCCAAACCTACAACACAATAAAACATGGATAATTCTATGCTCATTCCCAAGACAAACAAAACATGTGTATTAACAAATAGACAAAATTAAGTAATACATACTTAACACTTTTGCTAAACAAAACTGGACAAAAACATAGATTGACTGGAGTAGATAATATCTTCCCGACATCATGATTATCATAATCGCAGTTAAACATCAAGAAATCCAAAATATAATACGAAGAAGAAGAATATTGAGACGAAAATGAAAATGGCAGAGGAACATTTAGAAAAACACATACTTAATGGAGCATCAAAACAAATGTGAGCGGATATACTTGTAGATATACTGATCCACATTATCAACCTTTAAATATCTTTCCATCCTTAGCTTCAATCTTCAATTCTTTAAATTCAGCCATCATAAACTACCATAAACAACACAAAGCGTCAAACCAAATTATAAACAAAAAATTAAACATAAAACTTAAAGTAAAAAATAGAAAAAAAAAGTATGAAAACTATAATCCAAATCGAACCCCCAAAGAGTAAAGTGCAAGAAACCTAAAAATTGTGTGGAGAAACCAATATTAAAATGGCAAATCGAGAAAGATTAAAGTGAAGAAGAATATCTGGAAAAAGATGGTTTAATACATACAAATAAAATGCACAGAGAATGAAGTACAACATATGAGTCCGTATTTCAAATTTGAATTGAAAATGCAGCAGCGTGACTAATGGTGGAAAAATAGATTGGAGGAGAAGGGCGGTGACAAGTTGTATGAGCTCGAGACAATAAAGCATCAGAAAAGACTTGTACATTTTACTTCTTAACTTATTTATCTCTATAATTAAAAGTAAAATAATGTAAGTATTTATTAAATAAATAATTTATGACACTAGCAAAGACACCATGTTATGCCACATCATCATTAAAACTTATCTAAGAAAGCGTCAATTCAGTTTTATAATGTCAGCCGTATTTCCCTTTATTAAATAGTATAAATTAATTTGAATTCGGTTTTCGATTAAATCGAATTCAAAATTTTAAAACCGAAAACCGAATTCAAAATTCGGTTTCGGTTTCGATCGATCAAAAATCCATTTTTTAAATTCGGTTTGGTTTTTTCTCGGTTTGTATTCGGTTCGGTCTTCGGGTTAAACGGTTTCACACCGAATATTGAACAACCCTACTCGTAACTTGATTTTGTGTCTCAATTTTTAACTCACGAATGTATAGACATGTACTATTCTACGATAAATATAAATATTATATTTATACATATGCATTACTTTGTATTTTTTTGTTGTAAAATATAATAGAAGCCGTTTTTACGAAAAAAGTCTATATTTAAATGGTTGATTAACAATAAAATTTAATTTAAAATATATTAAAGAAATCCTTTTCTATCTTTTTTTTTTTTTAATTTTTTTTATTATATTAAAAGTTTATGTGATTTTATGATTTGTAAGAGTCATACAAAATTTGAAAGAATTACCCACGATACAAAAGAGTCAATAAACCACTTATAAGAGTCAAAGTTATTTAAGAGTCGAAATTTTTTTTGAATTTTTGACTCGGATGGTAGTATAAAAGTGTAGTTAACTCATAACTCGATTTTGATATTACCATAGATATTTTTAGTTACGTATAATATTTGTCCATATAATTGAGTTTTAAATAAATTTTTTTGATGTATATTTAATATCATATTAATTCACATTATACAACGAATTAAATACAAGTTAAATTATAACAATGTCAGAAGTTCATCAAATGATTTAATAACATGATATACTAGATTAATAACATTTTACCAAATAGTTTATGTTTATGCGAGAAGTTAATCAACCATGAGGTTGTACATTTAAGCCTTATGGGAAGCATTGGCGTAGCTACATATCACTCTAGAGGGGCCAAGGCCCACCACCTTACACTTTTTGTTGCATAGTAACAAGTATATATGATTTAGTAAAATTTTAATGAATATATTATTTATGGCCCACCCTAAATTGTTTAATTACAAAGTACATTGGCCCATTCAGTTAAAACTTAAAACTATATAATTATTAATTCGTCGAAGTCCTTATTAATTGTAAATTATTATATCTTGGATTTTGTTAAAAAAGTACATTTTAATCTAGTGGCGGACCTAGGATTTTCAACCACTTGTGGCACTGTAACATCCCAAAATGTTAAAATTTTGATTTTCTGCGACACAAAGGTAGTGTCGGAGAGGTGTTGGTGCGACACAAGGACTGTGTCGCAAAACGGGCTGAACTGAAATTAATCAAGGAGCTTAAGTGTAACTCAAAGTTATATATATATTAATGCTGCGTAAACATTTCCAGACATTTCTATAACTTCAAAAATCGGATTTTAGAGAGAGAAACGAAGGAAAGAGTGAGAAAGAAGTTAAAGTTGGATTTGGAATCAAAATTTGAGCAATTGGACCGTGAATTCGAGGTAAGGCTTTGATTATTATGTGTTATAAGTGTTAATAAGTGAATTACACGGATTGGAATGAGTAAATTTGAGTATTACATGTTTGAATTCGAGAATTTCGAATTTGGGGTCAGGCTGTTCTTCATTGTGACACAAATGTTGTGTCGCATGAATGTTCTGCGACACAGTTGGTTATGTCGCTAAAGGCGGCAATATTGAGTATTGCGACACAATGTTAGTGTCGCAGGATTATGTTATGCGACACAAGGGTAGTGTCGCATGAGCTTGTGTTGCGACACAATGGCTGTGTCGCTAAGTTTATAAAAGAGTTTAATTATGTCTGTTTGTGTACAGACCAGTGTTCTATTGTGCGAGGTCGGAAGCTTACTGAATTCTACAATTATCCGGGTAAGTAATAGAAGGATATTAATCAATTAAAATTGAATATCCAAACTAGCAGGAGTACTTAAGTGTACTGTATTTATTCAGTAGGAATACTTGAGTGTACTGTATGTATTCAGCAATAGCTGTATGATGAATGTGAGCCCTCTTTATGCTGAGTGGTCATAAATGGCATAATAGTGTGAATGTGAGCCCTCTTTATGCTTAGTGGTCGTAAATGGCAGCCCTCTTTATGCTGAGTGGTCATAAATGGCATAATAGTGTGAAAGTGAGCCCTCTTTATGCTGAGTGGTCATAAATGGAATAAAAGTGTGAATGTGAATCCTTCTTATGCTGAGTGGTCATAAGAGGTATAATAAAGTGAATATTAGCCATATTTACGCTGAGTGATCGTAATTGGTTTAATAGTGTTGTTACTGACCATTCTTATGCTGAGTGATCATAAATGGCCCAGGGTCGTGATTATGAGTTTTGATTGAGTAAAGTGATAAATGTGGATACTGTATTTATAAGATTCCTATCTTATATCAGTGTTATGATTCTGTTACTTACTAAGCCGATGTGCTTACCCATTTCTGTTATTGCTGATAATACAGGTGGGTCGAGTAAGGGAAAAGAGGGTCTTGGGAAGGAGCCGCAGCGCGATTAGTGGTGTGCTTGCTACTGCTGGTAGTAAGTGTTTGATTATTCTCGTTAAATCATGCTCGGATATTGTGGGACTCTTTTGAGAAAGAGAGTTTACGTTGTAAGATTTGTAAACAATGTAATGTTTGTGTATATATGAAAAGTGTTGATTTTGTTGTTATATATAAAGTGTATTTTAAAAAAAAACTGGGTGTTACAGGCACAAATATAATAGCTAAAAATATCACACTACTCGACCTAAATCACGTGACACTTAATTAATTCAATGATGTCACTAATAGAAAGCCTTAAAAAAATTACATTACTCAGTCCAAGTCACTAGTGTCATGTGTCACCGGTGCTCATCAAGTGGGCTCCGCCCCTTTACCCCAACTAATTGGTTCAAAATCAAGAAAATGCTAACTATGCCACTGATGGGAAGCATGCGTATATATGTGTGATGTACATATACTACGTGATGTAGTTTGGCTGTAGGATTGTCATTTAAAAAAAAAAAAAAGAACATTTTAGATTTACTAGTTCAGATTCACTACGTGTATTGACTTACTAGTTCAGATTCACTAAGTGTATTGACTTCATTTTAGTTTGTGCAAGTTAAATTTGATCTATGTGTGAGATCTAGTAACTTTGGTTTATGTTCGGTTAAATAGAATATACGTCATTGGTATGTATGACTATTAGACTTGCACCAAATACTTTTGATAAATGGAACAAAACCATGTCAAATACTTTTGAAAATAACAATAAAAATGTGCCAAATACTTTCGGCAAAGAAGGCAAAACCGTATCAAATGCTCATTTGGCACGCGTATTCACACGGCATGACAAATACTGTAACATCCTCTTCTGCGGTCTGGTAAATTCTATTATTTAATATTATGTGTTTCATTGTGAAACGTAGATAAATAAGTCCTTTGACTTATTGTGACTAGTGAAATATTAGTCGTTTTAAATTGTTATGGATGACGGTAAAATAAAATAATATTTCTCGCAAACGGTTTTCAGGTTCCAGACAAAAGATTTAGGACGGGTATAAAATTATACCATTTATTTATAAGCCGACTTAGTGAACCGACTTTGAAATCCTTATATATCTCATGTCTTCCTTCTTGATTTCATTTGAAAAACTTGCAAATCAAAGAAACCCAAAACCAAAATTGAATTCATGCTTGTGTTCCTGTGATTCCGAATTCATAACATCAGATTCATCATCATCTATATCTTAATTGCATCAGATTTATCCATCCTTTTATTTTCAAAAGAAAGAAAAAGAGAAGTAAGTTTGAATTGGAATGGGTAAATCGAATTGAAGCTTGATATGTTGTTATTAGGTGTTGTTTGATGTTATTTGATGTATTAGAACCCTTAGAATTGAGTTTTATGAAGTTTTGGTGAATTTTGGTTCGAAAAACTGGTAACAGCGGCTCAACTCGCAGTTTTCAGTTCGTCCTGCGAGTTGACTCTGCGAGCCGAGTTGACTTGCGAGTTGACTTGCGGTGCGAGTTGACTTGCGAGTTGAGTTGGCTTGCGAGTTGACTTGCGAGCCGAGTTGACCTGCGAGCCGAGTTGCGAACCGAGTTGACCTGCGAACCCAAATTTCTGCGAACCGAGATTCCTGCGAGTTGACTTGCGAGTTGACTTGCAAATTTTGAAAATGCGTGAGTGTTTGAGACGCGGTTTTGTAAAAATCTCACTAACTCGGATTTAATTGAAATTCACATGATCACTCGGAAACGACCTAGTAATCAAGGCTATATTTTATTAGCCTAGGCAGTTTTTGGCCATTCGGGGTCATCTAGGACCCGAAAATGGCATTTTTCAGTTTTAAGCGGTATTGCGGACTTTTTCTGAGTTTATTTCTGATTGAACTTTTGTTTGCCTAAACTTCAGGGACTACCTGATTGGATAATTAGACTATAATGATATTTATGGAACGAACTTCTGATTTGTATTTGATTTCTGTTTCAGATCAACGTAAGAGTCAGTGATATAAGAATACTGAGTGTGCAGACATCAGAGGTATCGGTGAGTGGATTCAGAACTCATCATTTGATTTAGTTGTAACTATTTGGTTACAACAAGTAAACGTAGATGTGTATTAGACTGTTTAGTCTTGATTATTGATTATTGATCTACGTGGTATGTGAACCAATGTGTATTGTGTTATTGAGGTCAACGTGTAGTTGGACTTCTGGTTATTATGTGTTTTACACAGGTTTTGATTCATTTGTTGTGTTTGAGACCTGTGTATGTGTTTAATAACCAGTAGTTATCGGTCTATTCTGTATTGGCCATACGGATTGACGGTAAGTGTTCTTGGGGGAATCCCCGGGTATTATGATATCCCCAGAGCCACCGATTCTCATTGAATTATGTGTGTTTACGATTATTTGGTGTAAACAACTGGTTATGCTAAGTTGAATGTTGTGTGATGAACCTATTCACTTAGCTTTGTGCTAACCCCTCATTTTAGTTCCTGCAGGATATGTTTTGTTTATTGTGGGTGCAGGAGGTGAATGGTTGATCAAGGAATGTTTGACTGCGCTTGAGGACTCTGATATGGTTTTTGTAATAAACCTTGTTTGGAGAATTTTTATAATACCCCGACTTTTGTAGTTTTTAAACAGTTTGAAATTGGTGTATTTTTGGGAATTGTAAACTGTTTAATGTATTTTAAATTCATGCTTCCGTGTTTATTAATATTATATTCTTATATTGAAAGAGGGGTGTTATAAATACTCCCATCATTTGGAACAAAAGTACAAACTGTCCCAACAACCGGAATTATTTTGGTGCTTCCAAAGTCTGAACTTACGTACCTTGAAGTACACTTTTGAATGAATATACTCGAGTAATTATATTCAAAATCCTGTATACTATTGTGACAACCCTCGAAAACCAGTAAATTCCATACATACTAAATCATGCATTCTTATGCTAATTCTCTCATAATCAAAACGAATTTGATTTAAATTGAGATAAGTCTAGCACACGCCCACGTTGCACATTTTGGGTGCACACTACTTTAATGCATGATGTGTTACGTTTACGTAATTTTTTAGAATTGCACAATATAAATCAGATGATTTCCGACAAACACGAACGTTGGTGATAACTTTTCCCCGAACGGCGTAAAACTATTGAATATAATTAGTAGTTAACTACTTATATTATTATGCTACTTAAAGTAAACACCGAAACTAATCACTAAGTAGCTTAAACATGTCAAATTAATTCAAGCTAGCAAGCTAACATGTTAAATTAATTCCAAGCAACCAAGCTAGTAGCTCAAAAAGTCAAGATGACGGATTTCTTTTCTTTCCATCCTTTTTGTTCCTACTTAAACTAAGTAGCTCACAGTATGATATTAAATCAAGCAAGCAAGCTAACATGTCAAGAAAGTCAAAGATATCACACTTTTCTTTCCCTCCCTTTTTTTCCTACGGTTTTCCTTTTCCCCAGATCACCTCCCCTCTACAAGTTGCTTGATTTAACTAGAGACCTCCCATCACCTATTTGCAAAGAAAATATCTTGCCCACTTGCTTTCCATTTAAGTAAGGTATTATAGCAAGAAAAACACACACACGTACACATTTCAAATCTGCTCCAAACTCTCTCTTTTCCCTCTCACTTTCTATCACCATTTCCATCTTCATTTTAAAAGGGAAAAGCTTAGAAATCAGGGTTATAAAGGATTTTGGGTTGAAGATCATATTCAAGTTCAAGATCTTTTCCTTCTTATCATTTTCATCCAAGAGCATTGTAAGGAAAACTTTTCTTGATCTCTTCATTTCCTTCATTTTGAATACTTACATGCTAGATGTTCACTCGTACGTTAAAATCAACTAATATATATGTATATATGTGTTATTAACGGCGAAAACTCGTTAAAAAGAACTAAAGAAACTCAAAACTCAAAGAAACTTACTGGACAGAAACTTTGGACGAATTTAGAACATCATAACTAGGACATAAACAAACCAATCTAGTGATTCTTAAGCTTAAAATTAATTTTAAGATGTTAGGTTTCCAACCCAAGTAGTCTCATGTAATTTGGAAAAGTTTTAATACCTCAAATCGATTTTATAAGATCGTGTGTGTAATCTGTCTTCATGAGACAGAATTTGACCCTACTTTGAGAGACCATAACTTTTTATTCACAGATCCAAAAGAGATGAATCTTTTTCCTAAATGTTACATTTTGTCTTAGCTTAAAAAGTAGTATGGTCACGTTTTGTGAAGATAAGTCTAATTCAGTAAACAAATGATTTTCTTAAGAACTGTCCAGAAAAATAGCTGATGTACCTTTGTGTACTAATAAATAGTTTTGAACCCCTTATACTTATCCAAAAATTATGAATCTTATCTTTATTTAAACCTAACACATGTAGGAATATGTGATAAAAATTTCATAACAAAATAATTTCGTTTGTCCAGTCAAAATGATACCACAAGAAGGGTAAAAAAAATGGGCAGAATCTGTTCAAAATGTAAAGAGCACTAACTTTGGTCAAACATTACTAACTTTGGTCAAACAGTATTAACTTTGGTCTAACACCACTAACCTAACAGCACAAACTTAACAGCACAAACTTAACTGCACTAACTCAACAGCATAAACTTAACAGCACTAACTTAACAACACTAACTTAACAGCACAAACTTAACAGCACTAACCTAACAGCACAAACTTAACAGCACAAACTTAACAGCACTAACAGCACTAACAGTACTAACAACACTAACAACACTAACTTTGGACTAACAACACTAACAGCACTAACGACACTAACTTTGACCTAACAACACTAATAATGAAAACAACATTGATGAAAACAACACTAAGCTCTGTACACCCAACAATTACCAATCTTGAACAAATAGAGAAATGTATTTAAACAACACGTTTTGAACAAATGATAATGAAAATTTCTAATCGATTTAATAATTGCGTTTTCACTAACGATATACATTTTAGGTTTAAAAACCTTAAATGTACACTGTAATAGCAAAGTAATTATGTTTTTGAGAAACATACAAGTATGCATACAAAACTATCACCAACGGGTCGTAAATATGTTTAAGTGACAAGTAATAATCCTACTAGTTGAGTGAACAACTAGCATAGACAGGCCGTTAGAGCCGTCTGCTTATATAATTGACCTCGTGTGTATAGGGTGTTAGGAGGCTATTTCTATTTGGGCAAAAGATACATTTTGAAACGCTAGCATTCTTGCTCACTAGGTGAGTTCGCAACCCCTCTTTTACTGTTTTTACTGCTTTATAAATTGGGGTGAAAAACATATGAGCTGTTTTGTAAAACATGACAACGAATCTTGTGCGCCCCTAAGTTAACATGTTGTAGTGCATTGAAGTCCTCTTGCTTACACAATATGACCATTAGTTAGACGACGCTAGCCACGTGGATATACAGATAGTACTATTGGGTTGACTACCCACCATAATTGTTATCGGTTAGTCGCGCTAACTGTCGACGTTATATTGAAATAAGGATCGTATATCTAGTTTTGTTGAGAGGCACAAGCAAGTAATGTAAGTCGTGGATTGGTTATAGGCTTAGGGATCGGTACTTTATCTCGTAGGACCTAGCTAGTCTGCGGGGGATCATCGACATGAATGATTTGATTGGTAATAAACTGTTTGATTTATAATTAACTTATACACATTGGATGTATACGATATTGCAAAGGTTTATGCTTGCAAACGATTGATTTATACAAGTAAAGGTTTATTGATAGAGTCATAAACCTGTGAATTCACTCAACAATTTTGTTGACGTTTTATAAATATGTTTTTCAGAAAATTAGCCACGAAGTAAGAATCATGCATGCATATTGGGATACTTGCTCATCACGACGAAAAAGATGCCATTTCTTTTGAAACATTGAACTCATTTTATATGATTAGAATGTTAATAATATTGTTTTGCTAAACTGTTATTGTTCTTTTGAACTCAATGAACTTGTAATCCTTGATTCTAAATTATTAATGGCATTTTAAGTATACGTTTGTGATAATCATACGCTCTTGATGTAACTGTCGAATTAATTCCCGTCACACCTTGTGCTTCCGAATTACTTAAAGGTGACATAATTTTATTGGGATGTGACAACTATTATCATGTACGTACCACTTTATGTTGATATATGTTGATAAGGTTATGGTTGTCTCACTTGCAATGTGTAGCACGTGTCATGTTTATTTGGAAGGAGACAAGCATTTAAACTTTAGTCTCACGAAGAGTATCAATATTACATGTTTCGCCAAAAATATGTAAACTTTAGGCATGGTCCACTAATACACCTAATAGTTCAATGAATTGAATCCCCTCATCTTTTATTATTTCAATATTGTTTTATATCGTGATAGCTTTAAGGTCCATCTTATAGATCATATTTATACGTATATTTAATAAAATTAGCTGTAAGTTATAGTTATATTCGATAAGTTAAAGCTTTTGGTAGGAGTTTTGATCTTGATCTTTCTGTAATTTGATTTTAAATATTTGGTAAAGTAATTCTATCTATAGCTGAAAAATGCAAAATTATATAGATATAGATGATATATGTAGAGATAATGAGAGAGAAAATTAACGATATATATACGAATAAATAAGAGAGATAAAATTAATAAGTCAATGTTATTTTTAAAACTCTAATCCATTATAAAAGCTTCACCAACTATAGCTTTTTATTTAAAAGCTTTGTTTTTCAAAATAAAAGCTAAAACTCTATCTACAACTTTTTTTTTTGTTATGTTGAAGCTTTATTTTATAAAAGTAAAAGCATTAAAACTGTAAAAAGCTTTTTACTAAACACATATCTTTAATATATCTAATCAAACAAATAACAAACAAATTTATGATGTCTGAATTTCTAATTACATACATCAATCATAACTGTTTACTAGCAGAACTGCTAATTCTAATTCTAAACTATAAATACAATTGTACAAACTGTCAATAAGTCCTGAACCACAATCTTCAATCACAGGAATTAATGCATGGTGAAGGTAAATAATGGTTTACATAAGCGCATCTTCTCTTTCGCTTCTAGCTCAACCAACATTCTTTCGAGCTTACTAGGCCTACTCGGTATCACCACGTACTGCACCTTCATGGTCAAACCCAAACTCTTCGGCTGCTTGTTCCAATAGTTTTACAACAAAGCCCGCTTAAGATATGACACAGGAACAACAGACCTCCTTTCCTCATATTCATCCACTGCTATAACCGCAAAATGCCCTTCTTTAACATCTTTAGGTACATCCTCAATATTCCTAGCCAAAAGCCTTTTTGCATCTTCTCTACCATAACAACAATTGTATTATTTTTCAACATATTGCACATTGCGTATATGATATCTAGCTCTTACAATGTGAAGTTGCTAAGTAAAAGAGCGAAGTACATATTTATAGTTTTTGAAGACACACGTAAATATATGGTGTGCATGTGTGCAACGTATGCATGTGTATCGTGTCTGTGTTTGTGCGCGTGAAGATTTTGTGATAAATCTGCGAAGAAAGATAGCACATGGTGGGTTCTTGGTTTAGGTAAGTTTCATTTGCCGAATAATTTATCGATGAAGGTAGTAATTGTGAGTACCAATTGATTTGTGAGGTGGAAAATGTGGACATGTTTAGAAGCTTAAGTATTAATTCATGTAACTGTCTTTGTACTTGTAACTAAATTGTGCAGATTCATAGTTTGTAGTACAAATATTGTTTCAATATACTCAGGTGTTTGGCATTAAAGATACACAACTATTCAATTAGTTATTCCTAATTGGCTCATTTTTAGAAACGTGATTCGATCTGTGCCTTTAGTAATGCCTTTTAAAGTTTCTTACATGGTATTTGGGATTGTGTTTCCAAAATGGGGTGTTGAAAAAACATGTCTCAATTAATTTTAAAACCGTATTTTCTCTATAGTAAAACGCAACAAATAATCTCTTTAAAAAGCGATCCCAAATCTAAACTTTTACCTAATATTTCACGATATGATACATTAAATTAACAAGAATTAATGCCAAGTGCTTGTTCATACTTCATTATTGACAGTTTTGAAATCAGAAATGAGCAACAAACAAATAAATTTCAGTGTATATTATTACACATTATACATTTTGCATCCATTAACATGTAATATTCGAAAATTGGTGTAGCATAACTCTTACAGAACAATCTGTTTTTATTCACAATTTTACAACATTTATAAGTGTATAGAAGTATAATTAATGCTTCAGAACTTGCCTTTTCCTTCTTCAACGAGTACATCAGTTTGCACATGTTGTCCAATTCGATGGAAAACGATTAGAAGCCAAGTCAGGTAAATTGCGGACATTAATGTCCATTGGAAGCATACGGTACTCAATATCGAGATCTTTAAAAGTCTTGATCATCTCCTCAACTAGAAGAGCTCTTCTTTTCCATCTTTCACCCATGTTCTGGAAATTCATTCGGTGTGAAAGCCATACTGATATTTTGAGCCGATTCAAGTCTTCGACATCCCTCACCACGACCATCGGCCCAGGATGCCAATGCTCATTTTTGTTGTCGACATAACTGCAATCACATCAGTCCAAAGTTACATGATATTTTTAATTAATAATCTTAATCAAATACTAATAACTAAGTTATTATAAAATGGACAATGCTAAACGGTGTTTGGATACAAAAAGATACTTCAATGTTTGTTAGATTCTAAATATTAAAAAAATTAATAGATAAAATGAACAAAAATGGTATTTTCTTGAAGACAGAGGTAGATATGGCTTGTGAAATGGATATAAACCCTCCCAAGTTAGGTTTTAATAAATGGGTTTAATCTTGTGTTACACTGGATAATTTTGGTTAGCTTGTAAGAACAAGATCATCAAAAACTGATTAGTTGACGGTTGAGAATCAAGTAATATGATGTATAATCTGTTTATCAGGACATGAAATTTACTATCAGAAATTCATGCAGTTGCATAAGTGCGAAACATAAACAATCTCATGAAAAACATTACTTACCTTATAATCCTTTCCTTCACTTTAGCAATTTTTTCGGTGGGAGTTGATATATGGACGCAGAAATCAATGGCATCACCCATATCGGGACTACGATGGAAATTAGCAATGGGCAAAGTGGTCAACACACTGTTTGGATACGCGATTTTCTGATTATCATACCTCAAGAAGATTGTTGTTAATATATTCATCTCCTCTACAATCATCTGCATTAAAAAGCATAAGAAAACTACACGCCAAATAATAGGAAAATAACTGTTTATTGTTTCTGGTGATCTTTTGAATTCTGACCTGAACACCATCAATCTCGCAACGATCACCCACATCAAACGGGTGAACTACGAACAAGAAAATAATGGACTCAAACATCGTCTTACATGTGTTTCCAAACACAAATGCCGCCAAAACTAGTTGCGAGCTTAGGAATATGAAAAAATGGGTTGTTGCAACTTTAAGTATAAGAAGCCAAATTATGATGATTATTATAGCCACTACAATATTGAACATTCGATGGAGCTTGTGCACTGCTGTTTTTGTGTCGTTGAGTGATAATGCAAGAGCTTTACGCTCTCTGAACACATTAACCTGCCAAAACAGAGTTTTCAAATCAGTTAATTTGCTCTATTCTATCTTGTGAAACAAAAACTGCAAGTGAAGGCACATACCACCCAATTTTTGAGAGATCGTTTGTTGACTCCTTTGGTCTCACTTACTTCAAAGAGTCCAATTGTTTTCAAAGCTTCATCATCAGGCAAAAACCGCATCAAATCCTCGAGATAAATGTGTCTGTCAAACAAACAAAGTTACAAAAATACCAGCTTTTTCAAGTACAACTAATTGATCAAAATTAGAGTGAAAACGAGTGGCAATTTCATTCCATCAGTTTTTGATGAGTCGATTTGATTTATTTTTTTTATCGAAAACGAGTCCAAGTAGAGGATTTAGATAACGGGAACTTGGTCACACGAGTTGAAAATCAAAGGTTTATTTTAGTGCATTCAGCCTCCAAATTCCTTTTATTTAAAAAATTTACATTATTACTGTAAAACTACACATTTTTGTAATCATAATTAGTATCAAGTAACTACTTTTGTAATCATAAAAATTTAAATTATTATTTTTGTAATCAACACGAACTTTTCTTTTAGATCGTGATATCGACACCACTTTTGACGGGTCACTGATCCACAAAATTTACGTAAAGCGCACCCTCCATATAAATTGGGCAAATCTCCTTTCTTTCATATGGCAGGCGTGACTCCACAAAAATAATTTTGATGTTTATGTGGATTGAATTTGTGACCGATACAAACTTTGAGTATAGGACCTGGCCCATTTAAACCTATTACTAAAGTATGAGCCGTTACCCACCCACATATCTTGAAATTGAAACTTACTTGGAGCCCGGCTTGGCCACATTGCAAAATATCTTCTTGGCAGCAACTTTAGCTTCGATTTCGCTCGTGATTTGCATTGAACTATCTTCATCATCACTCGTGACATCTTGCAGTTGGTCATCTAAAGTACTTAACATGGTCGTGTTTATTACATTCATCATCCTGTTCATATTAAAAGCCGAAATATTCTTCTGATTCAACCTACGCAAGTGGTTAATCGTTATACCCTCATCATTCTTCTTAGCAGTACCAACCGAGTTTTTGGCATTACTAGGTCTCGGGGTCCCAATACCTTTTAAACCCCTAAACATGTTCACCTTAAGTTGCAATGGTAAAGTTGCACCCGCACTCTGAAGCTTTTCGACCTCTTCCATCAACTGATCTTCCTCTTCTTGTTCTTGCTGAATTTCAATCACGGGTGGGCCCGAGAGTGTTCCAATCAGGTATTGGTTAAACAATGAGTCTTGAATCCGATCAAAAAACTTGTTCACGTGGAAATTAGAAGCAAGAACTTTAATAATTATAGTTTTAAATAACCAAATAACAGTTCCCATCAAAAGGCATATCCAAATCTTGGTCACATAAGGCAAAACCTTCTTCCCATAAGTCGTACGTTCAACTTTTTTATTGAATATACATAGCCACGCGACCAAAACTAAACCCAACCAAATGCAATTTTGAACGGCATTTTTTACCCCGTAAACAAAATACACAACTTGTTTCCGTAATAAGAAGCTTCGTTCTATGAAGAACACAATAAGCCGCACCACCCATCCAGATACTAATTTCCCAGATATCACAACTAATATCATAATCTCCCATTTCAACAATTCAAGATCATAATACTTTTTGTTTCCCAAATTTGGGATTGCAAGTGTACAAGCCAAAGCAATGACAATTAATATCAAACAAGTTAACTGAATCAAAGTCCACTTATTATACCTCAATTTCTTGTATTCATCTGGCAAATAATCATCATTTAGAGAAAACTCATCTTCTTCATTATCATGACCACCTTTCCCTTGTATCCCAGACTTTATTTTTTTCTGGGTCGACGACCTCTGATCAATTTCCGGTTGATCCATTAACCTTGACTTTGTTTTTGTCCTCATCAACGTCGAATTTCCCTTAAAAGCACCATTTGACGAACAAACCACTACCTCATCTCCTCCACGACCAATACGACCACTAGCATTGGATCGTCGACTGACAGGCGGTGAGTCAACCACCTCATTTAGCGAGACCCTGACCTCCTTTGGAGTGAGCTGGCCACTGTTTTTCGGGATATCGTAGCTAGAAGCATTCCATACCTTATTGTAATCAGTCGCATTCCTAGAATCCGACATAGTATTAGTTGTGTTTGATGGGGTTTGGCTATGAATGTGGTTTAAATTCAGTTCAAATAGAGGGTCGTTTGCTGAAGATGCTGGGAATGATGTTCCCAGATTCTCCATGAAACTTGTTTTTCAAAATCTTGAAATCGACCGGGGTCAGATCAAACAATGATTGTTATGTAAATGAATATGGAGATGAATTATCAATGCTTGAACTTCAAAGGCATTTATAGTGTTTGTGAGGGATGAAGGCACAAAAGTTATGACATAAGACAGTGAAAGTGTTTGTGTTTGAAGGATGTAAGAAAAAAATAGGAAAGAAACCGCGCGAAAGAAACCCAACTGTTTAGTAGCGGAAAAATAAAAGGTTAATGTTTATGGAAATGTTATTAAGTTAGATATTTTTTGTTATTGTATTTATTTTTTTCTTTTAAGTACTTTGTATTAACTACAACAATGATATTCAATCAAGGCGAGGGCAAGGTATGAGGAGGTAAGATGCGACAAACGTGTACACTTGAAGATACAAATTACTGATACATATTTCATGATGGAGCTTGGATTCCACATTTTAGAATGAGCTCCCATGAATGTTACAGTTAACCTCTTAAAAGTATAATCCGAGTAGTTTCACCTCTTAAAAGTATAATCCGAGTAGTTTCACCCGAGCTCAGGGGTCATTATTCCTGAACCGGAGCTCGGATTCCACTTTTTACAATAAGCTATCATCAGTGCTACGATGCACCTCCTAAAAATCTAATCCGAACGGCGTTACCCGAGCTCAGAAGTCATCATTCCTGAGCTCGGCCAAACATACACTTTGCATGATCTCTCGATAACAGTACAAAAGGGAATATTCATGCCGGTGGTTATTTGAATGATTAATCACCCATAAACCCACATCTTTTTGCGTTCAAGATGAAATATGTTTGATCAAATGACACCATCCGTAGCTTAATCCACTTAAAGAAGTGTGATTTTTATCACTTTTTGTTGACATTCAATTGTAACTGCCACAAACTGTTATTCTATACACTAAAATTTGGTATTTACTTGCTGTATTTTACTCAAATTTGCAAAATGGTTGTGTCTTCATCTCATGTGCCACTACCTCCAGGGTAGGTTCTTCTCAAAACAATCAAGTCATCGCTCCTAAGTCGACGCACTCCGGCTTTACACCACTAGTGGTGCAGAGTCCCCCTATCACCAACCCGACTCCTACTGCTGTGGTCTTGACACCGTTCAATGCAAGGATTGATCCACTCCTAGTGGATTTTGGTGTTAACCAGGGATTGAGTTCTTCATTCTCTATTGAGAACACTCCCCTATACTCTGCACCTCCACCACCTGTTTACACGCCACAAGTTACTCTTGGGCCTACTCCACCTCCTCAAGCTTAGTTCATCTCCCTGAGCAGCGCTTAGGAGTTAGTTAGGCAAATGGGTTATGTTATCAGCCCTGAACCAAGCGTTGTATGGCCGCAGACGAACTAAGGCCCCGTCATGCCGCAATCAATCCCGTTTCAACCAGCAATACACATGTCGTCACCAATGGGTCCTCATAACCTAGCATACCCATATGAGGCAAGCCCGAGTGTATTGCAGACTGGAACACTACCACCAGACCCTCATGAATTATTTGCAAATCTCTTGGTATAGGCAGCGCCACCCGCTTTCGCACTATCTCTGGATAACAAATCACCGGTGGATACCATAATGGAAAACCTGTTTACGGCAATGACAGGGGAAAAAGTAAAGAAGCTGTTAGAACTATCTGGGACCACCAAGCTTTATGCACCTCATATTGCTAACCATCCGTTAGACAGAGGTCATGACAACACCACTTTCTTTTGGGACGTACGATGGGACAACTGATCCAGATGACTTCTTGCAAAGGTTCAATGGTGATATCAAGACTCAGATGACGTCGTTGCTTGTCAAATGTTCGCAACAGTTCTGCGGTCTGTAGCCCACGAATGGTTCGCTAAACTGCTAGCGTAGAGCATCACAAGCTTTGCGGATTTAATAGTTAAATCCCTGGCCCAACATAACAATTTGAAGTGTCACGAGCTATCTTATCTCGATGCCTATGACATTCGGCAATACGCCAAGGAGTCCTTGGATGAGTTTATCACATAGTATACTGCAGAATGCCAAAAAGTACATGACTTGCCGCCAAGCCAACAAGTGTCAGGTTTCACCTATGGCATCGATCCGAAGAGACATGAATATTTGGTACAGAGGCTACGAAGAAAGACATTTGCCGAGGCAGTAGCCATGGCTCGGTCTTACCTAAGATCTGGCGAAGATAGAGAGCTATCCAGAATACACCAACGTGGTGATGAATGAGATGACGATAAATGCCGAGATCAAATACCATTACTCAGGTCATGATTGAAATTATGAGGTAGGGCTCGGGTTCAAGAAGGAGAATAAATTACATAAGAGATAATAGGCGGGATAACCGTTGCAATGATCGCCAAGGCTCTAGACGGATGCCTTTTGATAAGGGATCTCTGCTAAGCTCTTTAGCAAAAACACCGAGGGAAATATTGGCAATTGAGCCTTCAAAGTTCAACTTCAACCAACCTCCACCGATGGAGCACCATGATGTACCAAAGAATGGAAAATATTGTGATTTCCATGAAGAGCTTGGCCATGACATCGATGATTGCTAACAGCTAAAAAAAGAAACCAAAGCTGCAAACCAGATAGGAAAACTCGATCATCTGCTCCCAGGCAAGAACTTTAAAAAGGCAGACACCAATAAGACATATGGATGGCAAAAGAAGAAGGAAGAAAGAGCTAGAACACCAGATGCCATCATCCATATGATACATAGGTGGGGATCTAGTCAAAGAAGAAAATTAGAGGTTCTTAAGGCATGGCAGCTCGAGCCAATCACTTTTCCATCCGTCTTGGACATCAATCCATCTGTTAAGCTGGTTGTCATAACGACTGATATCGCCTAAATTAGACATATTTATAGGGGCGATATCGATCCATTTTGTATATTATTTTAGTCATTTTATAAACTTTTAATACTTAATTAGTCTAGTTTATTTTCAGGTTAATAATCGAGAAGAGATCGAAAAGATATGAAGAAAAGATCAAGAGTTGATTGATTTTTGCAGCTTTTGCAAGGCTCCACGGTTTTGGCCATAACTCCCTCATACGAACTCCGATTGAGGTGATTCAAGTGCCAAAATTCTCGGAACTCAGAGGGCTACAACTTTCAAACAGTAACCTAAGGCTGAAAAAGCATTTTTACCCGCCGGGTACTCATAAAAAGTTCTAGTTTGAGCTAGCCGGGAATCAGACACTCATCCGGGTGGGAAGCCTATAGTACCCGCCGGGTACTTGGATTTCTAGCCGGGAAAAAGGGTCGGTTAAGGGTTTTTGACCTAAAATATAACCTAAACCCTAATTATCATTAACTTGTTGATTAAGCATGACTTAAGGACGATTTTGGAAGCATTTGGAGAGCTTTTGGGGACACCCTAAGCAATTCATTCCTATTGTAATCATCATAGAAGTTAGTGTTTATTTCTTCCATTCGAATCTTGTTTATTTATGTTTGATTTATATTTGTAATCACATTATGAATCATTCCTTGATTTTAAGTATTTGTTTGATTGAACCCATGAGAATGGGCTAAACACTTTATGTTCATCTAGACTAAATACCCTAGATGTTGGATTTATAATAGTTATATTTTATTTTGCGTATGATATGATGTTTGATTGAATACGGGTGGTGTAGCCTTAGACCTTAATAAACATCTAAATTCCCTTTCGGGATCAGCAAATCCTTCAAGAAGTGGTGACTTCTTGGAGGAGCGGGGCATAAACTATCCGCAATGGTTAGAGTACAATAATAGAGCAAATGAAAACGTCTACTAAAAATAAAATAAAATAAAGAAAATTATGTACTAACTATAGACTTTACAAATAAACTTAAAATAGCACAACTGCTCCCCAGCAGCGGCGCCAAAAACTTGATGTGTATTGATCTACTTATAAAAATAGTAAAACAAAGTCAAAGCTAATTATTACACAACTAGGCAAGTGTACCTAATCGAATAGTAGTATAGCAGTGATAAGTCTACCGGGTAGTCTCTCACAGGAACAATTATATGTACTTTAAGGTTATTTATATAATCTATAGTTTAAAATGGGATTTACCTCTTAACGACATGCATTCAAGAGTATTAAATTGACTAAAGAAAGTAGTAAACCAAATGATCAACTAAGAGGTAGAAGTATGTTCATCTAGACATTTCACCACTAGAGTTGGACAATAACTAGAAATGTATTAAACGTATAAGAATTATTAATCTAAATTACTTGTTTTCACAATGTAATCGTTTAACTAAAATTCTAAAATGTAAGTGTCCTTGACAAGTTATTAATTCCAATTATGATCAAACAAATCTATTAACTTGATGATTTAATCTTTATAATCCTAGTGTCCTAGAGATTACTAATCATATAAGATGTCTCTAAATATGATTCACCCATATTATAATCCAATAACCTAGTTCAATTCATTTATTGTCTCCAATCAAATGCACAAAATTCAGAATCATGTAAATGTAATACTAAACACAAGAGTTTTCACTCATTGAAACAAATATCACATCAATTGAATAGATTAGATAATTAAATACAAATCGTTCCACAATTAAACATCAAATCATACGAATAAACAATTCTAATTATCAAAGTCCAACATCTAGGGTTATTAGTTTAGATGAACATAAAGAGTTTAGCCTATTGTCATAGGCTCAATCAAACAAACAATAATAATCAAAGAATAATTCATCATGCGATTACAAATATGAATCAAACATCAATAAATTAAGATTCGAGTGAAAGAGAATTAAACACCAACTTGTAGGATGATTACAAGAGGATAGATCACTTAGGGTGTCTTCAAAAGCTCTCCAAAGCTCCCAACTTCGTCCTTAATTTGTAGCTAATCCATTGGTTAATCATCCTTAGGGTTTAGGGTATATTTTAAGCCAAAAAGCCTTAACCGACCCTTCTACCGGTTGGAAATGAAAGTTACCGGCGGGTACTATGGCCTCCCCACCCGGATGAGTGTCGGATTCCCGGATAGGCTCAAACTGGTACTTTTCATGTGTACCCGGCGGGTACTAGGCCTACCCGGCGGGTACTTTTCATTTTTAGCCCTAAGTCTCCGTTTGAAAGTTGTAGCACTGTGAGTTTCGAGAATTTGGCCACTTGAATTACCTCAATCGGAGTTCGTATGAGGGAGTTACGACCAAAACCGTGGAGCCTCGCAAAAGCTGCAAAAATCAATCAACTCTTGATCTTTTGTTCATATCTTTTCGATCTGTTCTCGATTCTTAAACTGAAACTAAACTAGACTAATTAAGTATTAAAATTTTATAAAATGACTAAAATAATATACAAATCGGATCGATATCGCCCCTATAAATATGTCTAATTTAGGCGATATCAACACTTGCTCTTTATGATTTCATTTAAACGACTGCATTGTGAAAACAAGTAATTTAGATTATTAACTCCTATACGCTACATAGATATTTATCTATTATCCAACTCTAGGGGGAAGAAGTCTAAATGAACATAATTCTATCAATTGGTTGAATTATCTTTATTTGCTTTCTTTAATTTAAACACCTTTTGACTGCCTGTCGTTAAGAGGCATTATCCTAATACCTTAGCTATAGATTAGACAAATAGCCTTAAAATACATATAAACTGTTCCTGTGAGAGACTACCCGGTAAACTTATCATTGTTATACTACTATTCGATTAGGTATACTTGCCTAGTTGTGTAATAGTTAGCTTTGACTTGTTTTACTAATTTTTATAATTGGATTAATACACATCAACGACTCAGATTGCCAATTGCCATTAGGCAAGGTATATACGGATACTGGGAGCGGAGTAGAGTTAACATATGAACACTGCTTCAGTTATCCAACGCTGTGAGAGCTTGATTACTAGGTCTGTTGACTCACTTTCTGATTTTTTAGGAGAAACGACATGGCCTATACATCGCATCACTCTAGAAGTCACATTAGGAGACTATCCACATACTCGCACTACGGATTTAGAGTTTGTGATAATCCGGTAAGCATGAAAACATAAAGTCCTACTGGGTAGGATAACAATGCAGAAGTTTGGGGCAGTGACCTCCACGGTCCATGGGTTGATGAAATTTCCCACACCGATCAGTGTGGCAACTCTGGCCTCGATTCAACAACAACCTCTTGAATGTACCTACATCACCATGCAGACCCCTTGAGTACCATTAGTACCATCCGAGGGTGATGAGAATATTTCCATCAATCCTGTGTTTCCTAAGCAAACAATCCGTATCGAACGCGGCTCTCTTTCGAAACAAAGTCCAAACTGCGTTGTTTCCTCTCTTCCAACATTGTGGTATTTGCGTGGCAAGAGGACGAGCTCATTTGTCGAGCATAAGCTAAATTTTAATCCCAACCTCACTCTGGTTCGATAGAAGAAAAGGGTATGGCCCTAGGCACAGATGTTGACACATTGGTCAAAGCTAACATTTTACGAGAGGTCAAGTATTAAACCTTGGTTGCCAACACAATGTTTGTGAAAAAGTCCGATGGCTCGTGGCTTATGTGTGTCGACTTCGAGTATATCAACAAAGCTTGCCCCAAGGATAGTTTTCCGCTACCAGAAATCGACAGGAAAGTGGAATCGCTAGCTAGATTCCGTATGGCTTCATAGGATGAAGACAAAACTGCATTCCACATGGACCAAGGCATTTTTTGCTACACCAAAATGCCCTTCGGTCTCAAAAATGTTGGTGCAACATACCAACGGGTTATAGATGCCGCATTTAAAGACCAGATTGCTCGAAACCTAGATGCATCTGTTGATAACCTGGTCATCAAGAGCAATACAGAGTCCCAGCTGCTCAATAATGTCTTGGAAACATTCGACTCTCTAAAAAAAAAAAAAACGTGAAGCTCAAGTTGGTCAAATGCTTTCTCGGGGGTGAAGAAGGCAAGTTTTAGGGACACATGGCGACGCTGAGAGGTATTAAAATTAATCCGAAGAAGATATTGGCTATCAAAGATATAAGCTATCTAAAAAGTAGAAAAGAGGTCCAAAGTCTAAACGGTAGGCTTGCTGCTCTCACAAGATTCTTGTTAGAGCAGCGGAAAGGTCAGTAGATTAAGCGAATCTTGGTGAAGCTTCCAACCCTCACAACACTTATCGCAGGGGAAACCATACAAATTTATTTGGCAGCCTCCTGAGAATATATCAAATCCGTCCTGATAGCGGAGTGCAACAAAGTCCAGATGCCTATCTACTTCGTTAGCAAAGCATTGCAGCACGGAGAATTGAATTACTCCCCGATTGAAAAGTTAACCTTGGATTTCGTACACTCTGCACGGCGGCTCCAAAGATACTTTTCAGGCTCACCCTATTATCATCTTAATAGACCAACCTATCAAACAAGTGTTGTCCAAACCTGAAATCGAGCTTGGAGAGTATGAAATTAGTTTTTGCTGTTGCAGTGCTATCAAAGTGCAGGTTCTGGCTGATTTTCTAGCCGAGCTGTCGGGTGATGTAGAGGGTACGAGTAGCATGGCTCATGTACCTTAGTAGTCGAGGCAAACCTAGGAACTTTTCACCGACAGTGCCTCCAGCTCAGAGGGTGCTGGAGTAGGGCTTATTTTGACAAGTCCATATGGAGAGGAGCATACATACGCTTTATGGCTTAGCTTCCTAGCCTCCAACAATGAAGCAGAGTACGAAGCATTACCCTCTGGAATGCGGATAACGCTATGAATGGGCATCACTAAACTACAAACATACGTCAAGTAACAGCTGGTTGCCAACCAGCTCAACGTTGTGTTTAAGGTTAAAGAGACCACTATGAAGAAATATTTGGAGTTGATCGTGGAGCTCGCCAAAAAATTTGATTCTTTCCAAATCACCCAAGTATTGCGGAGCAAAAATAAAAAAGCCGATGCATTGAGCAAACTTGCCTCTCTCACATTTGCTCACCTTACCAAAGAGGTTTTGCTTAAGGTCATGACTAAGAAGTCCATCGAAATTGATGCAGAGGTCAAGCATGTTGAAGAGGTAGGTCCGAAGTGGATAACTCCCATAATTTCGTTCCTCCAGCATGGCACACTGCCAGTGGACTCCACCAAAGCAATTAAAATTCGTCTGAAGGCCCCCATGTACCATTTAGATCACGACGCTCGGTATAGAAAATCATTTCTAGGGTCATTCTTACATTATCTAGGTGCCATGCAATCTGAAAATGTTATCTGTGAGGTTCACCAGGGGTCATGTCCTCTGAATTCGAGCCAAAAAACAATTGTTGCCAAGATCATGAGATTGGGATACTTATGGCCATCTATGTATCGCGATGCAGTTGAAGTTACAAAGCATTGCGAATCATGCCAAATACATGCCCTAGTTGCTAGGATCCTAACACACGATCTCATCCCTGCTAATTCAGCAAAGTCCTTCTAAGAGTGGGCTATTGACATTGTTGTCCCTTTTCCCCTAGGTCCCGGAAACGTCAAGTTCCTAATTGTGGCCATTGAATTTTTCACCAGGAAGGTTAACACCAAACCTTGGGCAACGATTACCAGGAAGTGGGTTAGAAACTTTGTCTGGGAAGACATTGTGTGCCATTTCGGCATCTCCCATGAAATCGTAAGCGACAATAGAAAACAATTCCCAGAGGAACCATCTCGTAGTTGGTGTTCTGAACTTAAGGTGAAGCAAACCTTCACTTCAGTCTATTATCCTCAGGCTAACAGGTAGGTCGAAGTCACTAACTGTGACATCATTGCCGACATCAAAGCGCGTTTAGGCCTTAGTCTTACAAGATGGGTGGACTAACTCACAATGTCTTATGAGCCCACCGAACCACGCCCAAGGAAAGCACTAGTGAAACACCGTTTAGCCTGGCATACGAATATGAGGCAGTGATACCTACATATATCAGAAACCCAACTTACCGAGTCGCAAACTTCGATGATGAATCGAATGCCATCTCCATCTAAGAAAATTGAAGCTATTGGAGGAGCGCCAGATGATCGCATCTATTCGAGAAACCTCCAACAAATAGAAAATGGTCAAGTTTTATAACCAGCGTGTCCAACCGCTGTCATTCATGCATTGGGAGATGGTATGGAGAAAAAAATGAGGCTAGCGTAGTTGAGGAAACTGGCAAGCTCGGTCCAATATGAGAAGGCCCTTACCAGGTACTTGAAGTTAATGGTAACGGTTCGTACTTTCTAGCTACGCTGGATAACAAACCCGTGCTACACACTTGCCATGTGACAAATTGAAAGAAATGTTATATGTAATCTGTTGAGCTCTAGTGGAATTGATCCCCCACCTTCGAAACATTTTTGTATTATCAACATCAATTAACGATTACATACTTTTCCTCTAACTGTTGAAAGGTTCTTGTATGTACATTCTATCTAATAAAGTCATTTTAAATGCGTTAGGTATATGGTCATGAAACCAAGTATACCCGAATACGCGTAGGCCTGCTGCTATAAGGGAATTCCTTCTAGCTTTGTAAAGGCAAAGGTCCTCCTCTACCATTTTGAGTTGTTAGGATGTGACCAAGAAAGTATTGGTTGAGCTGAGCTACGCCTCGGCCACACACTGAATTATAATGTAGTCTAGAACTCTACACTTATCAAGACAATAAAAATAAATAAACATTGAACTATTTCTTGAACATATGCAATTACAATATGAGGGAATCATTCACGTTGTATATATATATACATATATCCAAAAATAATTACAATGGACTGCACCATGAAACCTTACAAATTTTCCTTATACATCTAGTTTCATGGCCAAAATGTCCTTAACTGATAATTCCCAGGAATATGAGTCAGGGTTGATCTTGACAATGATTGGCTCCGGAAGCGACTCAGGAAGGTTCGGTAGGTGCTCCCAAAAGATCATGTCGGTTTCCATAACCTCCACCTCCTTAACTAACTTCAGCAGCTCAAAAAATGGCTCTTGTACAATCTTCTATCCTAATGTCGCTTTCACAATCCTAGGAATGCTGGCCTAGAGCTCTGCAAGCTCAACCTCGAGGCCCTTGTTATCATCTTCTAAGGTTTTATTATCTTTATTAAGCTCCACCCATGCCACATGTTGTTTGGTGCTCTCTACCATGGCAGTGAAAAGCTCCTCACGAACCTCGTGGAGCTGCTCATGTATGCAGGCTACATGTTGTTTGGTGCTCTCTAGAGGATGGAAATTTTTTGTAAAGGCGTATCTGAGTGCTCGGCGGGGACCACGGTTTGATCAACAAAAAATATATTATCCTGCCAATCATGCATGGATGCATCCGTCTTTCCGGTAAAGTCCGTCCTTATATGAAATGTATACCTTTCGCAAAAGAATGGTTTGGTTTTCACACAATGTAGGAGCCATAGAAAAATTAAGCTAACTGCGGCGCTTCAAGGTGTAAAAAAATTACCATTTTTGAAATTGTTTTTCATTCTTTAAAAACTTAAACCTTTGGCTCGGAACATATTTACCAAAGGTTTAAGTTTTAAAAGAATGATTTTTTTTCAAAAATGGTAATATTTTTGCACCTTGAAGGGGCGCAATTGGCTTAATTTTTCTACGGCTCTACATCGTGTGAAATCCAAACTGTTCGTTTGCTAGCCTGTATAATGATGTCATCAAACATGATAGGCACGCTTCTGTCCCATCTACTCACACACGTAGGAGTACCACGTGACATGCATTTAATGCACAACCCATACACATTTGATTTGCACCATCTTCATGAAAGTCCCCTTGGGGTCGGATCTACGAGGTAATATGGTATAATCGAGTGCGGAATCCTCGATTACACTAAACGATAACAAACGAGACAAACAAATGTGTAAATATCACTTTTGTTGAATGTAAACGAAGTTACATTCGAACATACAAAGAGTATTCGAACTAAGCCTTAAAACTCAGTTCCTAAACCCTAAAAACCACTTTTCGGACATGTGTATTTATAGGCAGCCAAGTTCGTACGAACTTAGCTGCTTCTAAGTTCGTATGAACTTACTAAATTCGTACCTACTCTAAGTTCGTACGAACCTACAAGTTCGTACGAACCTACAAAATACACAGACAAAACTTAAGTTAACGATTATAACGATTAACAAAATGACTTCTAAACCTAACTATTACAAACTAGAAGCTGTTGTCACAAAACATGCACCAACACTTCATTTAATACACAAAATGACAAAGCAATAGGCAATGTGCGTCGGAAAACCTACTTGAGTTCGGCATCACATCCTTGCAGAATGTGATTTGGAATTGAGGGGACTTAATGATGCACATTTCATGACAAAGCTCGGATTCCACTTTTCAGAGTGAGCTCCAATAAGCAGTACAGTCCACCTATTAAAAGTATAATCCGAGTAGCTTCACCCGAGCTCTGAGGTCATTATTCCTGAACAGGAGGTTGGATTCCACTTTTTACAATAGCTATCATAAATGCTACAATGCACCTCCTAAAAGTCTAACTTGAACAACATCACCGAAGCTTAGAAGTCCTCATTCCTGAGCTCGGCTAAACATACACTTTGAATGATATCCCGACAACATCTAACAACAGTACAAAAGGGAATATTTATACAGGTGGTTATTTGCATGGCCACCCAACTGGTCGACCCATCTAATTGGTCCACGTCAGCACAAACCCTAGAGAATGTTCCCATTCTCAGACCCTAAAAAACATCCTTCTAGAACATAGTAGAAGATGGGGTTTCACGATAAATAAACTAGTGTTTGCCCTCATTCAATCACCTTACAAGCACCTCGTTCACTTGAAATTTCCTCCCTACGTAATTTCAAGGATTAATCCCCTGGCCACCCTTGATTGAGCTTAATCTCGAACTGGGTTTGTACTATTTATCGGAGTGTATAGAAAATGTACTTAATGACTAGCTATGTAGAAGGAGTTCCTACGGGACTTTTGACCACTTTAACTACGTCTATATTGGACAAATATGCGATCAAAATGACCATTATTTACTGTAATGTTCCTTTTTACCTCCGTGTTATTTTATATATATATATATATATATATTCTATTTCATGTAACTTTATGTTTCTAAAATGATAACAAAATATATTGTTGATTGCAAATTTAGGATTGGAATTTTTAATTTATTTTAAAATGTGTTTTTGGACTAACTACTGTAAAATGTATCTGATTTTGAGTCGATATTATATTGTATGTATCAAAAAGACATCATATCTATTGTGTAATAGTCATTTTCAATGAATTTGACATGCTAAAACACGTAAACTAGTTACCTGAAACCAATCAACTTCTACAACATATGATTTTAACAACAACTATGACTTTATCCACGTCAAACCAACTCTAGTCTAGTAGTCCCTATTAAAAGTTAGTTACACTTGTCGTCCTCGTTAGGAGAGTTATGTGGGTAAACCACGACCCCAATAAGGGTTATCAGGGTCGAGTTAGCTAATGTTTTTAATAAATAAAAATTACCCGCAATATGGCCGTATTAAGTACTAGGTTTTTATGTTCGGGTTAATCGGGTTCGAGTTAATCTGTTTGGATTAAATCACATATCGAGTTAACGTGTATAACACCAATGTTTATTTACAATAAGAAATAGTTCGCTTTGAGTGTTTGATTTATAGACATGACATTTTTTAATTAGTTGATACATGAGTTATTAATTTTAGATATCATGAGCGCAAACAAGAACTATATGACCATAAGTTTTACTCCACATCCCAATAAATGGAACAAACACAAAGCAATAACACAATTAAGATAACGAGAATGTAAAAAACACACAAAATTAACGTGGTTATATCCAATCTACTCGATTAGTTTAATCTATGGCCAATTAGAGAGAAATATTTGGTAAATTTGTAGGGTAGAATTTACAAGAATAAGGGTTACACTAAATAGGATATGCCAAGCTTTCAAAACAAGAAATTCCTGCCATCATAGTATCTGCTGGGTACAGGTACTAGCCACCGGTTACAATGTGCTACCGGTCGGGTACTAGGTGATCCAACCGGGATCACTAAACCTCGCACCACTCTGTCAAAGAACATCAACTATACCCACTAGGTACATAGAGACCCCGCCGAGTACTCTTCCATTTTAGTTTAATCTTCACACTCAACAGTCTGTCACTTGAAGATTCAACGAAACCTAAACTCTTAACCCTTCATAGCCCCTTCAATAGCCCACATTCTAACTTAACCATACCGCCAGAAAACCTATCCGGAACACGCCGCTCGACCTTGCAGGATCGGAAGACTTTCGATCCTAAATTAACTGAACTCTGATACTAAAATGGGACGAAGATCTCTCTTTATAGTTTGACACCCTCTTATCAGCTCATGAGAAGACCAATTCAAGCCCGACCTGCTACTCCAACACCCTTATTGCACAAACAACCCATCCATACAACATTCCGCCTATATGATCTTCCTTTCCAACCACATAATAGAACTACCACGTGAATAATACCATCAAGGAAACCATGTGAGAAGTCCATCACATCCTTGATCATCCGCTTAATCACTCTTGCTTTTAATGTTGGATCACTAACGACAAACATGTGCATTGTATGGATGTATTAGCAAACACAAGTTTTCCCACAAGCCAACTCCCATTTGTATGGATGTATTAGCAAACATAACTCTTAGAAAAGTATCTTGCTCTCCAAACTCGGTCAGTCACAACCTAGTTGCCATTGGAGATGATCTAACTAAAGACTCAAAACTTGTAATGGCATCGAGGTGACAAATTGTTGGTGCATCGAAACTAGAGCTATTGTCAAGGGGGAGTCTGTTGGTGCACGTTTTGTGACAACAACTTCTAGTTTGTAATAGTTAGATTTAGAATTCATTTTGTTAATCATTGTAATCGTTAACTTAAGTTTTATCTGTGTATTTTGTAGGTTCGTACGAACTTAGAATATGTACGAACTTAGTAGGTTCGTACGAACTTAGTTGCCTATATATACACATGTCCGGATATTGTAGAGAAGTAGGTTATTCTGAGTTAGGTTCGGAGTTGTAAGTTCGAATATACTGTGTAAGTTCGAATATTCAATAAAAGTGATAATTACCCATTTGTTTTACTCATTTACTTATCGTTTAAGTGTATTTGAGGATTCCGCACTCAAATATATCATATTACCCCGTAGATCCAAGCCCTATGGGGACTTACAAGTGGTATCAGAGCCATTAAACATTCGTTTTTTGTTCGGGGTAAAGAAAAGATAAAGAAACGAGTGATTACAAGAGATTTGGAAGTTAGATTGTTGTTTTAAGCTTCCATAGTTGTATATTATCACTTAGTGTTGAAGGTATTCGAATTTACAGGTTGAAACGAACCCAGATCTGAAAATTTCAGATATGAATTTTTCTACGGCAGATCGTACGAACCTAAAAAGGCACGTACGAACTTACCCAGAATAGTGAACCTACCCTTCGAAGTTAGTTTTTGTTCGAACATACTAAGTTCGTACGAACTTATAAGTTCGAAAAATCCTAACTTCGTACGAACTTAACCTTCAACAAAAAAAAAAAAAAAAAAAAAAGTTTTGCGAAAATTTGAATTTAGGCTTACCATTGTTTAACTTTGGTTTGAGAAAATTTAAATTTTACTCGGAAAAGTTTCGCGAATTTTGGAAGGAAATTTGTGTTTTGAGTAAACTTGACGTTAGTTGACTCTCTACTACAAACTTACCCCAAATCCGTATACGCCATTTCAAGATGTCAAATGTGAACAAGCTGATAGAAATCGACCATGAAGTAGGTAAAGCTACTTCACCACCAAAGCTTTTAGCTGAAGATTACTTCGGGTGGAGAGAAAGATTTGAATCATTTGCAAAACTCAATGACATTAACATGTGGATTTGTATAAATGAAGGGTATGATGCATCTTCTTATGAATTCGAAGGGAAACATGTGTTTCGTTCGTATTCAACGATGAAGGAGGCAGACAAAAAGATGTATGATGCAGAGAAAAAGGCATTGTCTGCTATCATCAAGTGTCTTCCTGAAGACATTAAGTATACCTTCAAACAACGTTACGGCTATTCTAGTGTTGGGACATGTTATTGTGACAATAGATCTAGCTTGTAATAGGACTAGTGTATTTATTATCAAACTTGTATAAATTGGTTTAGACTTGTAAATATATGATATTAACTTGTTATTATTATTTGTTAAAAGTTATTAGACAAATATCGATTTTAAGTTAAAGTCTGAATCGTGAATTGAGAAGTCAACTCGCAGGTCAACAGACTTGCGAGTTGAGATCTCAACTCGCAGTCCAATCTGGACTCACAGCTCTCAGCTGCGAGTTGAGATCTGGGCTCGCTGTAAACTGGACTCGCAGGTCTTACCTGCGAGTTGAGTTTTGGGCTCGCAGCTTTCTCGGTTCGCAGGACCTACCTGCGAGCTGAGATGTGGGCTCGCAGTCCATCTGGACTCGCAGGCCCATCTGGACTCGCAGGCCCATGGCCTGCGAGTTGAACCAGATATAAATATTTTAATGCTGCTCATTATTGAAGTGAGAGATCTAGAAATCCGTGCCATAATTACACACACCAAATATTTAAATATTCTCTCCTCGAAATTCGTGCTAATATAAAGGCTATCATTGAATAGGCTCGGTTTTGATTGTTTAACACTAGTTGATATCAAAACGAAGCTTGTTAATTGATAGATTAGTTATATAAGCCTAAAACCTTAAGTATTGAGGGATTCCGCACCTCAATACCTAAAAGATAATTCGTTATCGCTAACCAAGATCTAGAGACTTACAATTGGTATCAGAGCTTTCGGGCTTAGAAACGTTGTGGTTACTAGGTTTTTGGTTATATAACATCTTTAGGGTCGTTTTTCGAACGAAATCTACGGATTTATTCGTAAAATACCAAAAAGTTTCAGTTCCCAGATTTCGAGGCGCCGTTTTGCGAGTTGAGATTAGGGTTACTGTTATTTGCGAGTTGAGATTAGGGTTTCTGCGAGTTGACATTCAGCTGCGAACCGAGTTCCATTGCGAACTGAGTTCCTGCGATCTGAGATTCTCTGCGAGTTGAGATTGACTTGCGAACTGAGATTCTCTGCGAGCCGAATCTTACTTGCGAACTGAGATTTTTGCGAGCTGAGACTTCTGCGAACTGACATTTCCTGCGAACTGAGTTTAGTTGCGAGTTGAGATTATTGAATTCGCAATATAACTTAATTTTTCACTTTAAAATGTCTGATTTAAGCCGAATGATCGAGATGGAACACGAGGTTGGCAAATCTAATGTTCCACCGAAGCTACTCAGACTTGAGGACTATTATGGGTGGAAAGACAGGTTCGAAAGCTACTGTAGATTCCATGACATAACTATCTGGCTGTGTATTAAAAACGGATATGTTGCACCTACAACTGAGGTAGGGAACGCAACAGTGATTGTGACTTATGATCGAATGAATGACCATCAGAAGAAAGAATTCACCATCGATAATAAAGCACATTCTTCAATTAAGATGAGCCTTCCTAAGGAGATCAACCATCAGTTGAAGTCCTTTCACACAGCTAAAGAGCTGTGGGACGCTCTAGAAAAGAGATGTGAGGGAAGCCCTCAGGTGAAAGCTGGTAAATGTAATCTTCTAAAAAAGCAGTTTTTGGTATTTAAGGCTTTTAGAGAAGAAGATCTTGAGGCTTACACCACCCGTTTCTATCATCTATTAAGTGAGCTTGACGACCATGCTATCTTCTATAATGACAAGGAGAAAACCGACAAGTTTATTGAGGGTTTACCTTGTAAATGGGAGATGTACGGTATCATGCTGAAAGATAATGATGAAAGATATGCAACCATGACCCTAGAGAAAGCGATTGATAAACTAAGGGGTTATGATTTCTCTAAGAGAACGAGAGATACGGATTCTGATCATCTACAGAATCCTGGTCTGTACCATGGAAAGACCAGTATCTCTAATTCCTCATCCAATTCGACCACGGCTTTGTTTGCGGGTGAAATTGATGAGATTGGAGAAAAATTGACTGAGGATCTCTGTTTCATTGCTTAGGATAACGGTGAAAAACGAAACAGGAACACCACCTCAGATAAATCCACTCAAGGGCATCATAAGATGCCGATGAGTGTGAAATCAGCCGAACAACAACTTTCTGTGTTGGCATCGTTCGTTGCTTCCTATGAAAACTATATTCAAGGGAAGATAAACGATCCGGCACAATTTGATGAAGATTATGATCAGGTTGACCCTGATGACTTAGAGGAAATGGACCTCCAGTGGCAACTGGCTATGGTGTCAAGGAGAGTAAAGAATTTCCTAAAGCGTACGGGTAAGAGAGTGGTTGGAAATCGACCAGGTTTTGACAAGTCCAAGGTCAAGTGTTATAACTGTCAAGGTTACGGACACTTTGCCAGGGAATGCCAAAGACCAAAGGTTGATGCTGGAACTTCAAAACAAGATTCGGGAAGTAATCTAACTTCCAAAGTCTTAGTGGTTCAGCAAATAGACGGATCTTATGATTGGTCTACACCATCAGAGCAAGCTCTCATGGCTGAGATTGACGATCAAGAGAAACAAATTGAATCCACTTCCTACATGCCGACTACTGAAGAACTTCAAGCTAATGTGCCACACACAGAAGTTAAGAGGATTGTGGAAGATGTTCTCTACATCAACTCGACAGAAGAAATGAGTCCAAATGATTTTGTGGCATATATGGCTGATATTCAATCCGAAAAGAAAAAGGTATGTCTAGATCTCCTTACTCTCACTGATGTGTGCTATTTAGTTACTGATCTTCAAACACAGGTTAGTGTCTTTGCAGAATCTAACAAAACCTTGACCTCAGAATTAGACTTAGCTAAGTCTGATGTTCGTAGGTTAGGTGAAGATAAATTAGCACTGAACGAGAAGATTAAGAGTGATGCTCTAGATAAGACCAGTCTGACTGACATTATAAATGAACAATGTATTAAAATAGACGGGTTATATCTAAACCTTAATGAGCTTAATAGAAATATAGCTATTAGGGATAAGGAGTTATCAGAGTCAAATATGAAACTGGTAGAGCTGAATAGAAAATTTGAAGGTTATAGAACTTCTTCTTTGACCTTAGATAGAATCATTGGCTCTCAACGTAGTGTAAAGGATGTTACTGGCCTAGGATACTCAGATGTTCCTCCGCCATTTAATGCCAATTACACTGCTTCCACTTCTGTTGACTTAGAAATGACAGATGTTAATCCTGAGACTGAGGATTTGGAAAATCAACAGTCTATTGCATCTGAGATCCAAAAAGAGACTGTCAATGATTCATTATTAACCAAGAGTACAGTCAAATCTCTCACTAAAGTACAATTCGTATCAAGTGGGATGATTGGAAGTACTGATGGAAATAATGAGTTCATTAAGAAACATAAGGAGTTACCTTCAGTGTCTTTTGATCAGACAAAGAAGGAGTCTGCTAAGACTGCTAAGTCACGAAAGCAGATGTCATGCTTCAAATGTCATCAACGAGGACATGTCTCTTCTTGTTGTCCCAATAAGAAGAATGAAGCTGCTCCTAAGCGCGAGGCCAGTGATAAGTCTAAAAATATCTCTAGCACAGACAGGTTAGGTACCAGACCTGGTATTGGTATTAAACCTGTGACTGCTCTGAAAAGAGATGCGTCTCACAGTGTCTCGCCACCAAAACCTAAACGACATGAAAACTTTGCTAAGGATCAAGTGCCGTCGAGGTTTATGACTCCGAGAAGGAACCAAAGTCATTTTGAGATTGGTTCTACATCTCGCACACAAGGAGTTTACCAAGGGTCCTATAATAATCGTAGCCAAGGGCAAAAATCCCAGGGTTATATTTCGGGGAGGGTTGGAAATCAATCAACTTATAGACCCAGGACCACTAATCATCAGCAAGCTGATGCGTCTTCAAAAGTGACCAAAGCTCCCAATGGGAAAAATGGTTATTTTAAAGAGCTACAGTTTGTAGATGATAAGGGACAAACCAAGACCGTAATGGCTTGGGTCCCTCTTGATAACTGATTGTGTACAAATTACATGTGCAGGAGCAGACTGGGAACTACGACAACTGGTGGTATGTTGACAGTGGATGCTCTAGGCACATGACAGGAACCAGAAGTCTACTGACAGACTTCAGAGGTGGACTGAGACAAGGAGTGCACTTCGCTGGTGATAAAGGAGGAGTAATTACTGGGAAAGGAATAGTTTCTAATGGAACTTTGACTCTAGAGGATGTGAATTATGTTGAAGAACTAACGCACAACCTAGTGAGTGTTTCCCAAGTCTGTGATAAAGGTCATCCTGTTCTCTTCACTGAGAAAGAGGCCTTGATCCTGAAGCCGGGTTTTATCATTCCCGAAAAATGGATACTGATGAAAGCTCCAAGGAAGAAGGACATTTATGCTATCAACATGAATGCTCCTATTACTTCAATGGTGTCTACTTGTCTGTTATCCAAGGCTTCAGAATCAGACTCTCTCCTATGGCATAGGAAAATGGCACACTTAAGCTCCGAGAGCGTGGTATGAAACACTGTCTACTTATCTTCTTGAGAATGGTTTTACAAGAGGAAAAATTGAAAGTACACTCTTTGTCAAATGGAAGAAGAGAGACTTTCTACTTGTTCAAGTATATGTGGATGACATCATCTTTGGGTCATCTGACGAAAGGATGTGTAGTGAATTTGAACGAGTTATGAAGAACAAGTTTGAAATGTCAGCGATGGGTGAATTGACATTTTTCTTAGGATTGCAAGTCGATCAAAAGAAAGATGGATATTTCATTCATCAGACTAAGTATACGAATGAGCTTCTAGAACGATTTAAAATGGAAGAATCTAGAATTTTTCATACTCCCATTCCGGAAGCTCATGGTATTGGGCCAGATACATCGAGTGATAGAGATGTGGATCCTACTCTTTATAGGGCCATGATTGGATCACTAATGTATCTTACAGCTTCCAGGCCTGATATAATGTTTGTAGTATGTGTCTGTGCAAGATATCAAGCTACTCCTAAAGAGTCTCACATGCAAGCTGTGAAACGAATTCTTCGTTACCTCAAAGGGAAACCGAAGCTGGGACTTTGGTATCCGATTGATGGAGACTTAGATTTTGTGACTTACACTGATTCTGATTACGGAGGGTGCAATCAGAATAGAAAGTCTACAACCGGTGGATGTCAATTCCTAGGAGGTAGACTGGTCTCTTGGCAATGCAAGAAGCAAACATCAGTAGCAATTTCTACATGTGAAGCTGAGTATGTTGCAGCTGGCAGCTGTTGTTCCCAAGTTCTGTGGATACAACAACAATTGCTTGATTATGGGTTGAGTATAACAAATACTCCTATGATGATTGATAATGAATCAACGATCTCAATAACCAATAATCCGGTCAAGCACAGTAAAACTAAACATATTGATATTCGACATCACTTTATTAGAGACTGTGCTGAGAAGAACCTGATAAAGTTAGCTAAGATTCCATCTGTGGATAATTTAGCAGACTTATACACCAAAGCGTTTGACAGAGCTCGATTCGAGAAATTGGTGCAACTAAATGGAATGAGAAATCCAGAGGATTAGTCTTCCATAGAGTTATTTTGTAATAATTAGCTGTTCTTATTTATTAGTTTATGCCTATTTTTTTTTAAAAAAAGGGGTAAGGCGTATGGCATTCATTTGCTTGTTACCGTTGGGGAATCGCCTCCGATAAAGGTTAAGTCTTTATCAACTGGGAAATGATAGTAAATTAGAGGAATTGACTTAATAAATGTAGGTAAAAGTCTTAAGTTAGATGTGTTAGTAGATTCAAATTTGTTACATGAACTTTACATCTTTAAAACCAGGCCTTCACTTATCTTTATTTTAGTATACTCCTCTCTCCACACGATATAATCTGCTTGAAAAACTTTAGATCTAGACAGCTTCAGTATATGATGTACTGGTAGGCAATTTCTGCTTTGATTTATGAGCATATAATAAGCTATAAATCTTCTGTGTGTTATCTCGTGTGATTGACTATATGACGTATGACATAAGTCTTAATTGATGAAAGATAGTCTGACCATACACTGTTACCAAGAATCTATGAAAATATGTCAAGACAAATAATAAGAATTATGGCTGTTAGTGAAATTACTGGTGTCTTTATTGTACTAAGTACAGACCTGACTCCTTTAGTTTTGCCAATAGTTTCAAGCTTGGTTTGTCTATACTAAGGGATCTTCTGTTGTACTAAGTACAGAACTAGAACCACTAGTATCTACAAAACGAGTTTGATATTTGTCACATTTACTCTAGGGTATGTCATATGCTTCGCAAAGAACATTATTTAGTGACCTCTACCTTGAAAGAGAAAGATACGGTGTTATGTGTTATCCTTGATTTCTCAGTATGTCATTTTTGAATCACATTAGGTAATACACATTCAAACAATAAAAGGTTTGCTTGGAAATCAGTGTAGACTTTGTTTATATGGATTATAATACCGGTAATCATCTTGAACTGTCTATGATATTTAAATCACTTCATTTTGATGTGAATATTATATTTTGTGGAAATAGGTAATCAAGTTATACTCTTATAAATGTAAGTTGATAAATGGTTAAGTTGTGAGTTCTTATGTAACTTATTGTGAATTTCATAAAGTCTGCATACTAACAATCTTCTTAGACTTTTTACTCATAATTTGGTTCAGTTGTTTCCTTCTGATATGATCCCACTGTCGATAAATTTCTTAATGCCCTCGATTAGAATTTAATTTACTTTATTTTATTGTAATTTTATTTTAGTCAAAATGTTTCATTAATACAAGGGTACTTGATTCCAATGTTTATTATGAATCATTGAACTTTTATTTATTTCATTTTATCTTATTTCTTATTTTTATTTTTTTATTATTATTATTATTTTTCTTATGTTTCTATTGTTCGTATTATTGCATCACAAGTGAAAGATCCTCAGATTTTAGACTTGTGCGCTTCTTCCAAGCAAGATACGTGCAAAATATTTTATTTTAGACTTGTGCGCTTTTTCCAAGCAAGATAAGTGAAAAATATTTTATTTTAGACTTGTTCGCTATTCCATAAGAAAAACAAGTGAAAGATCCTCAGATTTTAGACTTGTACGCAATTTGGACTTAAAAATGACGTTTTGTAATTAAAATGTAATTTTTTAGACAAAAATTGTGAGCCGAGAACAGTGCTGCGAGTTGACTGGGCTTGCGAGTTGAACTCAACTCTGCGAGTTGAGTTCTGCGAGCCGAGTCAACAGGTATAAATACCTGCGAGCCCGCATACAACCCCACTCAGTTCTGCGAATCCAAAATCAATTGCGAACCCACACAGTTGCGAACCGAGATTTATTCACTTCATTTCCAAAATTCCGTTGAGGATCGGATTTTTCAATTCCTAGATATTTTTCATCTTTACATTGTGAACTTATTGAGGTAAAAAGCAACTAATTTTACCAAGTAATTAACCCACAATCGACATTTTTAATAAAATGAGGATTTTGGTATTTAAATTACAAAAATCATCAAAATTATAGCTCATATAGACAAGAAACCTTAGGGTTTGTTTAAATCTGAGTCTATTGAACAAGATGACATAGCTTGATCATGTTGTATCTCGCCAAATAAATTTGAAAAGATGATGTCATCTGGGCAGTTCATGCTGCGAGTTGAGATCCAGATTCAACTCGCAGCCCGCTCCTGCGAGTCCACACTGCGAGTTGACTTGCGAGTCCAACCTGCGAGTTGACTTGCAAGTCTGACCTGCGAGTTGACTTGCTAGTCTGACTTGCGAGTTGAGCTTGCGAGTTGACTTCTGTTGACCTGCGAGTTGAACTTGAGAGTTGACTTGTTGACTGCGAGTTGAACTTGCGAGTTGACTTTTTGAAACTTTTGATTTCTAATTTTAATTTACGATCTCTCGATTAGTTAACTAATTAAGCGTTTATAAGTTAAAATAGTCTACGGTTAGACGTGTCGACTTAAATGTAAACACGTAAAACCGTATACTCTATATATAAGACTTATGACTTTCCGTAATAAGTAATATATTTGTGTAGCAGGTTAATTTGAAAGTTAGACTTATTGGTTTAGTATATGTTGAACAACTATAATTGATAATTAAGTTTCACGACTTAATAGTTCAATTATGAGTTGTAGATCATATAAGTTTATCAATATTGGTTAAACTTATTGTCTAACATTTGTGTGATTTGTGATATTACAGATATGGCTCGACTATTTGTTGCTCATCACAACGTGCTCGTTGATTTGGATGTCAATGCACGAGGTGCATCCAGGGTCGCCCGGATTCTTACTTTTCTGAGTCGATCAAGGATACAGTACGCCATTACAGAGTCACCTGCTCTTTCACAAGATATACTTACCCAGTTCTGGGCTAATATTGTATATGACACATCTGTGAATCCTCCGGTCATCCAGACGCGGATTAATGATCGTCCGGTTATCTTCTCTGCCTCTGATCTTAGAAACATACTACAGTTGGGGACTATGGAGCAGGAAGATGGACCAACTGAGTTTCCATCGGATTTTATTGAGGGAGCTCTAGGACGGATGGGGTATGTTGGACCCAAGAGAGGGCGTCAGTTCTTGAAGGCGCTCGTTTTCGGTGAGTGGAGGTTCTTATGGCATGTCCTTGTAACTATCTTTGGACCGAAGAAGGGAGGATACGATGAGTTGAGCTCTTCTCTCCTATCTGCTTTACTGTCACTAGTTTATAACAAACCATACAGCTTTTCAGATTACATCTTTGGGGAGATTGTACGCCAAATTTTGGGGGGAGTTAGATCGCAGTTTATGATCTATCCCCGATTTTGCATGCTGATTATTAGGGCCTCTATCCCTGATCTGCCGGTTTTTCAAGCGGATCTGAAGGTTGATACCATTGGGTTACGGGCATATAATGCGATGTTTATGCAAACCTCTCGCAGATTCGAGATGCAACCACAGCTGACAGAGTTGTTTGGATTTTTGGTTAATCCCGAGTATATTTCGCCACCAAACAATGGTTGGATTGATGTTGATGTGGCTGCAGCTGTGCCTGCACCACAAGAGCTGATAGAGGAGGTTCTAAATCAGGCAAATCAGCAAGAGCCACAAGTTAATGCTGAAGTTGCTGCTGAAGTAGTGCAACAAGTTTTGGCTGAAAATGATGATGCAAATGATCCTATCTTGCAGGATGTGGATCAATATATTGCTGAGCCACCACGAGTTGAAGAGGACACTGATCAGGTCTTTAAAGATATAGATCAATTTTTGGCTGCAGGTCCGAGTACCTCTGGTACACCTCTACCTACTAAGGCATCTGATGCTGTTGGGCCATCGGGCAGAGATGGAGAAGCTGCTTCGGCTTCTGAATCTGAGTCTGATGATGATGATGAGACTGGACCACCAGGGTTTGTCTCCGGTATCCCTGAAGGGATGATTCGTCAAGGATCAAAATTGATTATGGATCCGGCATTGAAGATTAAGAGGAAAGCCGTTGATCAGGATCCTGATTTTGTTCTTGTCGAAGAAGATGAGGATGAAGAAGAAGAGGAGGTACTTATTACTCGACCTCGCAAGCTGCTCAGACAAACAGCTTCAACCTCTGCAGCTCATCTACAATCAAGTTCTACGCCCTCAGAGGCTGAAATGATTGCTGCTTTGGTTCTCCCGTCTTCGCATCCAACCACCAAATCTAGCAGGGTTGCGGTGCGTCTATTAACCGATGTTGCTACCGAGATAGCGAAGAAAATGCAACCGCCTGCTCCCACACCACCAACCACAACTTCTGATGCTCCATCCACCTCACCTATGACTGATGTTGAACGCATTACACAATTGGAGTCTAGGGTTAGAGAATTGCAAGTAGTGGCTAACACTTTTGCTAATCAGCTTCTACAACTGTCCGACAATGTCACTACACAGAATAACGCTTACTCACTACTCATCAAGACAAATAGTAATCTGATAGATGATGTAGCTGATAAGCAAAGACAAATTGACAGACTTGATCGCCTGGTCATCAGCCTTCTGAAGGACAAGCCATCTCAAGGGGAGGTATTGATATATCAAGAGTCCTGCAAGGAAGATGAGCTGGCGAAGAAGAATAAGAATGATGAAGATGATGATCCCTCAGCTCAGAAGGATAGTGAGCTGGCCGGTCCTTCAACGACTGGTCAGCAGACTACATTTCAGGGGGAGTCTGCTGAAGCAAGTGGTAGTGGAGCTGGTGCTGGTACTGCGAAGGGTGGAGCTGAAGAAGGTGACACTTGTATTAATATAGACTGATTGTAATTATTAATACATTGTAACTTTGAATTATTTTGTAATATAATTCTGTAATTAAGATGTTTAAACTTGAATGTTTAAAATGTTATAATTATGAATGTTCGTATATTATAAGCCTTTTGTAATTCTAGATTGACTATGATCGATAAAAGAGTTATAGGATCATATAATATATGATGTTCGCATATTATAAGACTTATTCAAATTTTAGATCGATTATCATAATCGATGAAAGATTTGAATAAGTATATATATATAATATATTTTAAATACACAAAGGGATTAATAAGAAAAATCTTAGATTGATTCAGGGAAATCAATGAAAGAACTTATGATATTAATCTATTTGTGTATGTATTTCTATAGGTCATGAAATGTTGAACTTATCAGATTCTGAAGGCGACATGCCAGATGAATTAGATGAGGACATTGACTTTGACCTTGAGGAAGGAGAGTTTGTACCTCCTGAAGATTGGACTTTCATTGTTAATGATGGGGCAGACGAGTGTGTAGATCTTGACGCTGATGTTGTTGAACACATTGTAAGCCCATCTACAACTAAAGTGGTCATCCAGGAAGAAGATGGAGAAAGGGTTGTTGATTTAGATGAAAATCTAGATGAATCAACCAGTTCTGAATCAGAAGATGACCTTCCAGAAAAACTCAGAAATAATCCCATGTTTAGACCTCTGAAAAGGAGAAAGCAAAAGGTTGGGATGTCTGAAGTAGATATAACTGGAAAGAAAGCTCCAAGGAAGGGGATCATCGGCTGGTATTTTGATTCTGACTTGAAACTTTTAGCTATCAAAAGATTTGACGGAGTTCAATATTTCGATAAGAAGCTTAAAGTATTCAGTTCGCTTCCTCGATTTGAAATTCGAGACTTGGCACTTTTAGAACTGATAAATCCCAGTAATGATCCCTACGCAACTTATGTTAAGAGAATCATTCGGGCTGAGGGTAGATCAATGAAGTTTGAGAAGATTAAGCCAAGAGTCGGAAAGACGATCAAATTAAAGGAACGAAGTTAGAGAACTGGCCGAAGATTAAGGAAGAAAACTTATCCAGCTGTCAAGTGCATACAGCAGATACCACTGAAGACAATGCCACAGAATATTCTGGGAAATCTTCTGAACTGGCACGTGGACTCAGAGACTGGTGAAGCTGTCATGGTTGAAGCTGATGAAGAAGTCGAAGGAGGAGAAAGAGTAATTCTAACAGTCTATGACCATCGACACCTGATGAATCTGTCGAGGAAGGACCTGTTGAAGTTAAACGAAAACAGGATCCTAACGACTGAAGCATGGGGTGATCTTGCAAGAGATTATCAATTAATGGTGAAGACTTGTATTAGAATGAAGATTCATATGGGCAGTAGTATTTACAAGTAAAGACCAAAGACAAAGTTGAAGATAACGACACTAGAGCTATTGTCAAGGGGGAGTCTGTTGGGACATGTTATTGTGACAATAGATCTAGCTTGTAATAGGACTAGTGTATTTATTATCAAACTTGTATAAATTGGTTTAGACTTGTAAATATATGATATTAACTTGTTATTATTATTTGTTAAAAGTTATTAGACAAATATCGATTTTAAGTTAAAGTCTGAATCGCGAATTGAGAAGTCAACTCGCAGGTCAACAGACTTGCGAGTTGAGATCTCAACTCGCAGTCCAATCTGGACTCGCAGCTCTCAGCTGCGAGTTGAGATCTGGGCTCTCTGTAAACTAGACTCGCAGGTCTTACCTGCGAGTTGAGTTTTGGGCTCGCAGCTTTCTCGGTTCGCAGGACCTACCTGCGAGCTGAGATGTGGGCTCGCAGTCCATCTGGACTCGCAGGCCCATGGACTGCGAGTTGAGTCAACTCGCAAGGCCCATGGCCTGCGAGTTGAACCAGATATAAATATTTTAATGCTGTTCATTATTGAAGTGAGAGATCTAGAAATCCGTGCCATAATTACACACACCAAATATTTAAATATTCTCTCCTCGAAATTCGTGCTGATATAAAGGCTATCATTGAATAGGCTCAGTTTTGATTGTTTAACACTAGTTGATATCAAAACGAAGCTTGTTAATTGATAGATTAGTTATATAAGCCTAAAACCTTAAGTATTGAGGGATTCCGCACCTCAATACCTAAAAGATAATTCGTTATCGCTAACCAAGATCTAGAGACTTACATCTAGAGAGCTCTGGGTAGCTTTGGAGAAGAGATTTGACGCTGATACACAGATCAAAAAGAGTAGAGCTAACTCATATCAAGGGACGTCTACTAGTGATCAATACTCAGGGAATAGTACATATTTCAGAGGCTTGGTTACTCAAACACGTGACGGTTCATATGATTGGAGTACACCTGTTGAAGAGCCTCAGGAATTCTTGACCACAAGTGATGAGGCAGATCAAAAGGATGCTAGTGAGAAGAAGACTGAGAGAGAGTTACCTGCTTCAGAGACCAGGGTTATAAGATTGGAGTCTACTGATACTATGAGTACAAAGGACTTCATTGCTTATATGGCCAACATGTACTAACCTTGCAGAGCAGGCTGAGAATTTAATAGAGTCATCACAAGCGATGACAACTCAGATAAATGCTTTAAAAGAAGAAAACACAATGTTAAAACGGAGAAACTCTGAGTTAGTTAATAAAGTTAAATATGATAAAGAGGATTTAAAAGTTTTAAAAGACAAAGTGAACGAGTAGAGTCAAATAATTGACTTAACTCGTGAGCATGTTTTAGATTTAACTAAACAGTCTTCAGAAGCTGACTCTACTACACGACCAGTAGTCTCTGAGAGGGTTGACATCACCGAGTCGACCAAGTCAGAGAGATCTTAGTCAGGGACCAATGAGGAGTCAAAAATTAAAATTGAGTTTGTTAGACCTAAAATAGAAGATTTTAAGGATAAAAATGAAAAAGGTAAACAAACAGAATTGGAACACCAAGCGCATCTTAGGGCTCAAAAGAAAGCCTGGGAGAAGCGTTCGTGCTTCACGTGTCATCGAAAGGGACATGTAGCAAGTGTGTGTCGATATAAGAAATCAGGGAATTTCGACAATTGATAGTCCAAGGAGCACTTCTCCTGAAACAGGAAGCTCAGATGGAGAATCAATTTGGTCGAAACCTTTAAAAAGTTTTAACAACCCCAACAAAAGTTTTTCTAACCAGAGGTAGTAGTAACTATAAGTCTAGGGTTAGATATTCTTCAAACCAAAGGCCAGTCAATCAAAGACTTCTCCAAAAGTCTCCGGATAGAAGGGCTAGTGGTAGTTCCTCCCATTCCCCAATAAGTGAGAATTCCAGAGTATCCAAGTCATGAGACGGATATCTGAAGGAATTTACATTTGTTGATGACAATGGTCGATCCAAGTCCGTTGTGGCTTGGGTCCCCCTTTGTAACTAATGATTTTTATCTAGTGTGCAGGAACACAAACCTCATAGGCTACAAGTTCAACAGAAGACGTAACGGCTGAGGGGGAGATAAGATCAAATCTGGGATGATAATCTAGCTGATTTTTATGGTAAGATTTTTGATAAATCAAGTTTTGAGTTGTTAGTCCACATCGCTGGAATAACAATCATGAGTGGCATATCTCCCTTAAGAACTTTTATCTATGTTTATTTCTTAGGATTTTTAGTTAGTTTGGAAAAACTATAAAAATATGAGTGTCACTGTAATGATGCGAAGAAATGACGAAAACATTACCCATGCCTAGAACATTATTATATGTGTGGCTTTTAGATGCAGTACTTACGCAGTAAAATGTACCTTAAATACAAACGTAACTAATAGCTTCATTATACGATGTATTGGTAGGCATATGACATAATGGTTTTCAAGTACTTAATCTATATAAAATAATACGGTTATTCTGTGCAATCTCTATTTTGATGTATGACATTAAGTCTTAATTCTTAGGAGATAGATAGTACCTGAATACATGTTATTGGATAAATATAAAACAATTCATCTGGGGAGTTCACAACTGTTTCTTTTACTACATCTTGAAACATGTTGACCTAGACTCAGTCAGTGTATCCTAAAATTAGAGCAAACTCGACCAAGAAACAAGAATACCGTTTTCAAGGTCTCTAGTCAAACTATGTCGCTTTATTGTACGAAAGTGCTGACCTTTCACCTCTGGTTTGATTTTAGATTTGTTAGGCTCTAACCCTAGTCTAGTCTCTTAACATGTACAAAAGTACATTGCTCTTAATATAAAGGACTTGACTTTAGAGATGAATTTAAGTTAAAACATCCGATACATGGAATTCTGGACTTTCTCGATTCTAAGGGTATATCAAATGTGAGATACATAGTTAATCGTGAACAATAACTAACATTGTACTTGAAAATCTGAGTGTTGACTGCTTAAGTGGACAACAATACCGATAATTGTCGTGAACTATAAATTACATACATAATAACCAAGGAATAATTAAATTCCTAACTATGTATCGTACGCATTATGGCTAATATGATCTTCGTAACAGTGACTCTCCCAAAAAGAATATACTTTTTAATATGAATAATTTCATATTTGTTTGTTTATTTTTAGTCATTTTTCATTTTAATTTGTACAAATTTAAGTTCTTACTAAATGGGGAGATAATTACTTTTGATTGTTTAACTATGCGATTGGAGAAACAACTCTAATGCGATTTATTCAAAGCCTAGGTATGACCAAGCATTGAAGCTAGAAGATCTAAATTCGAGGAGGATATTGGGGGTTTGCATGTAAACAGACCGAGAGTGATGATGAAAGTTATGATGAAGATGAAATTCCATAGTTGGATAGATCTAATCATACTTGGATCTCACTTAGGGTCTCGTTTTACTATGGATAAAGGCAAAAATAAGTTAAATGAAGACGATGATTATGCATTGCAAGATGACGATGCTGATTCTGGTAATGATACTAACTAGACGGTCCAACAAGAAGACGGTCTAGTGGGGTTATCATTAGTGAGCCGACTGCCTAATCCACAACCATCACCACACCCACCATTACAACAACAATTCCAACCGAACCTATTACAACTAATTCACCATAGCTTAGGCGACGTTCAATCCCTTGTTGAAGAGCTCAGTAGCTCATGGGGAGAAGCCTGGCAGGGGGGAAGACTAGTTGTAAAGAGGATTGCCTATATATACACATGTCCGGATATTTCAGAGAAGTAGGTTTTTCTGAGTTAGGTTCGGAGTTGTAAATTCGAATATACTGTGTAAGTTCGAATATTCAATAAAAATGATAATTACCCATTTGTTTTACTCGTTTACTTATCGTTTAAGTATATTTGAGGATTTCACACTCAAATACATCATATTACCCCGTAGATCCAAGCCCTATGGGGACTTACACAAATCAAATCTGTAGAAAGACCAAAACTCAACAAACTCCCACTCGTTCCAGATCCCTTAACAATCTCTAAAGGCTCAAGTTCACTAGGACTTTTAGAACCTACACTTTTGCCTAGCCATTCCTCAATCAGAATCTCAACCACTTACAAGGTCCCCCGTTTATAACCGCGAACAATTAACAAACTTATCTTGATAACGATCCATTGTTGGTCGTCAGACCTAATGTGGTATCGTTGATCATCTAACTGCCCAATAGAAATCAACCACCTCTTGAGCATGGGAATGAATCTCACATTCTTGAAGACCCAATCCGTACCAAGGTGAGTTTTCAGGACTACATCCTCAATACCCACAACACCAAGTATTCTTCCTACTACAACACAAACCATGCTAGAATAATTTTAAAATTCTTTATCTCTTCTATGCACGGGATGGCATGAAAAGATGAACCTGAATCCATTACCTAAGATTTCACAATATTCTCCTCGCAACAATGGGACCTAGTTGCTTACGATTCCAACATGTGACGTTTCTGTTATCCGATGGCTCTCTCCTTCGTCTCGATCTACTTATACTATGGCTCCTGCCCATCGCACTTAAAGCCGCACACGAATACTCCCCATAATTCTTCCTCCTAATCCCCTCATCAAGTATCAAATCTTGGATTCCCTCAAAACGTAAGCTTAGAAGTTCCAGACGAACTACTAATAGCTGTAACCGTGGCGGACCAACTCTTGGTCAACGAAGATAACAAAAACAGTGCATCCAGCTAATCCTCAAAGTTAATCCCTACAAATCTTAGCATAGTCAAGATCGAGTTAAACTCGTTCACATGATCTGCTGTCGAAGCACCCTCAACCATCTTTCCTTCATCAACTATCGAATCAAGAAAACCTTATCCAAAGTCGAGGGTTTCTCGTACATGTTTGACAACACCGTTGTCACACCCGCAATCGTGGTTCCCCTAACAATATTGTAGGCAATGTTCTTGGCCAAACAAAATTGAACCACCCCAAGTGCCTAACTATCCAACAACGCCCACTCCTCCTACTTCAACTCATCAGGTTTAATAACCAAGAATGGTTGATATAATCTTTTTGATACAAAACATCCTCGATTTGCATATTCCATAAACTGAAATGACTACCATCAAACTTATCAATCTTGATCTTGCTTTTGTTTGCCATTGTTCCCAATAACTCGAACCACGAGCTCTGATACCACTTGTTAGGAAATATAAGCCCCGAAAAAGAACCATATAACCACAAGTTATGCCCCATAAAAATAAACGGATCAAACACAAAGCAATAACACAATTAAGATAACCAGAATGTAAACAAACACATGGGAGTAACGTAGTTATATCCAATCTACTCGGTTGGTTTTTACCAAGACCAAATAGAGAGAAATCTTTGTTAAGTTCGTAGGTGCTCACAATAATAAGGGTTATATTTAAATAGGATATACCAAACTTGCAAAATAAGAAATCATGTACAGGGTACCACCCACCGGGTACAATGTACTTCGCGCCGAATACTAAGTACAATGTACTACCAGCCGAATCCAGCCGGGATCACTAAACCTCGAGAGGCACCACTCTTTCCACAAAACATCAATTCTACCCGTCGGGTACACAAGAACCCTGCCAAGTACTCTTATGTTTTAGTTTAATGTTCACTCCCGGCGATAAATACATGATACTGTTTAAAATTTTACATGATAGATGTGGGTTTTGTTTCAAGGACCGTTACAATTATGGAACCTTAAAAATGCTCTCAATACTTTAGATGTGATATGTTGACATCTTCAGAAATTAAAACAAATGCTATTACCGCATTAGCATTATGATGAAATCATCTATACAGCTATACAAATTGATTAAATTGCTACTACCGAAATTTTTCACAATAATATATATTGCAATTTTGCCATATAAAAATTGATTAAAAAGTTATGGTACTTGGCAAAATTGGAACAATTCGTACCCGATTAAACTTTCAAAGTTTAACCCGCAACCCTCCTCTAGTTAATTAGCATGTGGGTTAATCGGGTTAACCATATAACCCGATTAAATATTTTAACCTTATTAAAGCGACCCTAGGCTGAATAAAGTTTGGCTTTGGCGGGTTTTCTTGAAACCCCAAGTTCCCGTGATGTTAAATTTAACAACTTAACTCATAAATAATTTTATTTGTGATCATTTTACCCTTTTCAAAGTTATACTTTTAGTTCTTACGGTTATGGTTAACCGCAAATCCTATGTACATAATATCTCCTTTTCTGTTCTGTTTTTACATTAATCTTTTCTTTGATAAGGTGAGTTCGGCACCAAAAGAATATGTTATTGTTTGTGGGAATTGAACTTGGAATCTCCTGTGAAGGAACCCAAGTCTCCACAACTAAGTTAGTTCTTTGGAGTTTTCTTATTCAATTTTGTTAGATAGATAATATCATAAAGATTAAGAATGTCGAAATTAAAATGTGATCGTCATGATTATACGAGGTGAAGATAACATGTCTTTTTTAAACAAATATAGAAGAGTTTGTGACTATATTAGGTAAATACTATCTATAGATAAGGTTGGTAAGGTTTTTCTCCACATTAATGTATTTGTGAGGCTGTAGATTGGAAACAAAATGTAAGATAGTCGTGCGTAGGATTGAGGTCGTACATTTGGGAAGGTGCCGAACATTTTTCTAGGGGTGTTTGGCTGTTTGCGAAATAATGGCAAACAGCTTTAAAAATTTGTACAAGAGTTCTTAAAAAAAAATATGAACTACGGATGTACTTCTCACATTGTGTTAAGCAAAAAGTCATTTGCTTAAAGAAATTGTTTGCAACTAATGTCTTGATTGGGATTTACATAACGATGAAACAAATCTAAATACTTTATGCTAGATGACATACATTATTAGTTTTCTTTTCTTACGAATTGAATTGAATTGCTCGTGATTAGCCTAGGTGTTTGGCACTTGAAGACAAAACATTTAACCAATCCCATGTCGCTTGCTATAATGATACCTGGTCATGTGTCTCTAGAACGGGATCTCAAATCTCAATAATAGAACAATACTCATCTTAGGTAAAGATAACTTTTTATTATGGTTTCCTACATCATTACCCAAGGCGGTTTACCCTAGCAATATCACAGTGATGCAACAAAAAAAATTTAGAATGACAACTTTACAAATCTAACACAAACATTTTTACAATCACTACAAATATATACACTCACTATTTCAAGTGAGGTTCAAACTCACAATCTCTTAGTTGATGGGTTCTTCTCATAATGCTAGATCAAATGCCCTTTAATGTGACACAACAATTAATATGTGCAATTAGAAGATCTAATTTAAACAAATATTTTCACATAATATGTATTGATTAGTATACTTGGTATGTGTGCAATTAGATGATCTCGACATTTCTTAAGAATGGAACCTCAAATTTCAGCCTACCAATCAAAGCCAACTCTGATCAACACTCGTCTTTAGTGTTGGAGAAAGTAAAATACTTGGAGCCTTACCAGTGATATTTTTCTTATAAACTCGCAACATCCCGTGCATGGAAGAGATGACGAATTTTTATGAAGTGAAGCAAGAAGATGTAGAACTAATAGACTAGAATGCCAAAAAAAATAAAAGCTTCTAGTGTTCCTAAGATAAATTGAAAAATAAATAATCAGAAAATCAAAAGCTATGGTATGTTTGGGGAAATAGTTGTAGGTTGTAGCTGTAGTTGTAGGCTATAGAGTATAAGTATGCTATTTTCTAAATAAAGTTTTGATAAGTTAAACCTCTATAAAAAACACTTTAAACCTAAAAATTCTCATTTCTCCATACCCCTTAATCCTTTACAACACTTCCGAATGTCATGAAATAATTAGTACCACCCTCGTCTAAACGGTGGATATTTGATTTTCGATTAAACATATGACAATAAATGCTACACGATTAACATTCTAAAAAATTTGTACAAATAATATGAAACTGATACACTTTGAGTGAATTGAGTGACCACCTGAAAGGATTGCCTATTCAAATCCAAGGCAGTCAAATGTACACATCAACAATTATTAAATTATATTTTAACATATATGCAGCTAAAATAGATTTTAACTAACTGATATAAAATAAATTCTATTTGTAGTTAATTAACAAAAAATGTGCGATTCTCAAAACTATTTCTTATTCAGTTTACTTTAAGAATTAATCTTCCAAATCACAAGTCCACCTCCTACTGTTATAAAACACGTGTCATCATATTTCAATAACGATTCAAATTTTTTTTGGTAGATTTCATAACAAAAACTTTTAAACAAATATTATCTATTGTTTCACATATGAAGTAATATCATCTATATAAAACATTATAATCAATTGTTAGACAAATTGATTGCACAAACAATAAATAATCAAAGAAACATAATAGAGACACAAGAGAACTTGCCAACCATACTATTGCTTCTTCAATCAAGAAATTGAATGCTCCTTGTTCTCCTCACGTATACTTGAATAATAAACCTAAGCTAAATAAAATGATATTTTTGTATTCAGAACATTGTTGTTTTTGATATATCTACAAACGAAAAATAATCCTTTGAAGCTCGGCGGGTGAGAAGAAGTCGCATGACATGCGGCTTTAGAACTCTCTGTCAGCTCTCATCTTCTACAATTTTATCTTTATCTAGCTATATAAACAGTTGTAGGCTCTATCTTTATCTTGAAGTTAGCTGGAACAAAATTTTAAACAAAATTTATCTTTATCTTTAAGCTTTCAACTCAAACTTGGACTCTTTAAATGATTTTATCCATTCATTATGTGGGCTCCTTTTTTTTATACTGGGCAAGTGAACGAAGATTTCTAATATATTTTGTGTTAGCCCTCGATTATCTTCATATCCGGTAAATGTCCTTCAAGTTTACCTAATTTACAAATAAAAAAAATTATGTACAAAATCTACGATAAATATATATAATTATTAATAAAACAATAAATTTAATACCTAAAAAAATATACAATCTAACAATTATCAGGGAAACTCACCACTTTAGCTTCATCCATGTTGAAACTGTGAACCACTAATGAATTGCTCTTATGACATATGTAACTTCTTGGAATCTCTATCTTATGCAATCCGAATACCAAAGATCTATTTGCTGGTCCAACATCTTCCATGGAAAAACACTTGCTCAATGCTCGCTTCTTCAACATACAACAACAAGATGATGAAAATCATGATCACCAAATCTCTAAATGAAAAGACAGTGATATGAAGTCGTCTTTCGATAGCCTTGTTTTCCCATAATTGGATCGAATTTCTTGTACTACTAGTTTGATGCTTGCTTCAACCCATATAGACAGACTTCTTTCCTTTAACATGAAAACCTTTAGGTTGCTCCATGTAGGTTACCTTATCCAAATCATCGTGAAAGAATGTTGTCTTGAAATCCATTTGGCAAACTTCAAGATCAAAATTGGCAGCTAAACTAAGAACCACTCGGATAGATCCCATCTTCAGGACCAAAGAGATAATCTCATCAAAAGTAATATCCTTTATCTTATTGAATCCATTAACAACCAATCTAGCTTCATACATGGGTTGTAAGTATGCTCTTCTATCTTCACTTTATAAACATACATATTCTTTAAAGCCCTCTTGACTTTAAGAAACTTTGCCAACTCATTAGTATTGTTTTCATGCAAGGAAGCCATCTAATCTTGCATAGCTTCAACCCACTTTTTCCTATGATCATCTTCCATAGCTTATGCATAACACTCGGGCTCTCCCCCATCGGTAGTAGACAAAATCATGAGCAGAATGTCATGTGGAAGGATGAAGATCTAGGGTAGATCACCTAAATGGGACCAATGGTGGCATATATGGTACTAATAACTCTTGATGAAGATCTTCATCAAACTCTGCTTCCTCATGAGTGTCAACATCATCAGTTACCTGTTGTTCATCATTGTGAACAACATCTCCAAATTGTGAATCAACACGGTATGGAGGGACCAGATCCAAATCACCAATATCAACACTATGTTGAGGAATTGTCTGTGTCTCAACGTTCTCAACATCCTTCCAAGTTTGATCTTCAACAAAATACAACATCTTAGCTTCGTATAAGTTTCTTCTAAACTAGATCAAATACCATGTACCTAAACTCATATTGGCCATGTCTTTATATCAATCTTTGATCTCTCATCTTTGGGAACATAAACAAAAGCCTTACATCCAGAGACTCGTTAGGGACGGTAAGAAACATCTTTGTAGCTCCAAACCCTGTTAGGAACATCAAAATGCAAAGGAACACAAGGGGTTAGATTGATAATAGGAACTGTCGTATTCAAAGCCTCACCGCAAAAGGAACCCGACAACTCTACATGAAAAAGCAAACATCTTACTCCCTCAACCAATGTTATGTTCATCCACCCTGTTAAGCCATTCAACTGCGGTGTCTGTGGAGGAGTCTTTAAGTACCGAATACCGTTATATTCATCACCATTAGTGTCTAAACATACTTAAGCTTATTCCCAGTTTGTCTCTCAATCATGAAAGTGCTTAACACATCATATACTTGATCCTTTGAATTAGGTATAAATCCACATCTTCCTAGAATGATCATCGATGAATGTAACAAAATAGGATACCCACAAAGTGTCGTAGTCCTCATAGGACCACAAACATCGAAATCCACTAGATCAAGTATATTCTTCATTCGAAAAGGAGAATGGCGCATAAAGACAACTATGGTTTGCTTCCCTGCCAAACAGTAAGAAGACTTCCTTTAATTAGCATCATGTACACTAGATAACACATTCTTCTTTGAGAAGATAGATATCTACTTTTCACTCATGTGTCTAAGTATGTTATTCCACAACTATGTCATGTTAACGTTGTTCACTATATAAAAAATGTTGTTGAAGATCTTTGGATGTGTGATGTATAACTTTGAGTCTTTCTTACCTCTTTCCACAATCAAAGAACCAAGACTGAGTTTCCATAATCGATTACCAAAATTACTACAGTCACCATCATCATCAAGTAAGCCTGCAAAAATAATATTAAGTATCATATCTTGGACATGTTTTACCTTATGCAAAACTAGCTCCATCATAGTGTCAAAATTCAAATACACCACTCCAATAACAACGATCTTTGATAACCCAACATTGCCCATCCTAAGAAATCCATAATTACCGGCACTGTAAGATGAGAAGAAATCTTTAAATGATATGTAGCACCACTATCAACAACCCAACTCGTATCATCATGACTAATATTTTTCATATTATAATCATAACTGTCACACCCCGATAAAATCGTTTCACGAGTAACAAGTGCGGAAGCTCGGGGGCGTGACGAGAACGATCAATAAGCGTATGATTATCGCAAACATATAATTAGAATACCATAAATAGTTTAAATAACACGGTTACATGTTCGTCGTGTTTACAAAACAATAGATGTTTAGCAAAACAATATGATTAACATTTTAATCACAAATCATAATTTCAATATTTATCAAAAGGATGGCATCCTATTCATCGTGATGAGCAAGGGTCCCAAAATATGCATGCATAATCTTACATCGCTGCTAATTCCCTGAAAAACATATTTATAAATCGTCAACAAAATTGTTGAGTGAATCCACAGGTTTAAGACTCTATCATTAAACCTTTACTTGTATAAATCAATTGTTTGCAAGCATAAACCTTTGCAACATGATAAGATAAATAACATATTCATTTAAACAGAGCCATGACTGTGATCCCCCATAGACTAGCTAGGTCATACGAGTTAATGTGACAACACCTATGTCTATAACCAATCCACGACTCGCATTACTTGCTTGTGCCTCTCAACAAACTAGATATACGATCCTTATTTCGATACAACGTCGACAGTTAGCGCGACTAACCGATAACAATTATGGCGGGTAGTCACCCCGATAATACTATCCGTATATCCACGTGGCTAGCGTCATCTAGCTAATGGTCATATTGTGTAAGCAAGAGGACTTCAATGCACTACATCATGTTAACTTAGGGTCGCACAAGATTCATTGTCATGTTTTACAAGACAGTTCATATGTTTTTCACCCCAATTTATAAAGCAGTAAAAACAGTAAAAGAGGGGCTGCGAACTCACCTGGTGAGCAAGAGTGCTAGCGTTTCAAAATGTATCTTTTGCCCAAATAGAAATAGCCTCCTAACGCCCTATACGCATGAGGTCAATTATATAAGTAGACGGCTCTAATGGCCTGTCTATGCTAGTTGTTCACTCAACTAGTAGGAGTATTACTTGCCATTTAAACGTATGTACGACTCGTTGCTGATAGTTTCGTATGCATACTTGTATGTTTCTCGAAAACATAATTACTTTGCTATTACAGTGTACATTTAAGGTTTTTAAACCTAAAATATATATCGTTAGTGAAAACGCGATTCTTAAATCGATTAAAAATTTTCATTGTCATTGGTTCAAAACGTGACGTTTAAATGCATTTATCTATTTGTTCAAGATTGGAAAATATTGGGTTTACTGGGCTTAGTGTTGTTTTTGTAATGTTGTTTTCATTATTAGTGATGTTAAGCCAAAGTTAGTGTCGTTAGTGCTGTTAAGTAAGTGCTGTTAGTGTCGTTAGTGCTGTTAAGCAAGTGCTGTTAGTGTCGTTAGTGTTGTTTGACCAAAGTTAACACTGTTTGACCAAAGTTAACACCGTTAGACCAAAGTTAACACTGTTTGACCAAAGTTAACACTGTTTGACCAAAGTTAACACTGTTTGACCACAGTTAGTGCTGTTAAGTCACAGTTAGTGCTGTTTGACTAAAGTTAATACTGTTTGACCAAAGTTAACACTGTTTGACCAAAGTTAACACTGTTTGACCACAGTTAGTGCTGTTAAGTCACAGTTAGTGCTGTTTGACCAAAGTTAACACTGTTTGACCAAAGTTAACACTGTTAGACCAAAGTTAACACTGTTAGACCAAAGTTAACACTGTTTGACCAAAGTTAACACTGTTTGACCAAAGTTAACACTGTTTGACCAAAGTTAACGCTGTTTGACCACAGTTAGTGCTGTTAAGTCACAGTTAGTGCTGTTAAGTCACAGTTAGTGCTGTTTACATTTTTAATAGATTCTGCCCATTTTTTTTACCCTTCTTGTGGTATCATTTTGACTGGTCAAACGAACTTATTTTCTTATGAAATTTTTATCATATGTTCCCCTATGTCTTAGGTTTACAGAAAAGTAAGATTCATAATTTTTGAACAACTATAAGGGGTTCAAAACTATTTATTTGTACACAAAGGTACAGCAACTACGTTTCTAGACAGTTGATAGGAAAATCACTTGTTCACAGAGCTAGACTCATCTTCACAAAACGTGATCATACTACTTTTAAGATAAGACAAAATGTGACCTTTAGGAAAAAGATTCATCTCTTTTGGATATGTGGATAAAAAGTTGTGGTCTCGTAAAGTAGAGTCATATTTCGTCTCCTGAAGACAGATTAGATACATGTTCTTATAAAATCGTTTTGAGGTATCAAAACTTGTCCAAATTACATGAGACCACTTGGGTTGGAAACCTAACTTCTTAAACTTAATGTTAGGCTCAAGAATCACTAGATTTGGTTATTTTATGACCGAGTTATGGTCTTCCAAATTCGTCTAAAGTTTCTGTCCAGTAAGTTTCTTTGAGTTTTGAGTTTCTCTAGTTCTTTTTAACGAGTTTTCACCATTAATAACACATAGATACATATATATTAGTTGATTTTAACGTACGAGTGAACATCTAACATGTAGGTATTTAAAATGAAAGAAAATAAGAGATGAAAAGGGAGAGTTTCCTTACAATGCTCTAGGATGAAATGGTAAAAAGAAGAGAACTTGAAATCTTCAACCCAAATCTCTTTTTTTTAAATACTTAATGATGATCAAGAGCTTGAAAGGAGGTGAAAAATGAGGTATAAAAGGTGGTGGTTCATGGTGGTTTGTGGTGGTTTGTGGTGGTTGTTCTTGAAGGAGGTGGTGAAAGTGGTGAAATGAGAGGGAAAATGAGAGAGAGAAATGTGCAGAATTTTTGAAATGAAATTGTGAAGTGTGTGTACGTAATGTTTTCTCTTGTTTAATGCCTTTCTTAAATGTGAAGCAAGAGGAGGTGGTGATGGGAGGTGCTTAGTCTTTCAATCAAATCAAGGGAGCAAGTGGCGTTGGATTATAAGCAAGCAAGTAAACATGTGAGTGTGAAATTAAGCAAGTAACCAAGTAGGAGAAAACATATGGTTGAGAAAGGAGCTTGCGAAGTGAGATCACGTAGAAAAGGAATCTGCATTTGAATTAAGTGACATGCTAGCTAGGTTGCTTGGATTTAATTAAAGCTATGTGCTAGCTTGCTTGGTTAAATTAGAGCTATGTGCTAGCTTGCTTGGAATTATTTTGACATGTTTAAGCTTCTAAATGATTAGTTTAAGTGGCATAACAATATAAGTAGTTAACTACTAATTATATTCAATAGTTTTATACCGTTCGGGAAAAAGTTATCACCAACGTTCGTGTTTATCGGAAATCATCCGATTTATATTGTGAAATTCTCAATAATTACTTAAACGAAATGCATCAAGCATTAAAGTAGTGTGAACCAAAACGTGCAACGTGGGCGTGTGCTAGACTTATCTCAGTTTAAAACACGTTTGATTTCATTAAAGGGAACTAGCGTAAGAATGCATGATTTTAAAGTGTACGGGAAGTACCGATTTTCGAGGGTTGTCACATTCTCTCCTCGTTAAAGAAATTTCGTCCCGAAATTTAAGTAATGTCACGAGCAACTGGTGCTTTATCAAAAAGGTGTGGATACTTCTTCCGCATTTCATCTTCACGCTCCCAAGTAAACTCTAGGCCGCGTTTTGAGTTCCAACGAACTTTTACTAGTTTAATCCGACTGCGTCGAAGCTTTTGGACTCTCCCGTCCGATACTTCGATAGGTTCCTCCACAAAGTTGAGTTTGTTATCAACGTAGACTTCATCAGGAGGGATGATTAAGGATTCGTCGGAAAGACACTTCTTTAGGTTACATACATGGAAAGTGTCGTGGATACTGCTCAATTCTTGAGGCAGTTTGAGTTTATAAGCCACAGGACCAATCCTCGCAAGGATTTCAAAAGGTCCTATGTATCTTGGGTTTAGCTTTCCTCGTTTTCCGAAACGAGCTACTCCTTTCCAGGGCGATACCTTGAGTAGGACTTTGTCGCCTACCTGAAATTCCAAAGGCTTACGGCGGTTATCAGCATAACTTTTCTGTCGGTCTCGAGCAACTTTTAATCGATTAACAACTTGAGATATCTTGTCCGTTGTCTCCTGAACAATCTCCGGACCAGAAATTTGTTTGTCACCCAACTCTGCCCAGCAGAGTGGTGATCGGCACTTGCGTCCATACAATGCTTCAAATGGTGCCATTCCAATGCTGGTATGATAACTATTATTGTAGGAGAACTCGGCTAGGGGTAAATGTGTATCCCAATTTCCTCCAAAGTCAATCACACAAGCTCGTAATAAATCTTCAAGTGTTTGAATTGTTCGCTCACTCTGACCATCAGTTTGAGGATGGTAGGCAGTACTCATATCGAGGCGAGTACCTAATGCCTTTTGTAAGGATTGCCAGAAGTGAGAGGTGAATCGGCTATCTCTATCAGAGATAATGGATATAGGTACACCGTGTCTAGAGACTACTTCTTTCAGGTAGACTCTAGTTAGCTTATCCATTTTATCGGTTTCCTTGATTGTTAGGAAATGGGCTGATTTTGTCAAACGATCAACAATGACCCATATCGTGTCAGCTCCAGTTGATGTTTTTGGCAGCTTAGTAATGAAGTCCATTGTTATTTGTTCCCATTTCCAATGTGGCATTTCAGGTTGTTGTAGAAGTCCTGACGGCTTTTGATATTCGGCTTTGACTTTTGAACACGTCAGACACTTGCTAACATAGGTGGCGATCTCTCTTTTCATGTTCGGCCACCAATAATATCCTTTGATATCTTGGTACATTTTGTCAGCTCCTGGGTGTATTGAGTAGTTGGACTTATGAGCTTCGTCCAATATTAACTTGCGCAATTCCTCAACACATGGTACCCAAATTCGGTTCATGTAATATAATGTATCATCCTCTTTGGTTTCAAGTTGCTTCTCCATTCCCCTCAGAGATTCTTCTTCAAGACGTTCGCCAGTGAGAGCTAGTTTTTGTGCATCGCGAATTCGTGTATTGAGATTTGTGTGAATGGTCATCTCCAATGCACGTACTCTACGAGGCTTAACTCTTTCCTTACGACTCAGAGCGTCAGCTACCACGTTAGCCTTGCCCGGGTGATACTTGATTTCACAGTCGTAATCGTTAAGTAATTCGACCCAACGTCGCTGTCTCATGTTGAGTTCTTTTTGGTCGAAGATGTGTTGGAGACTCTTGTGGTCGGTGTAAATTGTACTCTTGGTACCGTATAGATAATGTCTCCATATTTTTAGCGCGAACACAACTGCTCCCAATTCTAGGTCGTGAGTAGTGTAATTCTTTTCGTGGATTTTTAGTTGAAGAGAAGCATAAGCGATAACTTTTTCGTTTTGCATTAACACGCAGCCTAGTCCTTGGTGTGAAGCATCACAGTAGACAACAAAGTTGTCCACTCCTTCAGGTAACGATAGGATAGGCGCGGTACAAAGCTTTTGTTTCAACAATTGGAAAGCGGCTTCTTGTTTCTCGCCCCAATCAAACTTTTTATCTTTCTGAGTTAACGAGGTAAGAGATTGGGCTATTTCGGAAAAGTTTTCGATGAATCGACGGCAACAACCAGCTAGACCAAGGAATTGACGTACTTCAGTTGGGGTTTTTGGCGCTTCCCAGTTTTTGATTGTCTCGATTTTAGATGGGTCCACATGGATTCCTTTTTCGTTTATCACATGACCAAGGAAGTGAACTTCTCTCATCCAAAATTCGCACTTAGAGAACTTGGCATATAGCTTCTCTTTCTCAAGTAGCTCGAGGGTTAATTTCAGGTGTTGTTTGTGATCTTCTTTCGTTTGAGAGTATATAAGGATGTTATCAATGAATACGATAACTAATTTGTCGAGATAGAGTTTGCAGACTATGTTCGTAAGGTCCATGAACATAACTGGCGCGTTTGCCAGTCCGCAAGGCATGGCTAAGAACTCGTAATGACCATGGTGAGTCCTATACGCGGTTTTAGGTACATCTTCTTCTCGCATTTTCAATTGGTGCTAACCCGTACGTAGATCGATTTTGAATGTAAGCTAGAACCTTGAAGTAGATCAAATAAATTGTCAATGCGTAGTAATGGGTATTGGTTTTTGGATAGTGACTTTCTTTAGATCTCGGTAGTCGATACATATACCCATGGATCCATCCTTCTTCTTCACGAACAAGACCGGAGTTTCTCAGGGTGAAAAGCTCGATCGGATGAATCGTAAGTCTAGAAATTCTTGTAGTTGTGTAGATAGTCCTTGCATTTCTGATGGAGCAAGTCGGTATGGCTAGCGCGCAATCGGTGCGGCTCCAGGTACTAGATCAATATGGAATTCGACTTGTCTCGGGGGTGGTAGTCCTGGAAAATCTTCAGGAAACGCTTCTAGGTGATCTCGTGCTATGGGCATGTCGTATATGTGTAGCCCTTCGGGTTTCTTTTCCACAAAGTGCGCCAAAATGTTTGATAACTTTTTCGAAGGTACTTGCTAGCTTTCATGCAAGTAACTATTTTTAGAGCACTCCTCTTCTTTTCTCGTAGGATTATTAGTGTTTCACCAGATGGTAATGGGATTCGTACATCCTTCTCGTAACATGGGATTTCAACATGATTATTGGATAGCCAATCCATTTCGATTATGATATCAAAACTTCCTAGTTTGACACGAAATAAATAATTTCGAAAGGATGTCCCTCGAGAGTTTAAGGTACACCTTGATATAACTTCTCTTGATTCGGCTTGTTTTCCATTAGTTAATGCTATGGTGCACTTGGTGTCTAATTTACGAGATTCGATCTCTAAAGGTGATCTAGGTTCGGTAGGCCAAAATAAAACTTATATATAAGAACGCATCAAGCACCGTACAAAAGTTTGAGACGTTTGTTACAAAATTGATTAAGGTCTACTCCTCATCAATGCCTCAATATATCTTCTTACGTATATATTTATATGTATCCGAAATACCTTCTACTTCTAATCTATTCTAAATTAAGATCATGTGGGTAATAGCGTGCCTCTAGCATGTCGCTATAACGTAGAGACGTAGTGTAGGTCATAGTGTCCTCGGTGGATTGTCGACACTTCTTTTTGATCCAAGGCTTAACTTTTCGTTTCAGATTAGTCACCAGCTTCTTCCAGAAACAAATCCTATCCTTGATTTGAACGAGAATAGGCCTTTTTGCAATTCTCCGTTGTAGTTCATAGGTTTTGCACTTCATTCCGATTTCCCAAACTCGGGCATCCAATTCTGTAGCTTGATCTCTCAATCTTTCATACTCGTCTACAGGGATTATCCCGCCGTTTTGATCCTCGTTTTGATCCTCGACTTCTTCTTCTTCTATTGGAGCAACTATCTCGTCAAGGTATTCGTACTGAATTTGTTCTTCGTGGATCAGATCGTCATCGGATCGGTAACCGTTTACAGCTAGGCTTTCCATTTCCTATGATAGAACATCCTATTAATAGTAGTGACAAGATATTCGATCATAAAGATTTTGAGCACATAACACTCCAAAACGTTGAGCGAGTAAACAAAACGTTGTAAAAATAAGTTGTCAAATTGAACCGATATTTTCTACTTGATTTTAAATACAGCAAGTATCATAAGGTTTCCTTGAATCCAAATTGTAATGGTAGGTGGAAAATAATTTTAAATACACGTTGCAAAGTAGAACAGGTTTTCCTCGCACAAAAAGTTTTAATGACTAAACGTCTTGTCACTAAGTAGTCCTATCGTGCTACCCTTTGAATAAAATCACTGGGGTGAGTGGTGCCATTGTCATTGGCGTTGCTATTATCCTTGTTGTTGATTTTCGGGCAATTGTTCCGGTAGTGGTTCGGGTTCCCACACTCGAAACATCTAGCGTTCTGTCGTCTATCATCTCCTTGAATGGGAGGGTTCTTTCTGTAAAACTTAGTTTTATGGCCCCATTTGTTTATAGATACCGCAATGATTACACATGTCCTTGGGGTGTCTTCGACACTATACACACTTTGCGTATTTCTCTTGTACCCTTTGTTCTTGAAGTGATTTTAACGCAGGCCTTCTTGGTCCTCTACTGTTTGTTACTTTGTTGACCATGTCAGTCGTTTCCCTCAATAGCCTCGGCGTTTGTGAATTCTGAGTTTCTTTGGTTGTATATGGCATTATGGCGTCTTGGTGGGTGGCATGATTTAGGTGTTAGTACACGAGGTAAGGGAGCGGTAAGGATATATAATGATTCATGCCAACACAAGGACGCAGAATTCAAGTCATAGTACGTCGCATCTTACATTAAGTAGGAAAACATTTGTATTTAAGTTCTTTACGTAGAACATAATGTGAGTGAATGAGGTTCTTCTATTCTCATTTACACGAAGTTTCTCATTGCACGATATGCAGTAGGCATAATCGGTCGTGCATAGGCCTAATAAAATAACGGGAGTACGTCGATATCCTAGCCCCATCTAGATGTGTCGTACCGTTTTGCAGCATCATGACGTAGGCGTGTAGCTCAGGACGGCTCTTAACGTGTGAGTTGGTCATGACGACCAGTGTAGGTATATCAATTACTTTGAGGGATTTCCTAGTTTAAGTGAATCATAGGTTGTACGCTTACTACATATAACTACTTCCGATCTCGCATCAATTCCTCTTTAATTGTACATAGGTGATCAAGCTATGTTAAATTAAAGTCAGATGATGCAACACCCGAGCTAGTCATACTTAGAAAGAATACTCACAATTTATCGGTTATAGTATAGGCTCCCCTCGTTCGGGTAAGCGCGTAGTTAGGAAAGTTCACCCATTTTAGGTGCGTGTGCCATTTTGGCGAAAGGTTCCACGTCTTATTGACTTCAGGAATTGTGTCACGTGTCGTCGGAGGTAGTGGTGATGATAATGGTGATGTCTCATTACAATCATCGTCAAAGGTTGCTCGAAAGCGGGACGGTAGGTTTTCATATAAGGACGTGTAGTGAGGTTTTCGCTATCGCAGTTGGGTTCAGACGAATTCTCATCGATGTTAATCACGAGGACGAGGTAGTCTCCAGTCGTGTAGTGATAATAGTGTTTCCGTACTATAAGGTATAGGTGATGCAAATGCATAAAATGAATGAATGAATGTCCGAGTCCAAGGCTATAGTCTAGGTCTCTAAGACTCCTAGTTCGCTATAACCAATGGCTCTGATACCAATCTGTCACACCCCGATAAAATCGTTTCACGAGTAACAAGTGCGGAAGCTCGGGGGCGTGACGAGAACGATCAATAAGCGTATGATTATCGCAAACATATAATTAGAATACCATAAATAGTTTAAATAACACGGTTACATGTTCGTCGTGTTTACAAAACAATAGATGTTTAGCAAAACAATATGATTAACATTTTAATCACAAATCATAATTTCAATATTTATCAAAAGGATGGCATCCTATTCATCGTGATGAGCAAGGGTCCCAAAATATGCATGCATAATCTTACATCGCTGCTAATTCCCTGAAAAACATATTTATAAATCGTCAACAAAATTGTTGAGTGAATCCACAGGTTTAAGACTCTATCATTAAACCTTTACTTGTATAAATCAATTGTTTGCAAGCATAAACCTTTGCAACATGATAAGATAAATAACATATTCATTTAAACAGAGCCATGACTGTGATCCCCCATAGACTAGCTAGGTCATACGAGTTAATGTGACAACACCTATGTCTATAACCAATCCACGACTCGCATTACTTGCTTGTGCCTCTCAACAAACTAGATATACGATCCTTATTTCGATACAACGTCGACAGTTAGCGCGACTAACCGATAACAATTATGGCGGGTAGTCACCCCGATAATACTATCCGTATATCCACGTGGCTAGCGTCATCTAGCTAATGGTCATATTGTGTAAGCAAGAGGACTTCAATGCACTACATCATGTTAACTTAGGGTCGCACAAGATTCATTGTCATGTTTTACAAGACAGTTCATATGTTTTTCACCCCAATTTATAAAGCAGTAAAAACAGTAAAAGAGGGGCTGCGAACTCACCTGGTGAGCAAGAGTGCTAGCGTTTCAAAATGTATCTTTTGCCCAAATAGAAATAGCCTCCTAACGCCCTATACGCATGAGGTCAATTATATAAGTAGACGGCTCTAATGGCCTGTCTATGCTAGTTGTTCACTCAACTAGTAGGAGTATTACTTGCCATTTAAACGTATGTACGACTCGTTGCTGATAGTTTCGTATGCATACTTGTATGTTTCTCGAAAACATAATTACTTTGCTATTACAGTGTACATTTAAGGTTTTTAAACCTAAAATATATATCGTTAGTGAAAACGCGATTCTTAAATCGATTAAAAATTTTCATTGTCATTGGTTCAAAACGTGACGTTTAAATGCATTTATCTATTTGTTCAAGATTGGAAAATATTGGGTTTACTGGGCTTAGTGTTGTTTTTGTAATGTTGTTTTCATTATTAGTGATGTTAAGCCAAAGTTAGTGTCGTTAGTGCTGTTAAGTAAGTGTTGTTAGTGTCGTTAGTGCTGTTAAGTAAGTGCTGTTAGTGTCGTTAGTGCTGTTTGACCAAAGTTAACACTGTTTGACCAAAGTTAACACTGTTTGACCAAAGTTAACACTGTTTGACCAAAGTTAACACTGTTAGACCAAAGTTAACACTGTTTGACCAAAGTTAACACTGTTTGACCAAAGTTAACACTGTTTGACCAAAGTTAACACTGTTTGACCACAGTTAGTGCTGTTAAGTCACAGTTAGTGCTGTTTGACCAAAGTTAACACTGTTTGACCAAAGTTAACACTGTTTGACCACAGTTAGTGCTGTTAAGTCACAGTTAGTGCTGTTTGACCAAAGTTAACACTGTTTGACCAAAGTTAACACTGTTTGACCAAAGTTAACACTGTTAGACCAAAGTTAACACTGTTAGACCAAAGTTAACACTGTTTGACCAAAGTTAACACTGTTTGACCAAAGTTAACACTGTTTGACCACAGTTAGTGCTGTTAAGTCACAGTTAGTGCTGTTTACATTTTTAACAGATTCTGCCCATTTTTTTTACCCTTCTTGTGGTATCATTTTGACTGGTCAAACGAACTTATTTTCTTATGAAATTTTTATCATATGTTCCCCTATGTCTTAGGTTTACAGAAAAGTAAGATTCATAATTTTTGAACAACTATAAGGGGTTCAAAACTATTTATTTGTACACAAAGGTACAGCAACTACGTTTCTAGACAGTTGATAGGAAAATCACTTGTTCACAGAGCTAGACTCATCTTCACAAAACGTGATCATACTACTTTTAAAGATAAGACAAAATGTGACCTTTAGGAAAAAGATTCATCTCTTTTGGATATGTGGATAAAAAGTTGTAGTCTCGTAAAGTAGAGTCATATTTCGTCTCCTGAAGACAGATTAGATACATGTTCCTATAAAATCGTTTTGAGGTATCAAAACTTGTCCAAATTACATGAGACCACTTGGGTTGGAAACCTAACTTCTTAAACTTAATGTTAGGCTCAAGAATCACTAGATTTGGTTATTTTATGACCGAGTTATGGTCTTCCAAATTCGTCTAAAGTTTCTGTCCAGTAAGTTTCTTTGAGTTTTGAGTTTCTCTAGTTCTTTTTAACGAGTTTTCACCATTAATAACACATAGATACATATATATTAGTTGATTTTAACGTACGAGTGAACATCTAACATGTAGGTATTTAAAATGAAAGAAAATAAGAGATGAAAAGGGAGAGTTTCCTTACAATGCTCTAGGATGAAATGGTAAAAAGAAGAGAACTTGAAATCTTCAACCCAAATCTCTTTTTTTTAAATACTTAATGATGATCAAGAGCTTGAAAGGAGGTGAAAAATGAGGTATAAAAGGTGGTGGTTCATGGTGGTTTGTGGTGGTTTGTGGTGGTTGTTCTTGAAGGAGGTGGTGAAAGTGGTGAAATGAGAGGGAAAATGAGAGAGAGAAATGTGCAGAATTTTTGAAATGAAATTGTGAAGTGTGTGTACGTAATGTTTTCTCTTGTTTAATGCCTTTCTTAAATGTGAAGCAAGAGGAGGTGGTGATGGGAGGTGCTTAGTCTTTCAATCAAATCAAGGGAGCAAGTGGCGTTGGATTATAAGCAAGCAAGTAAACATGTGAGTGTGAAATTAAGCAAGTAACCAAGTAGGAGAAAACATATGGTTGAGAAAGGAGCTTGCGAAGTGAGATCACGTAGAAAAGGAATCTGCATTTGAATTAAGTGACATGCTAGCTAGGTTGCTTGGATTTAATTAAAGCTATGTGCTAGCTTGCTTGGTTAAATTAGAGCTATGTGCTAGCTTGCTTGGAATTATTTTGACATGTTTAAGCTTCTAAATGATTAGTTTAAGTGGCATAACAATATAAGTAGTTAACTACTAATTATATTCAATAGTTTTATACCGTTCGGGAAAAAGTTATCACCAACGTTCGTGTTTATCGGAAATCATCCGATTTATATTGTGAAATTCTCAATAATTACTTAAACGAAATGCATCAAGCATTAAAGTAGTGTGAACCAAAACGTGCAACGTGGGCGTGTGCTAGACTTATCTCAGTTTAAAACACGTTTGATTTCATTAAAGGGAACTAGCGTAAGAATGCATGATTTTAAAGTGTACGGGAAGTACCGATTTTCGAGGGTTGTCACAATAACAACTCCTTAGTGACTTTATTAATTTCACGAAGATCATGACCACCATCATCTTTCTTCTGCTTGTTCTATTAGTTGTTGTGCATCCCCATTTTCTCTCTTTCTTTAACTTTTTACAGTAGCATTTTGTGTGGCATTTTTCACCACAATGATAATGTTGGTCCCAAAGGTTAACAACAGATGTTGTAAAGGGGTTGGGGGGGGGTGAATACAATTTCTTTTTGAAGTTTAAACACGGTAGTGAAATTTAGATTAAGTAGTAAGAATACATGATAGTTTTTCAATTAATTCATTTATCTTAATAAATCAAAGAATTACAAGTTAGATGCGGAATGTCTAACTCAATTGAATCCAGATTACTAACACTATAGTCAGCTGAGAACAAACTCAAAGCTGGTTACAAGCAATGCTAGTTCTGCTAACACAAATGCTCTCTTGACTAACTATTAATTCACTCAGAATTCACACACAGACGTAATAAACTAAGTTTGATATTTATAGTTGAGCTTGTATAATACTTGCAACTTGATCAGCCAATAAACATCTTCCAGATGTCTTCATCTTCTTTGGTTGACTTCAAACATGCTTGTTTGTGTGTTCTGCTGAACTCTGCACGACCAGGTCTGTAGTCTGTGAGAAGGTACACTGCACAGTTTGTCTTGTAGGCTGACTGATATCGCTTAAATTAGACATATTTATAGGGGCGATATCTATCCAATTTGTATATTATTTTAGTCATTTTATAATCTTTTAGTACTTAATTAGTCTAGTTTAGTTTCAGGTTAATAATCAAGAAGAGATCTAAAAGATATGAAGAAAAGATCAAAAGTTGATGGATTTTTGCAGCTTTTGCGAGGCTCCACGGTTTTGGGCATAACTCCCTCATACGGACTCCGATTGAGGTGATTCAAGTGCGCAAATCTCTGGAACTCAGAGGGCTACAACTTTCAAGAAGGGACCTAGGGCTGAAAATGCATTTTTACCCGCCGGGTACCCATAGTACCCGCTGGGTACTCAAGAAAACTTCCAGTTTTAGCCTAGCCGGGTACTATGCACTCATCCGGGTGGGAAGGCCTTAGTACCCGCCGGGTACTTGCATTCCCCGCCGGGTAGAAGGTTCGGTTACAACTTTTTTGCCTAAAATATACCCTAAACCCTAATTATCATTAATCTTTTGATTAGCTACGGATTAAGGACGATTTTTGGGAGTTTTGGAGAGCTTTTGGGGTCACCGTAAGTGATCTACCCTCTTGTAATCATCTTAGAAGTTAGTGCTTTATTTCTTTCATTTGAATCTTATTTAATTGATGTTTATTTCATATTTGTAATTGCATTATGGATTATACTTTGATTATTATGATTTGTTTGATTGAACCCATGAGAATGGGCTAAACTCTTTGTGTTCATCTAGACTAAATACCCTAGATGTTGGACGTATGATAGTTAGAATTTTTTATGGGTATGATTTGATGTTTAATTGTAGAACGATTTGTATTTAATTATTTAATCTATTCAATTGATGTGATATTTGTTTCAATGAGTAGGAACTCTTGTGTTTTTACATTTACATGATCATAAATCTTGTGCATTTGATTGGAGACAATAAATGAATTGAACTAGCTTATTGAATTAAAATATGAGTGGATCATATTTAGAGACATCTTATATGATTAGTAATCTCTAGGACACTAGGATTATATAGATTAAATCATCAAGTTAATAGAATTGTTTGATTATAATTGGAATTAATAACTTGTCAAGGACACTTGCATTTTAGTATTTCAGTTAAATGATTATTTTGTGAAACAAGTAATTTAGATTAATAATTCTTATACGTTTAATACATTTCTAGTTATTGTCCAACTCTAGTGGTGAAATGTCTAGGTGAACATACTTCTATCCTTTGGTTAACCAATTGATTTAATTGCTTTTTAGTTAATACCATCTTTTGACTGCCTGTCGTTAAGAGGCAACTACCCATTTTTAATTATAGATTAGACAAATAATTCTTAAAATACATATAAATTGTTCCTGTGAGAGTCTACCCGGTAGACTTATCATTGCTATACTACTATCCGATTAGGTACACTTGCCTAGTTGTGTAATAGTTAGCTTTGACTTTGTTTTACTATTTTTATAACTAGATATTTACACATCACTGACCATGATAAGGAAACATCTTGTGCATAAACAGCCAAAATGGGCAGGTATTTACATTGTGTACAACCTTTGAAGATGCCATTTGATCATACACATATGTCCCTAAGTGTTGGAAACATGTTTACTTGAATCTGTAGCAAGTAAAACATTCTTCAGTCTTTGTGTTGGGTGAACTGATCATTAGTCTCTATGCTGGGTGTTCAGACTTCTGATCATAGCTCAATCTTTATAAACAAAGAGAGTCTTCAGCACTTGATTGATTAATCTTCAATGATGTGTGAATTGCAAATATATAGTCTTCTCTGTGCTGGCTATACTTCATCAGATTTCTCAGAGCTGGGTGTACTGCCAGTTCTGTCTGCTGGGTTAACTGAGAAACATCAAATTCCTTGCAATCAGTATACAGATGACTTAGCTTTAGTTTGAAAAATCCCTTTACTGGATGGACAATACTATATACATGATGTTAACTAAGGGTTGTTGTCATTATAAAATCATCATAAAAGGATCATGACTTAACAATCTCCCCTAATTTGATGATGACAAAACCTTAGTACTTGCCAGCATACAAAGGACTTATAAAAATTCGATTCTACAAGTTACTGAGAACTGAATAATTACATGTCCCTCGTTTGTTTTTAACGGGATCTTTTAGATAACTTTGCATCACATCTTTTTAAACATGAGTATCAACTCTCATAATCATATATCTTGAAAATTATGAAATTACAAGATTGATTACATAATGACAAAAGTTTGGTAGAGTGAATTACAAAACACTATCTAGACAAACACGTTGTCTTCATAATTCATGTTCATCTTCCTTCACAGTACTTAACATCCCTGGACCATCAGGATCTAGGCCTCTTCTGATCATCTCCTTGACAATCTGTCTTGAATACATACCAGCACCATCAGCCAGTAATGCCATTGATCTCAGATTTATTAAGTGTTGAATACTGACCAGACCTAGTTCTGAGGTTCTCTGAAACCTCAATATGTTACTATCTTGGAAATAGATACCATGTTCAGGGTATTCAGTTGCAAACCCATGATATCCTTGAACTCCAATTGGTGGGTCAGTATTGCCTGGAATGGAATATAACACCCCTTAAATTACCTCAGGGTTAAAATAGTAATTTGACTCGGAAGCGATGGATAAAAGATAATGTTATAACTTATCTTACAAAATGACCATAGATTTTTCGCGAGTTTACAATATTAAAACACTACTGAAACAAAACATATAATTGTTATACAAAATCCACATACACGTTAATTTACAAAACATTCAAAAACATATCAGAGTGATGGCACGTGTCAAACATTCTTCAAAACCATCTTCCTGCCCAACCCACAAAGGACAAGCATAACCTGCAGGAAGGGAAGTGGTGGGATTAGCACAAAGCTAAGTGAATGAATGTACAACTAACAATTCAATTCAGCATAACAATCTGTTTACATTAAGCACAGTAAACACATAAACTCAAGAGGATCGGCGGTTACTGCGGAACCCTACAGCCGCGGTGGCCCACAGTAACACTTACCACAATCTGTAAAGGCCCATACAGAATAGGCCGATAACTTGGCACTACAACACCACAACACACTTTCCAGCGACAACACATGTATCTGGAACGTGTGTTGAACACAGTTGTAGCCAAGTCCAATCGCAATTGACCTCTGAATAACACAGATGCCCGAAGGCCACATATGCATAACAAGCAGATATATTCAATCATAACTCAGACTAAATAGTCAATCAAGGTTTACGTTACTTGTTGTAATCACACCATTACAACTAACTCAAATTATGAGTTGCAGATCCACTCACCTATCTGCTACTATCCACCTCTCAGAATTCTAATATTACTGAGTCTTCGACTGATCTGAGAATACAACAGATAATGAGTTAGTAACTCATTTCGTAAGCGAATAACATATCTCAACGCATAGTATCTAGATAATAAACATTTATCAAGTTTAAATCATCATAATAGCACATTCTTACAAGCCGGTAATTCCCTGAAGTCTAAGGAAATAAGAGTTCAATCTGGAACAAAACCCGAAAATCCCGGAACGTCATTTAAAAACTGAAAAATGCCATTTTGAAGCCCAAGACGACCCCGAAAGGCCAAAAACTTACAGGGCTATGGTACATAGTCTTGATTAATTGATCGATTCCGAGTGACCATGCGAATTTCATCAAAATCTAATTTTTAGTAAGATTTTCACAAAACTTAGTAACACTTACGCATTTTCAAAAACTGCGACATAAAAAGCGATATTGCCAATATCGCCATAGCGATATTGCCAATATCGCCATAGCGACATTGACAATATCGCCAAATCACTAGCGATATTGCAAGCGAAATTAATCGCGATATTACCTGCGATATTGGTGGCGATATTACCAATATCGCCTAAACCAGTTCATCTGCGTTTTTGCAGAAAACTGGGCTGATTTTACCAAAAATTCTCAAATCTCAATCTTAACAACGTTATACCACAAATTAAACGTTCCAACACTTCATAAATACATAAACAAACACTCGAAATGCATCAATTTAACATAAAAACACTTAATTTCATCAAATCAACTAACTTTCTCACTTTTTGTAAAAAAAACAAAAACTAATCAAAACTAACCTTAATCTGATTTAATCCACTGAAACAAGTTGTAGGAATGATCTTCTATGAATTCCGAATCTAATGACACAATTTGGAGGTGTTTTGGGCTTGATTTGAGCTTGAATTGCAAATTTGAGTTTAGTGTGTGTTCTTGGTGTTTGTGTGTGTTTTTGAGATGAAGAATGTAGATGAAATGGCTGATTTCTGGATTCTTGAGTTAATATATATATAATTTACGTATACTACGATGTATTATTATCATTAATCTAGCACACGATGGTATTAGTTATAATAGTTAGGCTAATCCGTATTTTAAACTAAAAATACCGTAATTCCCATTTAATCATTCCTAACAATTATCTAATCAAACATTTCATATAATTTAATTCAATTAAATAACGTAAATAAGGAAATGAATTTACCGAAAAATACTAGGCCGATGGGGAGGATGTTACATGGAATAAGGAAGAGGAGGAAATCCAATATTTGGAACAGGAGCAGCAGTCACACTTATGAGCTGGTCAATATTGATCCTTTTCTTGAATTGACCTTGAGTTGGTTGAGTAGAGCCTTCTTCAATATTTCTAACCTTCTTCTTCTTAGGTTTCACAATAGGTTTAAATACATCCCTTTTTGGTGTGCCTTCCAATCTGGATGCCTTATTGAATAGCTCTTGCAGTCTCTTCATGACTGCATCTCTTGTAACTCCACTTCTGGACTGATAGTATTCCTGAATCTCCAACTATTCAGAAAGGCCAAAATTGTACAGATTGAGTAATCTAACATTCTCCATTGTGTCATCTGATCTAGTGATGTTAATCACCTCATCAGTGCATCTTTTCACCTTCACAATCTTTGCTGAATGTTTTCTTCTCTTAGCACAACCTTTATATCTTTCCAATTCTCTGGGAAGATAAAAGCTATCAACAATTTTTGTTGATCTTGGTTGAGGTTCATGAACAGCTTCAGTTTCAACTCCTTCTCCTTTTTCTTCTGTCTTCTTTGCTTCTGCAATCAGTTTTGCTCTTTCAAAAGCTATTGCCTGTGATTTTTCTGCTGGAAGAACTTTAGAAACAACCCTGAGAGCTGGCTTATCCTTAAGAGCCTTGACATTTTCTGCTTTGGCTACCCTTTTTGCAGCATCTTCATTTTTCTTGATTGTTCTTTCTTTTTCTTTCTCAGTATTGAGATCGCTTAAGTAAGCTTCAATAGACTCAAACCCAAAGCTTTTAGCTTCCACAAGCAAAGTTTCTTCTTCAGTTTGCTCTTTCTTAATACTAGCAATGGATCTATATTCTTCTAAAGACATGTTCAGCTGCCATGCAGAGATGTAGTCTTCTTGATCCTCTAGTCTGATGCTACTTCTGACATATTGAATGTAAGCATCAAGCTTGAGTTGATTTGCAGCCTTAAGCTCTTCAACAGTGATACCCAGTTGTAATGCCTCTCTAAACAGAGCTTTATCTTCATCTGGTATACCTTATGGATATTCAAATTCCGTTGGTTGGGTTTCTTCTTCTTGGATGGTTCATCTTCTACAGCAGGTTGTTTTCTAAGATTTTTGAATGGATCAATGATTGGTTCTCCCGTTTGCTGGTTAGAAGGCATCTGGGCACTTCTTGAACTAGAAGTCCCAGGTACATTAGCAGTGGGTGTAGTATCATGAGCTGACTCTTCTTCTAGAGCTGGCTCAGAGGTTTTTGCTTCTGCTTGAACTTCAACAACATCAATATCATCATCATCACTTCTCAATCTTCTAGCAGCACCACTGCCAATAACATACTCATCATCTTCAGAGTCAACAACATACTTTGATTTCTTGATACTTTTTCTTGGTATGTTCTTCACTCTCTTTGACCTTTGCTTGGTTGGAACAACTGCTGGCTTGTGTTTAACTTGCTCCCCCTCAGATGAGGATGAGCTTGTTTTAACACTTGAACTACCACCAGCTTCCATCTTCTTGATCTTCTCACTTCTGATATCATATCTCCTTCTTTTTGACTCTTCAAGCTTCTTCTCAAACACTTGATCTCTCTTCCTTTTCTTTGCTTCATATCTCTCTCTCTTCTTCTTCAGAATGGACTCAATTGTCTCAGATCTATTGAGATTAGATTCTTGCTTCTTCTCTTGCTCCCCCTCAGATGTAGCTTTAGGTTTTCAGTCTTCTCCCCCTTTTTGTCATCAGCAACAGGGGTGGAGGTAGTAGTAGGAGCAGGTGGCTGAGTATTCAGAGGAGTTGGATAATGAGAGAGAATCTGTTTAAGTAGCTTCTCTTGATTCTGAAAATTAGCTTCCCTAACAAAGCTTTGGACAACTAATGACTGAGTAAATTTCTCATAAGTAGCAACATTGGAAGCCTGAGCTTGGTGAAGATGCTTAAGCTCAGAAAAGATCTTGGATTTATGTTCAGGTTGAATAGAATGAGCTTTGAGAGTGGTTTCCTCCTTCTTTAATGCCTCATGTTCTTTCTTCAAGCTCTTCAACTGTTGCAACAAGTCCTCATGATCTTGATGAATGATCATGGTCTGGTCAAGCTCCTTGGACTTTTTCTTGAGTTCATTGATGTATGAAATCTAGTTATAAATTTATAAACAAAGAAATACCGCAAATAACTATTACACAACTGGGCAGTGTACCCTGTCGAGTAGTAGTATAGTTTGGGTAAGTCCGAGTCGAACCAAGAGGACCGTGCAACCAAGAGTGTATAGCGAATGTATGTTAATATAGACAAATAAGTAAAGGTGGGGGGTTTGGCAACCGAGTTGTGGCCTTGCAATTGTCATGAAATAAAAGTAAAGTAAATTAACAGGCAAGTGGATACTGAAGTATCAAGTATAAAGAGAAACATTCATCTAGACTAGCTCACTAATGATTTCGGGGTGTTTGTTAAAACCAATTTATATGTTATTGTTCATTAAACTCAATCGAGTATGAAATTCATGTTCACTCCTTCCAATAGATTAAATAGAATTACCCTTTCATGTTCACTACGGGTTTCTAACTAAACTAGTCTCAATTCAATTCAATAACTAATGATTTAATCTTGTAAACCTACATTCGCAAGGATATTAAACCTAAGTCGAGTTCTCTTCTTAAGTTTAATACACCACAATCAAGTTAAATTAATCAATCTATTGAAATCTTGCGTTCGCGTAGATTCGATAATCATTCATGGACAAATAATTACAACAAACCAAAATAATGCAATAGTATTCACTAGAACATTCAATGTTTCATTAATAGATAAATTAAGCTAAATAAAACTTAATCACAATTGAACTTTCAATTAAACATTAGTTAAACAATGATAAACATCAAAGAGTTAACACCCCTAACCAAGAGTTTGCATCATCTAAATTAAGGTTAAATAACTTAGCTCATAGCTAGACTAAGAACAACAATAAACATAATGAAATTGCAAGTAAACATTCAATTTAATGGAATAGATGTAAACCGAATTGTACCAATGTCTTACAAAGTTGAATCTTTAATCTTGTAGTAAGAATAGATAACCAATAATTATAATCACTCAATGTTCTCCAAAAATTGCCCCAAAGTCGGCTAGAGTGAAAGTTAATGTTAGATAGATCATTAATTAGGGTTTCCTTCTAGAAAACAAGGTGGAATTCGCATAGCAGACAGAGTACCCTGCGGGAAGAGAGATTACCTGGCGGGTAACTACAATCTCCCACTCGGATGAATAGTGGTACCCGGATGGCAACATAACCGTGACTAGATGAGTACCCAGAGGGAACTGACACTACCCGACAGGTACAAGTTATCTTCAAAATCCCTGTCACTTACTACCCAGATGAACACAACCTATGTCAAACTGGAACAAAGTACCCGGCGGGAACATAGGTTACCCGGCTGGTAGAGTGTTTTCTCCCAATTTTTGTCCCCTTCTACCCGGATGATCCTGTCAGCTTGAACCGGGAAAGGCAGTACCCGGCGGGTACTTGATCAATTCTTCATATTTTCAACCTTTTTTCGTCTATTTGTCTAATCTCCTACATATTTAACTTGGAATTCCTGAAAATAATATTTCTAACAATATAAGTATCGAAAGTCATAAAACATACAAGAACTATGAATAAATTGAGGGTTATTGCATTAGATGAATCTATATAAATCGAGCAATATCATTCATCCATTTCTTTATGTAATCTTTTTAGAAACTCCAATAGCTTCAGTTGATGATCAGCAGAGAAAGCATCCTTATTCAATTCTTCTAGTGCAGTAGTCAAGTCTGAATGAGCTACTTCATTAGCATGAACAAGCTGGGTAAATCGTGAAACAAATTCTTGTAGGGCAGTGGTATATTCAGTGACCATCTTGTCAACATTTGACATAAGTCCATAAATATCTTTGAATTTGGATTCCAGAACAGGAATCAGGGCTACCATGACATGCTTAACAATGTCATCCAGGGATGGTACAGCAGTGGAAGTTGAAGATGTATCAGCAGTGGATTGTTGATGAGGAGTGCCCATGGTGTATACGGGTTGGTCATGAGGAGGTGAATCTGGAATATCTATGTGGATTGGTGAATCAACATTAGGAATATCCAGGATTTCTTCATCTTCTTCATCCTCAGGTTATTCTGGATATCTTCATCATCAGATTGAATATCAACCTTGTCAGCAGAGAATGAGAATAGAGTATGCTTGAGTATCTCTGTTGCAGCAGGGTGAATGAATGATATGATTGGAACGGTTAGAGATGGTTATGGTTCCTTAGATGAAGCCTGTGATCTGAGTACATCATCATTGGAAACATAGAGTGATGCATGTAAGTGCAGTTGTGTATCTGTTGTCTTATTGATAGCATGTGCAGACTCAGATTGTGTAAGAGGTATTGATTGAGTGGGGGTATCTGTGAGACCTATTCGAAGCTGGGCTAGGTTCTCAATGTGTAACTCCTAAGAGCTGACATGCCTTAAGTGGCTGAGTGTCAGCTTTCACTTTTGTGTGCTTTTCAAACATTTGGTTGTGTGTTTGATCATCCTGTGCTGGCTGTGAAGCCTGCTCAGGAGTGGTTGAAGATTGTGATTTTGAAAACTTGGTGGTGGATGTTGGGTTAGAAAAAGTGGGTTTACTTAACTTCTTAGCATCCCCTTTCGAAATTGGGGAGGAAGAAGTTGATTTAGTATACCTGAGGTCTTGGTAGACTTAGTCTTCAGTACAGGTTTGGATGACTTTGTTTGTGCTGGTTGGTTTGATGTCTTTGTCTGTGCTGGCTGGTCATCATCATTATCTGAACTTGATGATGACTCTGGTAATTGAGTTTCAGTTACTGCAACATCAGGATCAGCATCCAGAATCACTTCTGAAGGTATGGCAGCCAGCATAGATGGAGAGAGACCATGATGAGGTTTCTCAATCACTTTGTTGGAACATTTTGTCTCCCATGAAGACATCACCAGCATCCGAATCTTCTAAATCCTTGTATTTCTCACTAAGGATACCTTCAATAATCAAACTTAAAAATCAAGGAAATGGAACATTCTTTTCCTTCTTTTTCTTTTCAATCTTTTCTCTCAACTCACTGTAAATGAGAGTAGCAAAATCAATGTTTCTGCCAAAAATGAGAGCATGACCCAACTGTAACTAAAAATTGTTACATTGGTCTTTGCTTCCAAACTTGTGACTCATACACCATATAAGAACTCCAAAGAAATAGCTCCAGAAGCCATTCATTTTAACCCGTTTAGGGCCATTATTGAAGTTGTCAGGATATCTAATGAAGCTTAACACTTCATGTCGACAATCTGTAGGTGATGGTGGATCAACAAATGGTTCATCAGGTAACTTGAGGTATCTACGAATATGTTATGTTGAAATTACTATGGGAATGCCATTTCCCATAGTTGCAGAGATATAAGTAGAACCTAAAGGAGATTTTGGTAACAGCTCACGTATACCAAAATTCGATAAATGTTTGAGGAAAGGTTTGATAGGGGATTGTCGTTAAAGCATAAGAAATTGAGGAATTTTTTAAATAAATTACCATGTTTCGATAACCTGCATTTCTGTAATTCTTTGGAATTGCAAGACTTATTGCAGAGTTATTGTTATTGAGAGTAATCTCATCGGCATCTGGGGAATTTGGTGCTTGTTTAATGTTTTCTTTCAGTTCAAATGCAAACGACATTGTTGATTTTGTGTAAGAATGTTTTTAGGTTAGAACAGAGTATGAGAAGATGAACAGGGCTAACGTTTATATTATTTGATGTTAATGAAAATGGAAACGGTAACATAAAACGCTTACGGGGTAATAGCTATTTATAGTAGGAAAGAGAAAAACATAATCTCTTTAATAATGATATTTTTCTGAAATGTCAGACACTTTTCAAAGGTATGATGCTACAGTACTACAGTGATTAGAGAGCGGCAAATTGTACCTCGGTCGTTATTTTCAAATGACCGATATTAAGAAAATATGATTTCCATAACATTACTTTTAATCACATCACATTAATGTAATTACACATTTTAAGAAAACATTATCTTCAAATTATTCCATAATAAGATAATTAGAAAAAGATTTGAAAAATCAAAAGTTGACTTTCTGTTGACATGCTTGAGCTAATTGTAAGTAGTTTGTCTGTGCTGTTTGATCATTACTATTGCTCTATGCTAGTTGGGCATAGATAGTGCAGCCAGCTCAGATAGCACATGTCTTTGCAAGTATTTCAAAGTGTTACAGCTCAAGCATACCCAGCTCAGAGATGAGATAATTGAATCGTTTGTCATCTAGTGGCTTGGTAAACAAATCTGCCAGTTGTTGGTATGTAGAGATAAAGTGTAACTCTACATCTTCTTTCATCACATGATCTCTTATGAAATGGTACCTTATATCAATGTGCTTTGTCCTTGAATGCATGACAGGGTTGTTGGTGATGGCAATGACACTAGTATTATCACAGTAAATAGGTGTCTTTGTGAATTCCACTCCATAATCCTTTAGTTGGTTCTGCATCGACAAAATTTGAGCACAACAACTACCAGTAGAGACATACTCTGCTTCTGCATTAGATGTTGATACAAAATTTTGTTTCTTGGATGTCCCGCTTACAAACTTAGTACTTAGTAGTTGACAACCACCAGTGGTGCTTTTTTTGTCAACCTTACATCCTGCAAAGTCTGCATCTGAATAACCAATTAGATCAAAACCACAGTCTTTGGGATACCAAAGACCAAGGTTTGGAGTACCTTTGAGGTACCTAAAAATTCGTTTGACAGATAACAAATGAGACTCTTTTGGACAAGCTTGATATCTTGCACACAAACATGTGGCAAACATGATATCTGGTATGCTGGCTGTAAGATATAATAGGGAACCAATCATGCCTCTATATATTGTGACATCAACAGACTTACCATTGATATCAGCATCAATTTTGACAGATGGCTGCATTGGTGTTCCAATGGCCTTACAATCAGCAAAGGGAAATTTCTTTAACAGATCATTTATGTATTTGCCTTGACATATAAAAATACCATCATTAAGTTGTTTAATTTGTAAACCAAGAAAGAAGGTTAATTCTCCCATTAAACTCATTTCATACTTAGACATAAGTTTAGAAAAGTCTTGACAATGTTTTTCATTTCTTGACCCAAAAATGATATCATCCACATAAATCTGTACCAGTATGATATCACCATCTATTTCTTTTATGAAAAGAGTGGTATCAATTTTACCAACTTTAAATTTACATTTAGTTAGAAAATTGTGAAGTGTTGCATACCAAGCTCTAGGTGCCTGTTTTAGGCCATATAGAGCTTTGTCTAACTTATAGACATGATTAGGAAATTTACTACGTTCAAAACCTGGAGGTTGCTTGACATATACTTCTTCTTGCAATTTTCGATTTAAGAATGCCAAGAATCTGAAATACTTTAAAGTTCTTGTAAGCATCAAATGCCAAGAATATCCTGATAGCTTCCAACCTTGCTACAAGGGCAAATGTTTCTCCATAATCCAATCCTTCCTCTTGCCTGAAACCTTGAGCAATTAATCTTGCTTTGTTTCTGATCACAACCCTATTTTCATCCATCTTGTTCCTGAAAACCCATATGGTACCAATAATTGTTTTATTATGTGGTATAGGAACTAATGTCCACACTTTGTTTCTTTCAAACTGAGAGAGCTCATCTTGCATAGCTCCTACCCAGCTTGGTTCAGAAAAGTGCTTCATCAATCTTTGTGGGTTTAATCTTAGACACAAAGTTTACATGCATAAAAAAGTTGCTTGTAGCATGCTTTCTTGTCTTAAAACTAGCACTTGGATCACCAATAATATGCTCAATGGGATGTGCTTTTGTCCATTTTCTAGCATATATAGGTGGTTCATATGCTCTACCAAAACCATGTTGACTAGTGGAACCAGCATTGGTGGTTACTGCAGCTTGGGCTGGTTGGTCTTGGATCAACACATCTTATATATTTTCTAAGTTGCCTGCACTAGAAGTGTCACAATCTGAAGCATCATCTTATGATTCTTCAATGGAGTTGCTCATAGGTTCAAAGTTGAGTACAACTTCCAGCATTGGAGTGTTGGGAGATGTAATTGACCTACCTTCACTAGATTTAGGAGATTCCATATGATCATCAATATGATCATCACTTGGAGCATTTGAAGTAGGAGTAGAGTTTGCTAATTCTTCAAAATCCAATGGTGAATCCTCATCATCATTAGGAAGAGATGAAGCAGATGGTGTATTCTCATCAAATGTGACATGAATAGAATCTTTCATACATCCTCTTTTCTTGTTAAACACTTTGTATGCTTTTGACAGAGTAGAGTAACGAAGAAATATACCATCATCAGCTTTTGCATCAAACTTTTCAAGTTGGTCTCTGATGTTGAGAATAAAACATGATGGACTTCCAAACACATGGAAAAAGCTAATGTTTGGTTTTCTTCCTTTCAACACTTCATAAGCTGTCTTCTGATACCTTTTCACAATTAATGATCTATTTTGAGTGAAACATGCAGTGTTTACTGCTTCAGCCCAAAAATAGTTCTTTAATCCTGATTCAGCAATCATTGATCTTGCAGCTTCAATGAGTGATCTATTCCTTCTTTCTGCAACACCATTTTGTTGTGGTGTTCTCACAGAAGAGAAGTTTTGTGAAATACCTTTGTTAGCACAGAAGGATTCCAACACATGGTTTCTAAATTCTGGGCCATGATCACTTCTGATTTGCTTCACTTGTTGTCCATTTAGAACTTCCATCTTCTTGAACAAAGTTGATGATTTCTTCTGTTGCTTCACCCTTCTGCTTCAGATAGAACACCCATGTATATCTTGAATATTCACCAACTATAACCAAGGTGTATCTCTTTCCACCCAAACTTGGTGTGCTCACAGGACCAAATAGATCCATGTAAAGTATGTGAAGTGGTTGCATAATGGATGAGACTTGCTTGGACTTGAATGAAGCTCTGTGATGCTTGCCTTTTTCACATCCTAGACATAATTTATCCTTGACATAAGTCATGTTGGGTAATCCTGACATTAATACTCTGTTGGCTAGCTTATGGATGTCTTTGAAGTTGAGGTGTGAGAGCCTCTTATGCCATAACCATATAAGGTTGTCTGCTGACTTAGAATAGAAACATATGTCACTTGTGGTAATAGCAGTGTTCATATCAATTTGATACATGCCTTCATGTCTCTTTGCAGTCAGCAGTGGTTTACCCATTAGATCAAATATAGTTCCAAAATTCTTTCTGAATTGAACTACTTTCCTTCTGCTTGTAAGTTGGCTTATACTGATAAGATTATGCTTTAATCCAACCACGTAAGCAACATTTTCTTGAAGGTAACATTCCCATTACTCAGAGTACTAGAACCTTTAGTGTAACCCTTTGAATTATCTCCAAATGTAGCAGCTGGCACATCTTTCTCCTTATAGTCCAGTAGCAGGGACTTACATCCAGTCATATGCCTTGAACATCCACTGTCCAAGTACGAGATTTGTTTGTTTTGCATGCCCTACACAAACACAAAAGATTAATTCATTTTGGGAACCCATCCAAGGATGGGTTCAGGAGGACTAACATCAAGATTTGATATCCTCCTATTGTTTCTTCTACTAACCTTAGCATTAGGTCTACTAATAGTGTTATGTGCTGATTGTACTGTTAATTGACTTAACAATGCTCTGGGAATCATACGATAGTCTGCTTTACATTGATTTGACATATGTGATCTCTCACCACAATTGTAGCATTTCCTGTTGTTCTACTTCTTAGGTGTAGGTTGAATAACCTTTGACTGTTGGGTATTACTCTGGTTTAACTTCTGATTGCTAACAGCAAACAGTAGTTGTACTTGAGTTGTGAGCTGGTCAAGCTTACTAGCCAAAACTTGAGTTTCAGTTAAGCCAGCTCTAGATTGTTTACCCTTGCCATATGCTGGCTGACCTTTGGAAGTATTGGTTTCATTTTATTCAACTTTCTTTCTTAACCTTACAAGCTTTGAGTGTTTTACATTCAATGTCTGATATTAACCCAGTATTGGGTTTAACAGTGCTACCAGTTTTCAAACTTGTAGCATTGTCAGCTTTGAAAACCTTAGGTAATGTTCCTATAATATTTTCATAGAGAGGGTTATTAGCTACACATTCAGATGCTGGGGGGGTTAGTTAATTCATTCATTAAATTACTTGACCCTTCACCTTTAGTTTCTTCTATGATCTTAATCATAGATTCAACTTTAGCAGCAGGTTTTATAAATTTGTTTGTTAGAAACTTTTTACCAGCAACAACTTTAGCAAACGTTTCTTGCAATATATCTGCTGGTTCAAGTATTAGGTCCATCATGGTTACCTCAGCTATGGCAGCAGCAGACTCAAAATCACCATTTAAAATAGCCTTGACTTGATGTGGAACTTGCTCTTGAACACATTTAGCTGTTCTTTGAGCAGAGTGACACTAAGATTCAACAACCTTTTTAAGATTAATTAACTAATTTTTGGTGTCTGCTGACTCTTGCAAATAGACTTGGGAAGCATAAACTTTGGACTAAAGTTCAAGTTTATCATTTTTAAGACACTTGTCTTCAATTTGTAAAGCATTTAATTGAGACTTTAGATTCTCAATGGTGACTTTAAATTCATCTTCCCTTTTGCATGCAATATTAAGATCAATTCTAAGATAGTTAAACATTTCTGCTTTTTCATCATCAGTATAAGATCTGAAGTTTTCTACCTTATACAGCATCGATGCTTTCCATGCATCTGATTGCATCTTTACATCCGCTTCTCTCATGTCCTCCAGAAATATGCTATCCTTTTTGTCCTCTACAGAATCATCTTTGGCCATCAAACACTTTCCATGCTTACTTCCTTTGACACAGTCATCATCACTTTCACTAGATGAAGATGATGATGATGAACTGTAGTCATCGCAATTAAGGGACTCAGCAATCAAACTCTTGACTTCAGGTTTCTTCTTTTCTTTGGAATATGTTTTCATCTCAGCTTTCATTGCTTTGTACTTAGCTTTGTTCTTGGCAGCCTTTGAATAGGTGTCTGCTTGAGTGAATGGTTTCGTGGACTCACAGTCAGCTGCAAAGTATCCAATCTTTCCACAATTGTAGCATTTGGCTTTAGCAAACATCCTAGTCTTGCCAAAGTTCCCTGAGCTGGCTTTCTTACTGAATCTGAAACTAGACTTGCCTTTCCTTCTATTGAACTTTCTGAACTTCTGAGCTAGCATAGCCGTTCCATTTACAAAGCTTTCAACATCATCCTTATCACAGTTGTCATCTTAATAGTCTTCATCTTCACTTTTTTCATCAGTGTTGGCTTCTGCTTCTTCTTTGTTAGCTTTTGGTTTATAGATAACCATAACTTTTGAACTCTTTCTTTTTGGTTCAGCAACAACAATGGCAGCATTAGAATGCTCAGGATTCTTCCAATTTTCCTTGACATTCTTATCATGCAAGGCCTTAGTTTTTTCATGATTCATGAGAGCACCATAGAGTGAAGCCAGATCAAAGTTTTTGAGACTATGAGTGACTTTAAGTGATGTAGCAACAGATTCCCAAGAGGGTGGTAATGAATCTATTAGTCCAAAATCAAGAAAATGTATAATGAATGTTGAGAGAGAATTTGGTTGAATGATTTTCTTATTAAGCACAAATGAATATTACAATTCAATTCATTCAAGTCACTTACAAATGAGAGCTTAGCTTCCTATTTATACTAATCACTTACATCACCAACCAAAAGACATCCACTGTCACACTTCCTGCGTGTCGCATTTGCTATTACAAGTGCAAATCCTATTTTTGTCTCCAACAATCTCCCCCTAGGATTTAGCATCTTGTTTTCTTGAATATCTTCTTTGAAGCTCGTATTCTTTTGTAGTCTTTGATGTCTTTGTGATGTATTTGATCAAACTTTGAACGAACTTTTTTGAGTTGTCTTGAACTCCTTTGAGCTTTCTTTAACTCTTTTGAGTTTTTTCTTGAACTTCTTTGATCTTTCTTTGATTGAACTCTTTAAGCTTCCTTTGCTTGTTGCCTTTGATGTATGAAAGATATATGATTTGATCTTTTGAAACTTTGATCTTTCGTTAATACTTTCGAAGCATCTCTTCTATTGCTCCGCCTCAATTGAATATTGATCTTCTGGAGCTTTCACTTTCTAATTGAACCATTTTTGAATCCTAACTTGCTCCCCCTCAAATTAATAATCTACTTGCTCCCCCTTAAATCAATAAGCTTTTCATCTTTTGAAGCCTTTTCAACTTCTAATTCAAACCTTTTCATATTTTGACTTGCTCCCCCTCAAACAAATTATCTTTTCCCCAAACTTGTAGAAAGATGATATTAATTTCTTCATTGAAGCTTTATCTTTCATTAATCATATTATCTTCAAAATACAAACTCTTTTCTTCACTTATCTTCAAACACTAACTCTTTTCTTTATTATCTTCAAACACTAATTCTTTTCTCCCCCTTCATGATGATTATGATACAGCGTGAGCATCATGAATATGGTGTAGCAAAGGGTGTTTGAAGAATAGTAGACTCCATCAAATCATTTGAGCAACAAATTTCCAAGAACATTCCGTTTGAATGTTGTATTCTTCAATAAGCGTCATTTGTTACAAAACTGATACTTGCTGAAGATTCTATCAAATCAATTATCAGGGATAATGATGCTGAAAAATGATTGTAAGCTCCATGTAAAGCATTAATTTTGTAACCAATGGGTAAGACAACAATTCACTTGATTAAATCAAGGAGAAGTTGTTTGTATTTTCAGAAAACACATTTATGAAAACATTATAACTCCTTGATCACATAGATTACCAGTTTACATATCAATCGAAATATTTAAATAATTCAATCAAGTGACCTACATTCATTGTTGGCTTTGATGTTAGCATTGGTAGGATTTCCATTCAGTCATTGTGGAATACCATTTTAGTTATCACTATGAATGTTCCGGCAATATCACATAGATATGCATAATGTCACTTAGACATGGAGTGTAAAAATACACTTTGTGTCCTAAAATTATTTTTATATCATTAGGCTCTAGACTCAATAAGTGCATGACATGAAGTCAGGGACTGGAGCAGATTGTCCTCTTGTTTCAATATTAACAATCTCCAAACTAGATGTCAATAGAGTATGTGTTAAATCTCCGTGAGAAATTGAAACAAGGACTTTTTAATAAGTACTTGAGTGGCTAGGAGGGTAATGTGCATTGCATCATTGGGTCCATGATGTCTTCTTTAATACTAGAAATCAACAAATGAAATCCGATAGTAGATGTGGCAACCCGGCGATTTCTTGTTTAGTGAGGGTTTTCTTTTTCTTTTAACCCTTTCACACACTCATCACTCAATCTCTCACATATTTCAACTCCTCCCTCATTTTCATTTGGCATTATTGAAAGTATGTTGATCAGCACTTTTAATCTCCACCAACCCTCTCACTTAGACCTAAGATACCCTCGCATCCTAAATTTTGGAAGGTGGCTCCTGTGGTAGATCCAACCGGTTTTGGTGGATCATAGGAGATATTTGAAATCTATAACGCTCAGTGCAGATTGCAGTATTTGCCAAAACTTGATCATGTATTGATCATTATATCACTAAGTTGTGATATGTGAACTTTGACATTATGATGTATCGAGAAAATTTCCTCAAGTTGATAAGCACCGAAAAACTTTGAAAATCTTCCAAAGTGTTTGATAAAGACAAGTAGCTTTAACACTTGGAAGTTTTGATTTTGTACGAGCTCCCCCTTAAATATAACATACATTTCTCAAAAGAAAGTATAATGGGAGCTCGATCTCAAGCTTTGAGCTCTTTCAATTATGACGGGTTTGAACTGAAATGTTCAGAAACCATTTTCATTTGAAGAACGAGTTATGAACCGATTTGTTCACAAGTCAATTTTGAAATTTAGACAACAACTTTTGGAACCCATTTAAGCAGAGTACCAATGGGTTTTGAAAACTTAGAAAACCATTTATAAGTTGTGTCTATTTGGTTTGAAGACGTTGAATTCCATTTGGAATTGAAACTCGGTGTTTCATTTTGAAATAAGTTTCGTGGAATCAACAGTGAGTGAAATCTTTTGGGAATCGGGGTTACAAAATCATTCATTCTTTGCACCGTATAAGAAACAGTTTGAGGTGCAAGTGAAAACATTTTTGATTTTGAATAGTTGAATGATTTTGTTTTGGAAGTTTTCTTAGAATCATTTTGTTTCGGTTTCCAAACTTTGGTTTTCTTTGGCAATTGAGAAACCGATTTACGTGAAGTGTTGAAAGCATAAGAATCTGAATGATGAAAATTCTTCTGAGTAAATGTTCCAGTTGAGTGTGATTTGTTAGAATATCTCTTATTCTTTTGCAAAGAATAATTGGTAAACTGAGAAATCTTTTTTGAAAGTTGTTTGGAAGACTTATCCGTGTAAGTCACATTTAAGGCTTTCTTTTTGTCAAACTCTTTTCCTAAGGTCTTATCAAATTCAAGTTCATTGGTAGATTTTGATAATGATGTTGAACTAGATGAAGAAGATGAGTTTTTGAGTAGTTCAATAGATTGCAAAAGAGTTGTTCGTTCTTGATCAAAATTTAATTGTAGAGTGGTTATCTGTTTTTCAAGATCAAATATTTTGTTTTTCAAAATTAAATTTGGAATATAAAGTTTTGTTTTAACCACTTATTCCATAACTTCATTTTGATCAATTACTGGTGTATAACAACTTGGAAAATAATCCTCAAAAAGAGGAATTTTGCGTGTACCATAACTTTCGTTTAATTGAGTATAATTAAACGAAAATTGTGCGTTTTCTGCTTTTGCTCTATTGAAGTTCTCAATCACTTCTTATTCATTAATTGTTTTTACAAAGAACATTTTTAAAATACTTCCCATGTTACCGTAGTCATATAGGGTAGATACTTTAGAAATTGCCTTTTGTAAATAGCAAGGATTTTCAAAACCTAATCCTTCTCTTGGATTATAAAATCTGATATCCTTAGGTTTATTTAGAAAGATCGTTTGATCAGTTTGACCACGCTTAAACAATTTATCTTGAAGGTCTTTGAGTTTGCTTAAACATGAATTCCTTTCTTGATTGACTAAATCATATCGTTGTTGAACAAAATGTGCATGTTCTCTTAGTGCTTTGCATTCTGAAAAGAAACCAATAACTTCTTGATTTAAAGAAGTAATTTCTTTTTCATATTTTTCAGAACTCGTTTTATAACCCTCCATATGGTTTCTTAAAACCAGTTTATCTCGAGTCAAAGTTTTTATTATATCAAGATTATTTGCAAGCTCCTTTTTCAGGTTATCAACCTTTTCGATTTCTGAGTTTAATTTGTTTTGACACTCAGTTAGACTTTTAGAGTGTACCTCAGAGTATGTTTCCATTTGAGTTTCAAGAAGCTTGACTTAATGTATAACAGTTGACTTTTCAGCTGACATCTTGACTACTTGAGCATGTTCTTCCCAATAATTCACTTCCCAATCATGATTCACACTTTCTAACTCTTTACTTCTCAATCCTGATTTAAGTCTCTCATTTTCAGCCTGAAGTGTTTCAATTTGCTCTTGAAGATTCTTAACTTCAACTGACTTCTCAGTACTCCATTTTTCAACCCTTTTTACGTTGAGGTAATGTCCTTGAAGTTTATTTTCCAACATCTTAATAAACTCTATTAAATCGAATTGTGTCATAAAATGTGGCTCTGGGTGTTCATGATAAATGTCGTGGTGTCTCTCCTTAGCTTTAGCAATATATGAAAACATCATAAAATCTTTGCTTGAATGAATCTTTTAAAGATTAAAGATTTGAAGTGGTTAAAGAATCTTTTTCTTTAAGAAAATGTTCATCGAAAATTTCAAATTTGTCCAAACGAACTTTCCCTCCAAAATTTGTCGAAAAATTTCTCGAGTAAAATGAAAAATTTCTCAAATCAAACGTACTCAATGGTAAGCTTAAATACAACTTTTGGTAATTGACAAATTTTCCCGCCAAAAGACTCTACCGATAAGTTCGCATAGATAAGGTCGCAGAGGCAAGTTCGCATAAATAAAGTCTTAGAAGCTAATATGCGACACTACTGATAAGTTCACATAGATAAAGTCGCAGAACCTGATAGTGTCGCAGGTACTGTTCGTCGTCTTCACCAAGAACACCAAATCTGAGATCGATCAAATGATGAAATTAACTCCTAAATTTGATTTCTGATTGATCCATAGCACTAATTCAACAATTTGATCGGTGGAATTTCACTTAAACAAGCTTAATCAACACAAATCAAACTTAAACCGCCATTTTTATGTTTGAATCAAACTTGAGAATTTGAATGAATTGACCGTGAATTCTTCAATCTATGTGTTGTATATCACTTCCTGAACCTTCGTTGATCCTTAACTTGATCAGAAGTAGAAAATTTGATCGAATTTGAAGTTTAATCCGAAATTCTAACTTCAAATACCCATTTTGATTTTTTCTTCAAATTAGATGATCTTTAGCTATAATTGATACTCAATACTTGTTCCTTGATGATTGTACTTCAATTCTATCGGTTTAATTTCATCAAAACTGTTGGGACATGTTATTGTGACAATAGATCTAGCTTGTAATAGGACTAGTGTATTTATTATCATCTTTGTATAAATTGGTTTAGACTTGTAAATATATGATATTAACTTGTTATTATTATTTGTTAAATGTTATTAGACAAATATCGATTTTAAGTTAAAGACTGAATCGCGAATTGAGAAGTCAACTCGCAGGTCAACAGACTTGCGAGTTGAGATCTCAACTCGCAGTCCAATCTGGACTCGCAGCTCTCAGCTGCGAGTTGAGATCTGGGCTCGCTGTAAACTGGACTCGCAGGTCTTACCTGCGAGTTGAGTTTTGGGCTCGCAGCTATCTCGGTTCGCAGGACTTACCTGCGAGCTGAGATGTGGGCTCGCAGTCCATCTGGACTCACAGGCCCATGGGCTGCGAGTTGAGTCAACTCGCTAGGCCCATGGCCTGCGAGTTGAACCAGATATAAATATTTTAAATGCTGCTCATTATGAGATATCTAGAAATCCGTGCCATAATTACACACACCAAATATTTTAAGTATTCTCTCCTCGAAATCTGTGCAGATATAAAAGCATTTATTGAATAGGCTCGGTTTTGATTGTTTAACACTAGTTAATATCAAAACGAAGCTTGTTAATTAATTGCAAAGTTATATAAGCAATAAACCTTAAGTATTGAGGGATTCCGCACCTCAATACCTAAAAGATAATCCGTTATCGCTAACCAAGATCTAGAGACTTACAATTGGTATCAGAGCTTTCGGGCTTAGAAACGTTGTGGTTACAAGGTTTTTGGTTATATAACATCTTTAGGGTCGTTTTTCGAACGAAATCTACGGATTTATTCGTAAAAATACCAAAAGGTTCATTTCCCAGATTTCGAGGCGCCGTTTTGCGAGTTGAGATTAGGGTTACTGTTATCTGCGAGTTGAGATTAGGGTTTCTGCGAGTTGAGAATCAGCTACGAACCGAGTTCCTTGCGAACTGAGTTTTCTGCGAGTTGAGAATCAGCTGCGAACCGAGTTCCTTGCGAACTGAGTTTTCTGCGAGTTGAGAATCAGCTGCGAACCGAGTTCCTTGCGAACTGAGTTTTCTGCGAGCTGAGATTTTTTGCGAGTTGACATTTTTTAGTTGCGAGTTGAGATTATTAAATTCGCAATATAACTTAATTTTTCACTTTAAAATGTCTGATTTAAGCCGAATGATCGAGATGGAACACGAGGTTGGAAAATCTAATGTTCCACCGAAGCTACTTAGACTTGAGGACTATTATGGGTGGAAAGACAGATTTGAAAGTTACTGTAGATTCCACGACATCACTATTTGGTTGTGTATTAAAAATGGATATGTTGCACCTACAGCTGAGGTAGGGAACGCAACAGTGATTGTGACTTATGATCGAATGAATGACCATCAGAAGAAAGAATTCACCATCGATAATAAAGCACATTCTTCAATTAAGATGAGCCTTCCTAAGGAGATCAACCATCAGTTGAAGTCCTTTCACACAGCTAAAGAGCTGTGGGACGCTCTAGAAAAGAGATGTGAGGGGAGCCCTCAGGTGAAAGCTGGTAAATGTAATCTTCTAAAAAAGTAGTTTATGGTATTTAAGGCTTTTAGAGAAGAAGATCTTGAGGCTTACACCACCCGTTTCTATCATCTATTAAGTGAGCTTGACGACCATGCTATCTTTTATAATGACAAGGAGAAAACCGACAAGTTTATTGAGGGTTTACCTTGTAAATGGGAGATGTACGGTATCATGCTGAAAGATAATGATGAAAGATATGCAACCATGACCCTAGAGAAAGCGATTGATAAACTAAGGGGTTATGACTTCTCTAAGAAAACGAGAGATACGGATTCTGATCATCTACAGAATCCTGGTCTGTACCATGGAAAGACTAGTATCTCTAATTCCTCATCCAATTTGACCACGGCTTTGTTTGCGGGTGAAATTGATGAGATTGGAGAAAAATTGACTGAGGATCTCTGTTTCATTGCTTCGGATAACGGTGATAAACGAAACAAGAACACCACCTCAGATAAATCCACTCGAGGGCATCATAAGATGCCGATGAGTGTGAAATCAGCCGAACAACAACTTTCTGTGTTGGCATCGTTCGTTGCTTCTTATGAAAACTATATTCAAGGGAAGATAAACGATCCAGCACAATTTGATGAAGATTATGATCAGGTTGACCCTGATGACTTAGAGGAAATGGACCTCCAGTGGCAACTGGCTATGGTGTCAAGGAGAGTAAAGAATTTCCTAAAGCGTACGGGTAAGAGAGTGGTTGGAAATCGACCAGGTTTTGACAAGTCCAAGGTCAAGTGTTATAATTGTCAAGGTTACGGACACTTTGCCAGGGAATGCCAAAGACCAAAGGTTGATGCTGGAACTTCAAAACAAGATTCGGGAAGTAATCTAACTTCCAAAGTCTTAGTGGTTCAGCAAATAGACGGATCTTATGATTGGTCTACACCATCAGAGCAAGCTCTCATGGCTGAGATTGACGATCAAGAGAAACAAATTGAATCCACTTCCTACATGCCGACTACTGAAGAACTTCAAGCTAATGTGCCACACACTGAAGTTAAGGGGATTGAGGAAGATGTTCTCTACATCAACTCGACAGAAGAAATGAGTCCCAATGATTTTGTGGCATATATGGCTGATATTCAATCCGAAAAGAAAAAGGTATGTCTAGATCTCCTTACTCTCACTGATGTGTGCTATTTAGTTACTGATCTTCAAACACAGGTTAGTGTCTTTGCAGAATCTAACAAAACCTTGACCTCAGAATTAGACTTAGCTAAGTCTGATGTTCGTCGGTTAGGTGAAGATAAATTAGCACTGAACGAGAAGATTAAGAGTGATGCTCTAGATAAGACCAGTCTGACTGACATTATAAATGAACAATGTATTAAAATAGACGGGTTATATCTAAACCTTAATGAGCTTAATAGAAATATAGCTATTAGGGATAAGGAGTTATCAGAGTCAAATATGAAACTGGTAGAGCTTAATAGAAAATTTGAAGGTTATAGAACTTCTTCTTTGACCTTAGATAGAATCATTGGCTCTCAACGTAGTGTAAAGGATGTTACTGGCCTAGGATACTCAGATGTCCCTCCGCCTTTTAATGCCAATTACACTGCTTCCACTTCTGTTGACTTAGAAATGACAGATGTTAATCCTGAGACTGAGGATTTGGAAAATCAACAGTCTATTGCATCTGAGATCCAAAAGGAGACTGTCAATGATTCATCTTTAACCAAGAGTACAGTCAAATCTCTCACTAAAGTACAATTCGTATCAAGTGGGATGATTGGAAGTACTGATGGAAATAATGAAGTCATTAAGAAACATAAGGAGTTACCTTCAGTGTCTTTTGATCAGATAAAGAAGGAGTCTGCTAAGACTGCTAAGTCACGAAAGCAGATGTCATGCTTCAAATGTCATCAACGAGGACATGTCTCTTCTTGTTGTCCCAATAAGAAGAATGAAGCTGCTCCTAAGCGCGAGGCCAGTGATAAGTCTAAAAATATCTCCTTCAAAAGTGACCAAAGCTCCTAATGGGAAGGATGGTTACTTTAAAGAGCTACAGTTTGTCGATGATAAGGGACGAACCAAGACCGTAATGGCTTGGGTCCCTCTTGATAACTGATTGTTTACAAATTGTATGTGCAGGAGCAGACTGGGAACAATGACAATTGGTGGTATGTTGACAGTGGATGCTCTAGGCACATGACAGGAACCAGAAGTCTACTGACAGACTTCAGAGGTGGACTGAGACAAGGAGTGCACTTCGCCGGTGATAAAGGAGGAGTAATTACTGGGAAAGGAACTGTTTCTAATGGAACTTTGACTCTAGAGGATGTGAATTATGTTGAAGAACTAACGCACAACCTAGTGAGTGTTTCCCAAGTCTGTGATAAAGGTCATCCTGTTCTCTTCACTGAGAAAGAGGCCTTGATCCTGAAGCCGGGTTTTATCATTCCTGAAAAATGGATACTGATGAAAGCTCCAAGGAAGAAGGACATTTATGCTATCAACATGAATGCTCCTATTACTTCAATGGTGTCTACTTGTCTGTTATCCAAGGCTTCAGAATCAGACTCTCTCCTATGGCATAGGAAAATGGCACACTTAAACTTTCGAAAAATGAACTATATAACCAAACATGGGTTAGTTCTGGGTGTACCACCGAAGAGTTTTGCATTTGAAGACAAGTGTATATCCTGCTTGAAAGGAAAACAGCATAAGAAACCACACAAGTCTAAAAATGTGAACTCTATTTCCTCGCCTTTTGAGTTGCTACATATGGATCTCTTTAGCCCAATAAGCAAGAGAAGCATAGGTGGCAAATGGTACTGTCTGGTTGTCACAGACGATTTCTCTAGATTCTCTTGGGTATTCTTTTTGGGATCTAAGGATGAAACTCCGGGCATTCTTATGGAGTTTCTAGATCTAATAGAGAACATCTATAGAAAAAGAGTTAAGAGAATTCGTAGTGACAATGGGACCGAGTTCAAGAATTCTACATTGAATGTATATTGCTTAAGCAAAGGCATTCAGCATCAATTCAGTGCACCATATGAACCTCAACAAAATGGTGTTGCTGAAAGGAAGAATAGAACTCTAATTGAAGCAGCGAGAACAATGCTTGCAGATTCAAGGCTTCCGGTCATATTTTGGGCAGAAGCAGTGAATACAGCATGTCATGTTCTCAATCGGGTTCTTACGGTTAAAAAGCAGAACAAGACATGTTATGAGCTTTTGAACAAAAAGAAACCGAACTTAAAAGGGTTTGAACCCTTTGGAGTTTCATGTACGTTGTTGAAAACAAGTCACCAACCTAAATTTGGTGAGAAGGCTGACGAAGGATACTTCCTAGGTTACATGCCTAACTCACCAAACAAAAGGCCCTTCAATAAAAATTCGGGACGTGTTGAAATAGTTTATAACATCGAAGTTACGAGCTATACACATGACTCACATAAGGGATTGGATTGGCAGTTTGACTATTCAGATCTTTTCAAGTCATTTAAAGTCCCTATCAGTGACTATGTCAGTAACTCAGACATTCCTGAGCATTTATTGTCGGGAGATGAGGATCCCACTCCTTCTCCAACATCGAGTGCTCAAACGTCTGATGCTAGAAATATTGTCGATACTGATGTTGTCCCCCCTATCGAGTCACAACTACCTCAAAATGATATACCTCTAGAGAGTGAAGATCCTGAAATTGCTTCTCAAAGGATTATGGATGATGTTCTTACTCCTCTGAGACAATTAAGGATATCAACTACTAATGAAGGTATACCACCTTTGGAGGAAATTGGTACCAACTTACAGGATGATATTCCAGTTGAACCTGTTACTTCAACAAGAATTAATAGGATTCATCCAATTGATAATATCATCGGTGATCCAAATTCTCCTGTTCTGACTCGAAATCAATCTAAAGCTAGTACATCCACTCATTCAAGCTTGTATGCTGAAATGAACGAGACAGGGATTTCTAATCTATGTCTATATTCATGCTTTATCTCACAAATTGAACCTAAGAATGTTCAGATAGCTTTGAAAGAAAATTCGTGGGTCGAGGCAATGCAGGAAGAACTGTCTCAGTTCACAAAATTGCAAGTTTGGGAGTTGGTTGACCTACCTGTTGGGGAATATCCAATTGGAACTAGATGGGTATTTAAGTGCAAGAAAGACGATCGAGGAATCGTAATTCGCAATAAAGCTCGTCTAGTTGTCCAAGGTTTTAATCAACAAGAGGGGATTGATTACAATGAAGTGTTTGCGCCTGTGGCTAGGCTTGAAGCAATTAGGTTATTTTTAGCATTTGCAGCCTCAAAGAAAATAAAAGTATTTCAGCTGGATGTTAAAAGTGCCTTCTTGTATGGCAAAGTCAAAGAAACGGTGTATGTTTCTCAACCACCGGGATTTACTGATCCAAAGTATCCAGATAGAGTATATCGTCTCGATAAGGCTCTATATGGATTACATCAAGCTCCGAGAGCGTGGTATGAGACACTGTCCACTTATCTTCTTGAGAATGGATTCACAAGAGGAAGAATTGACAGTACACTCTTTGTGAAATGGAAAAGAAGAGACTTTCTACTTGTTCAAGTATATGTTGACGATATCATCTTTGGGTCATCTGACGAAAGGATGTGTAGTGAATTTGAAAAGGTTATGAAGAACAAGTTTGAGATGTCAGCAATGGGTGAATTGACATTTTTCTTAGGATTGCAAGTCGATCAAAAGAAAGATGGATATTTCATTCATCAGACTAAGTATACTAATGAGCTTCTAGAACGATTCAAGATGGAAGAATCAAGAATTTTTCATACTCCCATTCCAGAAGCCCATGGTATTGGTCCAGATACATCGAGTGATAGATACGTGGATCCTACTCTTTACAGGGCCATGATTGGATCACTAATGTATCTTACAGCATCAAGGCCTGATATAATGTTTGCAGTATGTGTCTGCGCAAGATATCAAGCTACTCCTAAAGAATCTCACATGCAAGCAGTAAAACGGATTCTTCGTTACCTCAAAGGGAAACCGAAGCTGGGACTTTGGTATCCGACTGATGGAGACTTAGATTTTGTGGCTTACACTGATTCTGATTACGGAGGATGCAATCAGAATAGAAAGTCTACAACCGGTGGATGTCAATTCCTAGGAGGTAGACTGGTCTCTTGGCAATGCAAGAAGCAAACCTCAGTAGCCATTTCTACATGTGAAGCTGAGTATGTTGCAGCTGGCAGCTGTTGTTCCCAAGTTCTGTGGATACAACAGCAATTGCTTGATTATGGGTTGAGTATAACAAATACTCCTATGATGATTGATAATGAATCAACGATCTCAATAACCAATAATCCGGTCAAGCACAGCAAAACTAAACATATTGATATTCGACATCACTTTATTAGAGACTGTGCTGAGAAAAACCTGATAAAGTTAGCTAAGGTTCCATCTGTGGATAATTTAGCAGACTTATACACCAAAGCGTTCGACAGAGCTCGATTCGAGAAATTGGTGCAACTAAATGGAATGAGAAATCCAGAGGATTAGTCTTCCATAGAGTTATTTTGTAATAATTAGCTGGTCTTATTTATTAGTTTATGCCATTTTTAAAATAAAAAAAAGGGAAAAGGGGTAAGGCGTATAGCATTCATTTGCTTGTTACCGTTGGGGAATCGCCTCCGATAAAGGTTAAGTCTTTATCAACTGGGAAATGATAGTAAATTAGAGGAATTGGCTTAATAAATATAGGTAAAAGTCTTAAGTTAGATGTGTTAGTAGATTCAAATTTGTTACATGAACTTTACATCTTTAAAACCAGGCCTTCACTTATCTTTATTTTAGTATACTCCTCTCTCCACACGATATAATCTACTTGAAAAACTTTAGATCTAGATAGCTTCATTATATGATGTACTGGTAGGCAATGTCTGCTTTGATTTCTGAGCATAAAATAAGCTATAAATCTTCTGTGTGTTATCTCATGTGATTTACTATATGACGTATGACATAAGTCTTAATTGATGAAAGATAGTCTGACCATACACTGTTATCAAGAATCTATGAAAATATGTCAAGACAAATAATAAGAATTATGGCTGTTAGTGAAATTACTGGTGTCTCTATTGTACTAAGTACAGACCTGACTCCTTTAGTTTTGCCAATAGTTTCAAGCTTGGTTTGTCTATACTAAGGGATCTTCTGTTGTACTAAGTACAGAACTAGAACCACTAGTATCTACAAAACGAGTTTGATATTTGTCACATTTACTCAAGGGTATGTCATATGTTTCGAAAAGAACATCATTTAGTGACCTCTATCTTGCAAAGTGAAAGAAACAGTGTTATGTGTTTTACTAAATTTCTCAGTATGTCATTTTTGAATCACATTTGGTAATACACATACAAACAATAAAAGGTTTGCTCGGAAATCAGTATAGACTTTGTTTATATGGATTATAATACCGGTAATCATCTTGAACTGACTATGTTAATTAAACTATTTTATTTTGATGTGAATGGTGTATTCTGTGGAGATAGGTAACCAAGTTATACTCTTATAAATGTAAGTTGATAAATGGTTAAGTTGTGAGTTCTTATGTAACTTATTGTGAATTTCATAAGGTATGCATACTAACAATCATCTTAGACTTTTTACTCATCAATTGGTTCAGCTGTTTCTTTCTAATCTGATCCCGCTGTAGATAAATTCTTGTCACCCTTGATTAGGATATTTTATTTTACTTTATTTTATTGTAATTTTATTTTAGTCAAAGTGTTTCATTAATACAAGGGTATTTGATACAAATGTTTATTATGAATCATTGAACTTTTATTTATTTCATTTTATCTTATTTCTCTTTATTTTATTTTTCTTATGTTTCTATTGTTCGTATTATTGCATCACAAGTGAAAGATCCTCAGATTTTAGACTTGTGCATTTTTTTCAAGAAAGACAAGTGAAAAATATTTTATTTTAGACTTGTGCTTTTTTTCAAGAAAGACAAGTGAAAAATATTTTATTTTAGACTTGTGCACTATTCCATGAGAAAAACAAGTGAAAGATACGTGTATTTTAGACTTGTTTATTTTTAGGAACTTAAAAATTACGTTTTTATAATTAAAATGTATTTTTTAGACCTTTTTTGCGAATCCAGAACAGGGCTGCGAGTTGAACTCAACTCTGCGAGTTGAGTTCTGCGAGCCGAGTTCAAATGTATCAAAAGGGGGCTGCGGGTTCAAATGTTACACACACTGCGAATCCACTTGATCTTGCGAACCCACACACATTGCGAGCCGAAACACTATTTCCATCTCATTTTCGAAATTTCGGTTGGATATCGAATCTTTGACCTCATACACTTTATTCACTTTTAGCTTGCGAATCTATTGAGGTATAAATCATCTAATTCCACCGCGTATTTAATCCACAATCGACATTTTTATTAAAATGAGGGTTTTTGATTTTTAAATTACTAAAATCCTTAACAGTGCTTAAATGGACAAGAAACCTTATGGTTTATGTTAATCGAAGCATATTAAACAGGATGCAATCGGCTGATCATGCTAAAATTCGCTAAAATTGAAAAATTAAATGATGTCATCTTGACAGTTCTTGCTGCGAGTTGAGATCCAGACTCAACTCGCAGCCCGCTCCTGCGAGTCCACTCTGCAAGTTGACCAGCGAGTTGAAACTTGCGAGTTGACTTGACCAGCGAGTTGAAACTTGCGAGTTGACTTGTTGACCAGCGAGTTGAAACTTGCGAGTTGACTTGTTGACCAGCGAGTTGAAACTTGCGAGTTGACTTGTTGACCAGCAAGTTGAAACTTGCGAGTTGACTTGTTGACCAGCGAGTTGAACTTGCGAGTTGAACCTGCGAGTTGACTTGTTGACTGCGAGTTGAACTTGCGAGTTGACTTTTTGAAACTTTTGATTTCTAATTTTAATTTACGATCTCTCGATTAGTTAACTAATTGAGCGTTTATAAGTTAAAATAGTCTACGGTTAGACGTGTCGACTTAAATGTAAACACGTAAAACCGTATACTCTATATATAAGACTTATGACTTTCCGTAATAAGTAATATATTTGTGTAGCAGGTTAATTTGAAAGTTAGACTTATTGATTCTGTATATGTTGAACAACTATAATTGATAATTAAGTTACACAACTTAATAGTTCAATTATGAGTTGTAGATCATATAAGTTTATCAATATTTGTTAAACTGTTTGTCTAACATTAGTGTGATATGTTGTTGTTATTACAGAAATGGTTCGACAATTTGCTGCTCAGCACAATGTGCTCGTCGATCTGGATATCAATGCACGAGGTGCATCCAGGATAGCTCAGATTCTTACTTTTCTGAGTCGATCAAGGATTCAATTTGCAATCACCGATTCACCTGCTTTGTCTCATGATATACTTACCCAATTTTGGGCAAATATTGTATATGATACATCGGTGAATCCTCCGGTCATCCAGACAAGGATAAATGATCGTCCTGTTATCTTTTCTGCTTCAGATCTTAGGAACATTTTACAGTTGGGAACTGTGGAGCAGGAAGATGGACCAACTGAGTTTCCGTTGGACTTTATCGAGGGAGCTTTAGGACGTATGGGGTATGTTGGACCCAAGAGAGGCCGTCAGTTTCTGAAAGCTCTCGTGTTCGGAGAATGGAGATTTTTACTCCATGTCTTGGTCACGATCTTTGGGCCAAAGAAAGGAGGATATGATGAGCTTAGCTCTTCTCTATTATCGGCTGCACTGTCACTGGTTTACAATAAACCATACAGTTTTTCAGACTATGTTTTTGGAGAATTTGTTAGACAAATCTTGGGAGGTGTCAGGTCTCAGTTTATGCTATATCCCAGATTTTGTATGCTTATTATTCGGGCTTCGATTCCTGACTTGCCAGACTTTCAAGCTGATTTAAAAGTTGATACCATCGGGCTGAGGGCTTACAATGCCATGTTTATGCACACCTCAAGAAGGTTTGAGATGCAACCACAGCCGACAGAGCTGTTTGGGTTCTTGATCCATCCCGATTATGTGACGCCACCAAATCATGGTTGGCTAGATGTTGATGTGGACGAGGGTGCTCCTGAGCCACAAGAACTGATTGAGGAGGTTCTTATTCAAGCAAATCAGCAAGAGCAACAAGTTGATGTTGACATTGCAGCTGAAGTGGTGCAGCAAGTACTGGCTGAGAACGATGATGCAAATGATCCCATCATGCAGGATGTGGATCAGTATGTTGCTGAGGCACCAAGGGTTACAGAACCCACCACTGAGGCACCAGAGGCTGCCGGTCCATCGGGCAGAGATGGAGAAGCTGCTTCGGCTTCTGAATCTGAGTCTATGATGATGATGAGACTGGACCACCAGGGTTTGTCTCCGGTATCCCTGAAGGGATGATTCGTCAAGGATCAAAATTGATTATGGATCCGGCATTGAAGTTAAAGAGGAAAGCCGTGAACCAAGATCCCGATTTTGTTTTGACTCTTGATATATCAATATGGTATCAGAGCATATTGATATATCAAGAGTCCTGCAAGGAAGATGAGCTGGCGAAGAAGAATAAGAATGATGAAGACGATGATCCCGCAGCTGGAAAAGATAGTGAGCTGGCCGGTCCTTCAACGACTGGTCAGCAGACTACATTTCAGGGGGAGTCTGCTGAAGCAAGTGGTAGTGGAGCTGGTGCTGGTACTGCGAAGGGTGGAGCTGAAGAAGGTCATGAAATGTTGAACTTATCAGATTCTGAAGGCGACATGCCAGATGAATTAGATGAGGACATTGACTTTGACCTTGAAGAAGGAGAGTTTGTACCTCCTGAAGATTGGACTTTCATTGTTAATGATGGGGCAGACGAATGTGTAGATCTTGACGCTGATGTTGTTGAACACATTGTAAGCCCATCTACAACTAAAGTGGTCATCAAGGAAGAAGATGGAGAAATGGTTGTTGAGTTAGATGAAAGTCTAGATGACTCAACCAGTTCTGAATCAGAAGATGACCTTCCAGAGAAACTCAGAAATAATCCCATGTTTAGACCTCTGAAAAGGAGAAAGCAAAAGGTTGGGATGTCTGAAGTAGATATAACTGGAAAGAAAACTCCAAGGAAGGGGATCATCGGCTGGTATTTTGATTCTGACTTGAAACTTTTCGCTATCAAAAGATTTGACGGAGTTCAATATTTCGATAAGAAGCTTAAAGTATTCAGTTCGCTTCCTCGATTTGAAATTCGAGACTTGGCACGCTTAGAACTGATAAATCCCAGTAATGATCCCTACGCAACGTATGTTGAGAGAATCATTCGGACTGAGGGTAGATCAATGAAGTTTGAGAAGATTAAGCCAAGAGTCGGAAAGACGATCAAATTAAAGGAACGAAGTCAGAGAACTGGCCGAAGATTAAGGAAGAAAACTTATCCAGCGGTCAAGTGCATACAGCAGATACCACTGAAGACAATGCCACAGAATATTCTGGGAAATCTTCTGAACTGGCACGTGGACTCAGAGACTGGTGAAGCTGTCATGGTTGAAGCTGATGATGAAGTCGTAGGAGGAGAAAGAGTAATTCTAACAGTCTATGACCATCGACACCTGATGAATCTGTCGAGGAAGGACCTGTTGAAGTTAAACGAAAACAGGATCTTAACGACTGAAGCATGGGGTGATCTTGCAAGAGATTATCAATTAATGGTGAAGACTTGTATTAGAATGAAGATTCATATGGGCAGTAGTATTTACAAGTAAAAGACCAAAGACAAAGTTGAAGATAACGACACTAGAGCTATTGTCAAGGGGGAGTCTGTTGGGACATGTTATTGTGACAATAGATCTAGCTTGTAATAGGACTAGTGTATTTATTATCATCTTTGTATAAATTGGTTTAGACTTGTAAATATATGATATTAACTTGTTATTATTATTTGTTAAATGTTATTAGACAAATATCGATTTTAAGTTAAAGACTGAATCGCGAATTGAGAAGTCAACTCGCAGGTCAACAGACTTGCGAGTTGAGATCTCAACTCGCAGTCCAATCTGGACTCGCAGCTCTCAGCTGCGAGTTGAGATCTGGGCTCGCTGTAAACTGGACTCGCAGGTCTTACCTGCGAGTTGAGTTTTGGGCTCGCAGCTATCTCGGTTCGCAGGACTTACCTGCGAGCTGAGATGTGGGCTCGCAGTCCATCTGGACTCGCAGGCCCATGGGCTGCGAGTTGAGTCAACTCGCTAGGCCCATGGCCTGCGAGTTGAACCAGATATAAATATTTTAAATGCTGCTCATTATGAGATATCTAGAAATCCGTGCCATAATTACACACACCAAATATTTTAAGTATTCTCTCCTCGAAATCTGTGCAGATATAAAAGCATTTATTGAATAGGCTCGGTTTTGATTGTTTAACACTAGTTAATATCAAAACGAAGCTTGTTAATTAATTGCAAAGTTATATAAGCAATAAACCTTAAGTATTGAGGGATTCCGCACCTCAATACCTAAAAGATAATCCGTTATCGCTAACCAAGATCTAGAGACTTACAAAAACACAATTGAATCTTCGAATTTGTTCTTGAAATCAAGCAAATTTATGATGAATGTTAAGAGAGAATTTGGTTGAAATGATTTTCTTATTAAGCACAAATGAATATTACAATTCAATTCATTCAAGTCACTTACAAATGAGAGATTAGCTTCCTATTTATACTAATCACTTACATCACCAACAAAAAGACATTCACTATGGAAGTGTCGCATTTGCTATTACAAGTGTAAATCCTATTTTTGTCTCCAACAGAATCAACAAACTTGTTGGTGACTTCAAATACATTGATGTGAACTTTCATAGCTGCCAGGTCATTCAGTAAAGCAGTAAATCTAGTGTACATGTCAACCAAAGATTCTCCTTTGTAGCAGAAGAACAATTCGTATTGCCTTTTTAATGCAATGATATTGTTCTACTTGATCCAGAGATTCTCCTTTCCTTCATATGCGATATCCAAAGCATCCCACAGTTTTTGGGCAGAAGTGAGTTTGCATACTGAGTTGTACACATAATTAGGAAGTGAAATAGCTATCTGAGTTCTTGCTTTAGCATCTAAACCTGTTCTTCTTTTGTCTTCATCAGACCATTGATTTGTTGCTTTAACTACTTCTCTAGATGTTGCAGGAGTAGTTCCAAAAGCAGGAACTTCAATGGTGGTAGTTGGAACAATTGGTCCTTCTAAGACAATGCTTGACATTAATGAATCAATTGATTCAAAATGCAGCATCATCCTTGATTTCCATGTTTGGAATTCTTTTGCATCAAAGTTAGGAGGTCTTGATGCAGAACCATTTTCCAGTTGTTGGTTCCATAGGTTAACAACAGATGTTGTAGAAAGGGGGGGGGGGGGGGGTTAATACAATTTCTTTTTGAAGTTTAAACACGGTAGTGAAATTTAGATTAAGTAGTAAGAATAGATGATAGTTTTTCAATTAATTCATTTATTTTGATAAATCGAAGAATTACAAGTTAGATGCGAAATGTCTAACTCAATTGAATACAGATTATTAACATTATAGTCAGCTGAGAACAAACTCAAAGCTGGTTACAAGTAATGCTAGTTCTGCTAACACAGATGCTCTCTTGACTAACTATTAATTCACTCAGAATTCACACAAAGACTTAATAAACTAAGTTTGATATTTATAGTCGAGCTTGTATTATACTTGCAACTTGATCAACCAATAAACATCTTCCAGATGTCTTCATCTTGTTTGGTTGACTTCAGACATGCTTGTTTGTGTGTTCTGATGAACTGCACGACCAGGTCTGTAGTCTATGAGAAGGTATACTGCACAGTTTGTCTTGTAGGCTTACCATTATAAGGAAACTTCATGTGCATAAACAGCCAAAATGGGCAGGTATGTACATTGTGTACAACCTCTGAAGATGCCATTTGGTCATACACATATGTCCCTAAGTGTTGAAAACATGTTTACTTGAATCTATAGCAAGTAAAACATTCTTTAGTCTCTGTGTTGGTTGAACTGATCATTAGTCTCTATGATGGGTCTTCAGACTTCTGATCATAACTCAATCTTTATAAACAAAGAGAGTCTTCAGCACTTGATTGATTAATCTTTAATGATGTGTGCATTACAAATATCTAGTCTTCATCAGATGTCTTAGAGCTGGGTGAACTACTAGTTCTGTTTGCTGGGTGAACTGCCAGTTCTGTTTGTTGGGAGAATTGAGAAACATCAAATCCTTTGCACTCAGCATACAGATGACTTAGCTTTAGTTTGAAAAATCCCTTTGCTGGATGGACAATACCATATACATGATGTTAACTAAGGGTTGTTGTCATTATAAAATCATCATAAAAGGATCATGACTTAACATCCAACATCAGCAAATTTTCCTTTGCTAGAACTGCCACTCTAGTTACCTCTATTACTCGGACTGCCACGCTGACTTCTCCCCCGTTTTCTATCACCAAGACAATTAACTAGAGGAACCATGTTACTTTCTTCTCATCTTTTCATTCAGAATATTGCCCTTAGCCAATCCATAGTGATAACACCATTTGGTGAAGAGTTAGACAAAGATACAAAGATTTCTTAAAAGTCTCTTAAGAATCTGATAACGTATCAATTAACCATAAACTACGGATCTCATCATCAAACTTGATACTTATTTCTACAAGTTAATTTATAATACCATCAGTCTCATTTAGGTGGTGTGTCATAGGAGTGTCGTCATCGTACTTTAATACCATTACCTACTTATCAAGAACAACTTGTTATAAGTGTTTCGAGCATATAACTATTCAAGCATGTTTCAAAAAGTATGAGTCTGTCTCCCCACTAATATGGTTCAAAACACTATCATCTACCCACTGCCGAATATACCTACAAACTTGTGCATGCAAAATTGTCCACTCTGCATCTATTTTGTTCTCAGGTTTACAGTAGCAAAAACAAGCAAGTAATAATCCTTTACATAAAGAAGATTTTCCATCTTCCCTTTCCAGACATTATAATTAGAACCATTCAAATTAATCATACTTCTTTTATTAACATTCATCGTTCAAACTAGACAAATCCAATTACTAATAGCTCTAAACCAATTTGACAGGATATATGTCACAACGGTAAACACAAATGCGGAATTGAACTTCCGTTTGACAACACTTTCTCGACCCATATGAATCTATAAGGATGCAAACAAACAAATAGGGAAATTTAAGTTCCATAAAAAGTAGTTGAAACTCAACAACATAAAAGATAATCGATCACAAAAACTTTTTATGTGGAAAACCTCTCCCCAAAAGAGTAAAAATTATGGGACCCATTTCCCTGAAGAGATTAAAATACACTACCACCAAAATTTTTTACTAAAAAGTCTTATACAAATACAAACTAGAAGCATACAATAACCACTATATCTTGGAATTGATAATCAAGAAGTATAAAATCAACTAAAGACAAAGATGATAAATCATACCATCCAAAACACTGCTATTGTCTAGTCCATGAAATCTTGAATTACATAACTCAAAACGAAACAGTCATGACGATCCAGCGGTTCAATCTCCAAGAAGTAGGAGATCTTGCGGTTCAATCTCCAAGAATCAAACTTTTTGATTATATTATGCCTAATTTATTGGATTTTATTTTGTTTCCTCATAAAGTAGAATCCATTAAAAACCGCCTACAAAATTGCATTGAGAAATATAATTAATTATATCAACAAAAAGATGTGTCAAACTATTTAATGATTAACCTCCTGGCCTAATCAATAATTAATCAATATTTAATCAATAAAAAGTACATTAAGTTAGGTGGTGATGGGCTATATGGTCTAGTGCTAATGATAATTATGAACCTGATATAGCGCATAAATGGTAATGCATATCGTATATTTACACATCACAATTATATAGAACATTAGTTAATAAGTACGGTAGAATAATGTTCAATTGTAACAAAACCACAGAGACTATATTACATTACATATGTGTGACTGTATACAAGTGTAGTGTGACTCTATAAGTGTATACATGTCGTATGATGTATAAACTGTATCAATTTGCACAAGTTGTCCAATTCGAGGGAGCTCGATTTGAAGCCAAACCAGGTATATCGCGGACATTGATGTCGAGTGGGAGCATACGATACTCAATGTCAAGATCTTTGAAAATCTTGATCATCTCTTCTACTAAAAGAGCTCTTCTTTTCCATCTTTCACCCATGTCCTGGAAATTCATTCGGTGCGACAGCCATACTGATATGTTAATCCTGTTCAAGTCCTCAACATCCCTCACCACAATCATCGGCCCAGGTTGCCAATGGTTGCTTTTCTTTTCGACATAGCTGCAACCACTCAAGTCCAAACTCATCACGTGATATGCATTCAATCATGAGATTTTTAGATAATAATCATCTATGCAAAAATTGTTGGTAACAAATACTTATGTTTTCGATGTTTAGAGATTCATATATATACCTAATGAAAAAAAATTCTTAATTACCTTGTTATTTTTTCTTTCAATTTAGCAAGCTTTGAAGTAGGAGTTGATACATGGATACAGAAATCAACGGCATCACCCATGTCGGGACTACGATGGAAGTTAGCAATGGGCATAGTGCATAGGACACTGTTTGGATACACTATTTTCTGATTATCATACCTCAAGAAGATTGTTGTCAATATATTCATCTCCTCAACTATCATCTGCATTCAAATAAAACCATAAGATCGCTACAACCCAAAAAAACAGAAAACGAATATATGCATATTTTGGTAATATTTTATGAAATCTGACCTGTACACCATCAATTTCACAACGATCACCAACATCAAATGGATGCACTACAAACAAGAAAATAATAGCCTCGAACATAGTTTTGCATGTGTTTCCAAACACGAACGCTACCAGAACTAGTTGTGAGCTTAAAAATATGAAGAATTGGGTTGTAGCAAGTTTAAGTATGAGAAGCCAAATCACAATTATTATGATTCCAATAAGGATGTTCAACGTCTGATGGAGCTTGTCCACAGCTGTCTTTGTGTCATTGAGTGATAGTGCAAGTGCTCTACGCTCTCTAAACACATTTACCTGCAAGAAACCAGAGTTTTGACATGCAAACAGAATTCGTTTTAACCTTGTTTGCTTCTAAACTTCTATCATAAGGTAATTTAATTTTATTCTGCAACTCAACTGATTGAAAATGTTCTCATTATACGTTTTAACTCTAGAAACAAATAATTGTTAACTGCAAAAAAAATCAAGAAGTTGCTAGAAGAACACACTGCACATACCACCCAATTTTTAAGAGCTCGTTTGCTGATTCCTTTGGTCTCATTTAATTCCTCAAAGAGTCGAACTGTCTTTAACGCTTCATCATCTCGCATAAATCTCATAAAGTCCTCAAGATAAATGTGTCTGTCAAAATTTAGGAATTTACGATATTGATCCAAATTTAGAGTTTAGAGTAATATATATAACTGAAAATTTACCTAGAGTTTGGTTGTGCCACGTTGCAAAATATCTTCTTGGCTGCAACTTTAGCCTGGTTTTCGCTAGTTATTTGCACAAAAGGCTCATCTTCATCACTTACATCTTGCAATTGTTCATCTAAAATAGTAAACACGCTCTTATTTATAACATTCATCATCCTGTTCATATTCCAAGCAGATATATTATTTTGATTCAGCCTATGCAAGTGATCTATTGTGATTCCCTCAAAATCATGCTTATCCTCATGACGATTATCTTCGTTTCTATTACCCTTTGGATTACTAGATCTAAGTGTTCCAAAACATTTCCAACCCTTAATGATATTTGTTGGTAAACTTGCTTCTTCACTTTGAAGCTTCTCGACCTCTTCCATCCCCCAATCGTCCTCCTCTTGTTCTCGCTGTATCTCCATCACAGGTACGCCAGAGAGCGTTTCAATCACATATTGATTAAATAAAGATTCTTGAATCCGATCAAAAAACTTGCTTACATGGAAAGATGAAGCAAGAACTTTAATCAGCAAAGTTTTTAACAACCAAACAACAGTTCCCACCAAAAGACAAATCCAAATCTTGGTCACATATGGTAAAACCTTCTTCCCATATGTCAACCTTTCGACTTTTTGACTGAATATGCATTCCCAAGCAATTAAAACCAAAGCCAGCCAAATACAATTTTGAACTGCTTTTTTCAATCCGTAAACAAAATATACAACTCGTTTTCTTAGCAAGAAGTTTCGTTCTATGAAGAACACTAAGATCCTAATACCCCATCCAGAGACTAATCTCCCACAAATCACAACTAATATCATAACCTCCCATTTCCACCATTCAAGATCATACAACTTTTTCTTTCTATAATCTGGGTTTGCTAGTGTACAAGCCAAAAGAGTTGTAATTATTATCAAGCTCATTAATTGAAGTAAAGTCCATTTGTTATACCTTAACTTGTTGTACTCACGTGGCAAATCATCGTCCAAAAAATATTCATCTTCTTTGATGTCACCATGACTCTGATTCGCGGATTTTGGTGTCCTCTTGCAAATCTCTGCCTCGTCCGTTAATCTCGATTTTGTTTTTGTCCTCATTAAAGTCGAGTTTCGTTTAAATGCAGTATTTGAGGAACAAACGACCACCTCTTCCCTACTACTACGACCACTAGCATTGGATCGCTGGCGTACTGACACCCTTACCTCTTTCGGGGTAAGTCTACCATTGTTATTATTGGGACTCTCGTGATAATCGGAATCCATCATCATAGTAAAGGTATTAGAATATTTGATGGAAGTTAAAGGGTGGTGTCTTAGGAGATGTGTTTTTGTTTTAGTTCAAACAATGATTGCGGATATTATATAGTGTTGGTGAAGTGAGTAGTGTGTGAGTGTGAATTGGAAGAAAGAAGGATATTACATTTAGTGTTGGTGAAGTGAGCAGTGTGTGAGTGTGAACTGGAAGAAAGAAAGATAAAAATAAGACAGGTCATTCAATTCTATTGCAATATTTTGATTGGAGATATATCTAGAACAAAAGAATGTTAATTCAATATCAAGTTACTACGGTATGATCTTTTACAAAAATGCTTTACAAGTCTTAGAAATATGTTCTGATGCCAGACTGTATAATGGTAAGATAACTAGTAGGGACTATTTTAGATATTTAGTTCTAGTAAAGACAAAGAAAAATAAGTACTACAAGAGAGCAGAGGGAGTGGCAATGTTTTTTCTGCTTGGTCGGTGGACCATGGCAGCGTGACCAATCCGCCTTGGGCGTGGTCCAACCGTGGCCAAACCCAAAGTGATTGGTTTCAAGGTGTGATGCAATTTTTTTCAATCTAATATTTAATAGTTTAAAACATAATAAAAGTTAGATGGGTTTTAGTTTTCAGTGTGATTAATATCAAAAAGAATTGAGTGAGTAGGGTTTCGATGTGAGCAGTGTGTGAGAGTGAACCGGCTGAAGGTAAGGTAAACACAGGATTGGTCATTCAATTTGATTGCAATGTTTTGATTTGGAGATATGTCTATACCAAAAGTATGTTAGTTCAAAATCAAGTTAATTACCACCTTATGATGTTTTGTAAATATGCTATATATATATATATATAATATTTTAGTAATATGTTCCCATTCCAGATTGTATATTGGTAAGATAAATTGTACAGCTATTTTAGATATTTAGTCAAGACAAAGATATTGGTGACTGTCTTTTAATATGACGGACACTACTCTCCTATCGATTTGAGGTATATGCTATAAAATTTCTTTTACAAATTGTACTTGAGGTGGAGTGTGTGAGCCCGTGAACGTAGCCAGTTATCAACATATTACAATGAAAAAAAACTACAAAATGATTAATGAAATTAATTAGTTTAATGTTACATATATATGTTTTTCTGCTGTATGTATTATATATGTTCGCCGTCTATAATTTATCAAATCAAATAAAACAATTTATCACCGTATGTAGATATTTAGCTATAATGAAGACAAAAGAACATACTTACATCCATGAATATATTATGTTGCATGTATCCTAATTAGTTTCTTTATTACTTTCTAATTGTACAATTTAATCATGGTTAGGATGCAGAAAGAAATAATATTTTTTAGAAAACAAAAAACAATAACATTCACCAATATAAATGTTAAAAAAATAATTATTTTCGCTAATAAATATTAATCAAACCCGTTGTTATAATACTAATAATCATTGATGATTTTTTGTTAAACTTATAACATACGATGAAATTTCAGTTAATAATTCATTAATAATATTCATCGTTGGTGAATCTTAACCAAGTAGATGTTATCTGTTAATATTTATGAAAATATGTATTTAACTAATATCAATTGAAAAATTACTCGTTAATGAATTTTAAGTTTAAACTCATTAACATTCCTAGAACGAATGTTATGACGAATGTTAATGAGTTATAACTTAAATTCATCAATAGATATTAGTTAAATACAGTCACTGATAATATTCTTTAACTATTATATACATTTTGTTAACATTCATAAGATAAATGTTAACAAATTTATAGTCTTATATTCATCAATTAATGTTATAACTTAAAAAAAAATTAAAATGAATTTATATATGTGTGCTCACACTGTAAAACAAGTTATAAGTTCTCATTTTTGAATAAAATGATTATTGAAATAAATAACATGTAGAAAACAATGAAAAATAAGAAAACTGAGTATTTCGAACGGTTTCTTCAAGACGTTCCAAAAGCCAGTTTCTTCAATGATTGTTATTTGGTTTTCATATGTTCCAAATATGAAGTTATTTGGCACGGCTGGAAGAACCCTTCCCATATACAGTCTTTGGCACTTCTAGTTCATTTTATAACTTGTTTGAAATGACTACTGAGGACCGTTTCAAATGTACACTTATTTGTCACATCTTTTGATTGCTTGTGCCAAATGCATTAGGTGTTCTCTGACACGGTTATACAAACTGTGTCATATATTTGACACAGTTTTCTTTATGTGCAAAAATGTTCATCCAACACATAGTACCTGGGGAGGGTTTGCTCAGCTGGCAATTTGTATTTACTACCCTTTTAATTGGATTAATACAACGACAAATAGTAACTATACTCCGTACACCAAGGGATATTTGGATTAGCTTAGGCCTGAACTTAAGGGGGGGGGGGGGGGGGGGGGGGGGGGGGGGGGGGGGGCAGGTCTACATACGGGTCTTAGATCAGTAGAATTCTCCAATTCCTAAGATATAAAGATTAGTCTCATTTTGTAGTTGATATTAACCATAAGCTAATAAGCTGCATTAATTATGTGTCTGGATAAGCTTATTTTTACGAGTTTCTAATCTTTTTCTAAGACAATAGGTCAAAGAATTAAAACTTCATTTTTGAGATTAGTGGAGCTTATAAGCTAAGCTCTTAGTAAAACCTAATCCAAAAGCTCTCAATTTATATTTAGAAAAAAACACATAATTGGTTTGAATTGAGGTGAAAAAAAAAAAGTTGATAATCAAAAACTCAAACTACACGCAATCAACTACATATTCATAACGTGAAAGAAATACATGACTCATTCAACGTTATGACTAAGAACGATATAATTGATTTAATTTGAAACTTCCAGCTAGCGAGCTGAGTATTCTTTTTGCAGTTTTACATGACAATTCTCCATGATGTAACATCCACTTAACATCAAATTATTATGGTATTGAAACTTATCCATATCCATGGAAATAAAAGAACATCCACTGCACCATCTCAATCAAAATTTACATCACATCTATCTCAATCGGAAGTACTTACATATGTATATCCTTTCAAAATTAAATATTAGTTAATCTACCTCCATTATATTGAAATACCTCGTCTCTCCACCTGTACCATGCATCTCCCCTTAATTTCCAAATCTGGGTGCTTCTTCTTTAGTTTTTATTTCGATACGTAATTGCATTACAAGAAAAATTGTCAATTGTCTATAGTTGAATCCGTGGAAAATCTCTAGGTAAATGTGGTTAGCCACGGATTTTCAATGGACGTGGTCCCAAGCTAAAATGGACTTGGGTAATTTCTTATGCGGAGGAACTATTTTTTTCGACAAAATTACCATCAGAAAATCCGTAGGGAAATTAATTTACATCTTTTAAGATATTCTGTGGGTAATTTGAACATTCTCATAAATTTCTTAAGGAATATATTTCCCACAAGTTTCCCACGCAATACATTTCCACCTTACCCATGAAGTTCCCACAACCCGTCAACCACCATTCTTTTTACATAAAATACCGTTCATTATAATACAATATGCAATACAGAATAAGTAGTCAAATTTTTCCGATCATCCACGTAGCAAAACATCTAAACAAGTTATGCATCCAAATACACAAGAAAAGTTTGAAACTCATCAAGTATCAAAGTACTCACTACACTAGTTAGTTACGCTAACATTGACTTTTTTTCTTCAAAGATAACCTGCATCAATACCAGCTCCAAGCCTTTGTCAAAACAAGCCGATCACCACTAGAAAAGAAGGATTTTCCAATGACAATAAGTCGTTGTTAATCCGCCAAATGTCGCCCCAGTAGATCTATTCTGGCGACAAGTCGTCGGTGAAGGCTCGTGCCTGTTGGTCTTTATCGACGACATTTTGTGACAACAACCGGGCCCCCCAATTAATTAGTTTGACCAAGGAAAAAAAGTTAAATAAAATGCTTTCCCGACGACACGATGTCGTCGCTATACTACTTTGTTATATTTTTATTTAAATTAAATGCTATATCGACAACATGTTGTCGTCGGTAAAGGGTGTCAGATTTGTGTCATTTGTCCTCGGGTATAGGCTTTCCAAACAACATGTCATCAATTGTAGGGTTGGTCATTTGTCGTCGTTGAAGCTCTTTAGGGGCGACATGTCGCCACCAAAAGGTCCTGCAGTTTTTGACAGCAGATTGCTGTTTTTGCGTTATTCCTAGGTTTTACCCTACTTTTTCGTCACAACAGCTTTTAACCTGTTTGAAACACAATTTATAACAACTTTCTGCAGTTTTCAAATTGATAATGCAAATATGCAAACGATTAAATTCTTAATTAATATTGTTCAAGATAATCTAACAACCAACTAGTTTAAAAAAAACAAACAAACCAACAAATTTGAAAAACTAACAAGTTTTAACCAATAATCCCAACAAACAACCCAAATATAATTGTTCAAAACGCCAACATAATAATACAAACTTACTCATCATCAGCTTCACCTTCTTCACCTTTTTCATCATCTTCATCTTCATCTTCATGTTCTTCTATGACTTGAAAGGTAGGAATATCTGAACCAATATGTTATATTGTCTCAAGGCGACATGCATAGAATTCAAAAACCGGGTCTGGTTCTATATAAGATGGGCTTGAGATTGCACTTGGGTCTGCAATTGGGATAGCAATTGGGTCTGTTGAGTTTGACTTTCCATAACTTGATGAATTTTGTTGCGGGGTATAATAATTCAGTGCTTGTGACCCCGATGCTTATGAGCCAACACTTTAGCTCGAACTTGAAACCCCACTTGAGAGATTTTTGCCCCAGTCCCTATTATATCCGCGCCTGGGACCCTAACTTTGACTCCATTACCTCCTCTTTGCTCATGGAATTTTAACTCCCCAAATTTTCCGTCATCTCATTCACCAATGTCTCCTAAAAGTAAACAAAAAAAAAATTATTAGTAGTTTACCAAATCTGCATAATTCTTATTAGTAATGACTCATATTATTAGTAGTTTACCAAATCTACACAATTCTTTATTAGTAATGACTCATTTCTTACAAATTGGTTTTTGGTTGTATCATTATACCACTCTTGATTTTTATTCTTACGCATTTTACCAAAAGTCTCAATGATACTTGGATATCTACTGGTGTCGGTGTTTTGCTGTAAACACAAAAACATGAATATATGATAACAATTAATCCAATTAATCACGACACTATAATTTTATATATTTACAAACAATAAGGATAAAGCATCTTACCTCTGCATTTCGTAGAGCTGCGTAGGATTTGGTTCCATGACCACTCGGGTACTTTTGCTTCTTCCGGTTGTCTTTGTTTACTTGGGACCGTTTGACGTACTTTTTGGATAGAAAATGGTCTACGTGTTCTTGCCATAAGTCAATATTCATGTTCTCCGGTGGAAATCGCCTTATTTCCCTAGGATGCTCATACCCCTCCAGTTTCGTGAACCATTTTTTCTGAAAGATATATTTGCGATCTTTGTATCGCTCCATCAAGCTGTTGTTCACCCCTAGTCGGATATTTTCAGCAAACAGCCCTTGCAAATGAGGCCGCATATCAAAGTACGTCTGAATTTTAAAAAATAAATATTTAGAATGTTTACAAATTTACAGTAAGATATTAAACAAGTTAAACCTCTATCTCCGGCCAAATGGCAGATTTCAAAGCAGCCGGAACTACGTCCCATGATTTATAGCACTTGGGAATAGGATCCACCGACGTCCCGAGTAGAGTAGAAAAGCGGGAGGCATTAGGCCCAAACGAGCGGTACGTCTTTTGGTCGTAAACGTCAAACTCTATAGGAAGTGGTCTGCAGTTGTTAGCTTCCAAAAGTTGTCGTAGCTCCCGGTTTGTCGTAACACCACACTTGGGAATATCACCTTTTAATTCAAATGAAAAAATTAAAGCGTTACAAGTAATCAAATAAAATATAAAATAAAATACAAGTAATCAAATTTAAGTAAATAATATTTCATAATGTATTACTTTCACACTCCATCACAACCGGTGGACGCCAATTGGGATCCTCCGGTGGATCGTAATCGCCACCATAACTTCTCGAAACAGTTGCCAACTACAAACTCAATAAACATATAAAACATACTTGTAATAACAAATCATCAAATATGTAACCAACATAATGCAACCAACATAACTAAAACAATTACATTGAAATTAGTGTTATTTTACATATAATAATTACAAATCAATCTGACTCATCACTAGAACACTAATCCACTTGACATTCATTATTAGAATCCACATCTTCGCTTTCAGAATCGCCAAATACATCAGCATCATCAACTTCATCATCAATAAAATCATCATCTTTGCGAACCGAGTTAAGAATAATATTTTCGACTGCATCAACAATGACTTTCGTTGATTAGCCATCCCCACGCAAGCTTGAAAAAGTCAAAGTATCTAAATTAGCATCCAAGGCAAGATTGGATGAATTGGTATTATGTATAACATCTTCTTCCTTCTCTTCCATGTCTTGTCGTTCCCAGAGCTTTCGATGATTCGCCTCCTGTACGACCATCCAATGTTGTTGTCGGGATTGGTCTTCAAGGTAAAAGACTTGCTTTGCTTGTGTTGCAAGATTGTATGGTTGATCTTTGTACCATTCTTTACTTACACAAATACGGGTTATGTTATTCTTGGTGAATGAAAGTTGAGTACGAGCAGTGTTATTTGTTTTAAACCATTTACATCTGAACAAAACAACTTTGCAAGCAAACATATAATTGAGCTCGAGAATTTCTTCCAACTGGCCACAATATGTATAACCATCCCCGGCAGTTGAAAATCCACTATTTTAAGTTGTACGGCGTACATCGTAACTGTGAACCACAAACCTCACCCCGTTAACTATGCAACCAGTGTAAGAGTTTGTGTGGATTTACGGACCATTTGCTAGAGAAAGTAATTCATTACTACAGTGGTGTTGCTCGTGTACACTCAGACTACGTATCTATTAAAAACACAAAACATATAAGGTTGAGTAATACTTATTATTTCGATATAGTAATATATACAATGATGTAACATCCCAAAACTTAAAGAAAAGTTGAAAAATTTGATTTAGGCGATATTGGTAATGTCGCAGGATGTTATTAGGCGACATTGGGTTAATGTCGCAGGATTGTGTTATGCGACATTGGCAATGTCGCATATAATATCGCACAAACGAATTTGGCCGACTTAATTGAGGAGCTTGAGTGTAACTGTGAGATATTATTACACTTTTATCACCTAATTACTTCCAGAAACAAAAACCACGTTCACAAATCACGTTTTAGTGAGAGAAACAGAGAATTAGAAAGAGAAAGTGAGAAATCAATTTGGGAATCAAAAGTTTGAGCAATTGAACTGTGAATTCGAGGTAAGACTTGAATTATTATGTGTTATAAGTGTTATTAAGTGTTTTGAACGGATTGGAACGAGTTAAATTGTGTATTGCACGTTCGAATTCAAGAATTTTGAAATTGGGGTCTGATCTGTTCGTCATGGCGACATTGTGCCGATGTCGCAGGATTTTTGGTGCGACATTGGTAATATCGCTAGTAATATCGCGGCTAATGTCGCTATTAATATCGCTAGTAATGTCGCGTTTAATTTAGCGATATTGGTAATATCGCTAGTAATATCGCCTTTAATGTCGCAGGTCAAATTTGTTGAGGTTTCGGGGCGCTGCCCCGAACCCCTCAAGGGCGTTGTCCCTTGACCCCACCCGCTGACCTGCCAGCGGGACCGCAGCCAGGAGCCAGCCCCTTGGATCCCGTAGGTCGTATTACCCCTAAAACCCTCGCTGTTTAGTCGATTCCGAGTGAGTCATTGCGAATACTATATACATGATATATATATATATATATGACTATTTATATGAGTATTAAACATTGAATTATTACAGACCAGTACTCCGCTACAAGGGATCAGAGGTTTACTGAATTGCACGCACGTCGAGGTAAGTAATAGAAGGATATTAATTGAGTGAATAAGAATATCAAAATCAGCAGAAGTACTTGAGTGTACTGTGTTTTTAGCAAGAATACTTGAGTGTACCATATTGATAGCTGTGTTATGAATGTAGCCTTTATGCTGAGTGATCATAAATGGCTTAGTGATGTGGATATTAGCCTTTATGCTGAGTGGTCATAAATGGCGTGATAGTGTGAATGTGAGCCCTCTTTATGCTGAGTGGTCATAAATGGCATAATACTAATATGAATGTTAACCTTTATGCTGAGTGGTCATAAATGGGTTAATAGTGTTATTACTGGTTATTCTTATGCTGAGTGATCATAAGAGACCCAGCGACATGATTGTGAGTTCTAAATGAACAAAGTGGCGTATGTAATTACGATGGTTATAAGATTTATATCTTATATTATTGTTATGAATCTGTTACTTACTAAGCCGATGTGCTTACCTATTTCTGTTATTGCTGATAATACAGGTGGGTCGAGTAAGGGGAAGGAAGGTCTTGGGAAAGAGCCGCAGCGCGAGTAGTGGTGTATTTGCTACCGTTGGTAGTAAGTGTTTACTCCCATTGAATCATGCTCAGATATTATAAAGGGGTAATTTGTCAGAGAAACTTTCCGTTTGTAAAGTTTGTAAACAATGAAACGTTTATGTTAATATATGAAAAATGTTATTCAAGTTATAAAAAAAAAAAAAAAAACAAATATATATATATGGGTGTTACAAATGAGGTTACCTTATTCATAAACTAGTCAGGAAAATGTTTCTCTAAATCATTTACAGGACTCTCAGTAGTAAATTCACTGTAAACAACTTAATGATGTTAGTTGTTAGCTTTGTATATAACTTATCACCTGTTAAATTTATAATAACAAACACTTACTTCTTGTAGTCATCGATATCAGGACTGTTGTTTAGTACAAACCATGTCATCTTCTTCTGAACTTGATGATCCAACGTCGTATTCTAATTGGTGTACATAATGATTGAAGCACACGTAAGTTATGTGTTAGGAATGAAACATTCTCATTCCTATCCGCACGATTAAATCTCGTATGTACATTCTGAAGATACGTTGAACAAAAAGGTAAGGCTTCATCTACAACGTACCCCTCCGCTATAGACCTTCAGGTCTAGCTTTATTCCTGACATAATGTTTTAACTTTTTCATATATTTTTCAAATGGATACATCCACCTCATGTAAATAGGCCCACCTTGAATAGCCTCTTCAGGTAAATGCATAACCAAGTGAATCATTATGTCAAAGAAAGCAGGAGGATAGATTTGCTCGAAGCTACACAAAATCTTGATCAATTGGTCTTCAGTTTTCAACATGTCAGACTCCATCAAACTTTGAACACAAATTTGCTTAAACAATGCGCAGAGTTCAACTATTGGTGTTGAAATAGTTTCGTCCAAGTACCCTAAAACTCCAACTGGAAGCAACCGTTGCATCATTATATGCGAATCATAAGACTTCATGCCGATTATGTTGCTATCGTTCTCGATCACTTTCCACTTAAAGTTTGATCCAAATCCATCGGGTAATTTAACACCTTTAACGAATTCACAAAACTTCGTTTGTCATAAGTTGTGAACGAGTACTTAGGATGAGGCTTTAAGAACTTCCGGCTTCCTTTATCTTGGAGCCACAACTCATTTCGAATGTTCAACTTTTTCAAGTCTTTTCTTGCATTATGAGTGTCTTTGGATTTATCATTCATTATTAAGGTACCTACAAACTTTCACATAAATTTTTTTTTCAATATGCATGACATCCAAATTGTGTTTTAGTTGAAGAGAAGACCAATAATCGAGCTCGAATAAAATAGAATGTTTACTCCAATTCAACTTTTTTGCATCACGTTTTCTCTTCACACCCCCAAAACTAGGATGTTTACCCGGGGTACGTGACGGAAGTTGAGCAAGTTGTTCTAAGATTGCATCATTGTTAAATTTTCTAGGACGATGTGTCTTCTATGACCAACATAAGCAATTTTCCCAATGAAACATCTTGCAATTTTTCCAAGCATTATGCGGGCGAAAGGAAAACGTAAGCAATTTTCCCCTAATATGATTCGGGTGAAGGGAAATCTTGAATGCTTATAAATGATTTGCTAGTTTTTTTAAAATTTGACAGCATTTCCCCTACACTCCCCAAATATGTGTATGAAACACATATTCGTAGGAGTAAAGGGAAAACGTATACCAAATTTTAAAAAAAATTGCAAATCAAGTATACGCATCCATATCCTAAATGAGACAAAACATTCAAAAAGAAGTCCCACAAAGGGGACTTCCCAAATTAATTTCTAATAAACTAATTTCGGACGGGCTTCCTATAGGATTGATTAATTTCGAACCTATGTTTAGAACATGGAATTCCCGAAATTAATCACTAAAGAACTTAAGCATATGTACAACTAACATGAATTGTAAGTCACAAACTATATAAACTAAGTATACATACAAATTCACAATTAATAAATACATATTATTAAACTTTAACTAGTTATTAGGAGTTAACAATTAAATAGAAATATATAAACTAATAATTAAGTCTCAATTAACAATTAAACATTAATACAATTAACTACTTCTTAAAAATAAAAAATTAAATAAAAATTATATCACCTAATTATTCTACTTATAAAAAATATAAATTAAATATAAATTTTCAACTAATAATTCTACTTATAAAAAATTAATGATTATACAAACCTAAATCAACTAATATTTCTACTTAAAAAAATTAACAATTATATAAACCTAAATCAACTAATTATTCTACTTAAAACTAATAACTAATAATTAAATATTAAGTTAAAAGTTAACTAGTTACTAAACTTACAATTAAATAATTTATATAAACTAGCGATTATTAAAAATCAACAATTAAATAAAAATTAATTAATTAATCTACCTAACATTAATTAACAATTACATATAAATTAATAAATAAAAAAGCAAGAAAGGAAAAAAGCAAACCGAGTTGTAGGTGGTTGGTGACGGCTAGGGGGGTTGCCAAGCTTCGATGGTGGTGCGGGGTGGCTGAAGCTAGCTGGATTTTGAGTGAATGGCCGGATTTTAAACCGGAGAGAAGAAGAGAAGAGGTGGGGGTGGTGCGATACGGTAATGGTGGTGTGGTGGCGATGTAAATCGGCCGGACAAAGGTGGGGAACTGGAGCAACTCGCAGAAAAATCGAAGGATGCCTTAGGGTTGGAAAATGGAGAAAAAAGACAGGCAGTTTGTCTGTTTCTATTTAAACCCTTTAGCGGGGACACTAGCCCCTTTAGCGGCGACAAGTGTCGCCTAAGAAGAGGACCCCAGGAAAACGTACTAAATGGAGGGACTTTTTGACTTTCTCGCGAAACTAATATGTCAACAGGATACGTACACAGTGACGACAATTATTATAATTATTTAATTCTTTAATTATAAATAATATAATTCTAACTAATTAAATTTATAATTATTGATTTAACTAATATAAATATTATAATTCTAACTAATTAAAGTTTATAATTATTGATTTAACTAATTTAAATATTATAATTCTAACTAGTAAATATATAACAATTTATTTATAAATAATAAAATTCTAACTAATTAAATTTATAATTATTTATTTAACTACTTTAAATATTATAATTCTAACTAGTTAAGTTTATAATAATTGATTTAACTAATTTAAATATTATAATTCAAAATATTATAATTCTAACTAATTAACTTTATAATTAATTATTTAACTAATTTAAATATTATAATTCTAACTAATTAAGTTCATAATTATTTATTTAACTAAGTTAAATATTATAATTCTAACTAATTAAGTTTATAATTATTGATTTTCTGATTATATATTATAATTTTAACTAATTAACTTTATAATTATTTATTTAACTAATTTAAATATTATAATTCTAACTAAATAAGTTTATAATTATTTATTTAACTAAGTTAAATATTATAATTCTAACTAATTAAGTTTATAATTATTGATTTTCTAATTATATATTATAATTTTAACTAATTAAGTTTATAATTATTTATTTAACTAATTTAAATATTATAATTCTAACTAATTAAGTTTATAATTATTGATTTTATGATTATATATTATAATTTTAACTAATTAACTTTATAATTATTTATTTAACTAATTTAAATATAATAATTCTAAGTAATTAAAGTTTATAATTATTGATTTGATTAATTTAAATATTATAATTCTAACTAGTAAATATATAACAATTTATTTATAAATAATAACATTCTAACTAATTAAATTTATAATTATTTATTTAACTAATGTAAATATTATAATTCTAACTAATTAAGTTTATAATAATTGATTTAACTAATTTAAATATTATAATTCTAATTATTATAATTCTAACTAATTAACTTTATAATTATTTATTTAACTAATTTAAATATTATAATTCTAACTAATTAAGTTCATAATTATTTATTTAACTAAGTTAAATATTATAATTCTAACTAATTAAGTTTATAATTATTGATTTTCTGATTATATATTATAATTTTAATTAATTAACTTTATAATTATTTATTTAACTAATTTAAATATTATAATTCTAACTAAATAAGTTTATAATTATTTATTTAACTAAGTTAAATATTATAATTCTAACTAATTAAGTTTATAATTATTGATTTTCTAATTATATATTATAATTTTAACTAATTAAGTTTATAATTATTTATTTAACTAATTTAAATATTATAATTCTAACTAATTAAGTTTATAATTATTGATTTTATGATTATATATTATAATTTTAACTAATTAACTTTATAATTATTTATTTAACTAATTTAAATATAATAATTCTAAGTAATTAAAGTTTATAATTATTGATTTGATTAATTTAAATATTATAATTCTAACTAGTAAATATATAACAATTTATTTATAAATAATAAAATTCTAACTAATTAAATTTATAATTATTTATTTAACTAATGTAAATATTATAATTCTAACTAATTAAGTTTATAATAATTGATTTAACTAATTTAAATATTATAATTCTAATTATTATAATTCTAACTAATTAACTTTATAATTATTTATTTAACTAATTTAAATATTATAATTCTAACTATTAAATATATTATAATTTATTTATAAATAATATAATTCTAACTAATTAAGTTTTTAATTATTTATTTAACTATTTTAAATATTATAATTCTAACTAATTAAGTTTATAATTATTGATTTTCTGATTATATATTATAATTCTAACTAATTAACTTTATAATTCAAAGTTTATAATAATTTATTTGTAAATAATATAATAATTTATTCAAAACCATAATGCGTTTGATAAAACCCTAAGACGTTTCATCAAACGCCTTAGAGTTTCATCGAACCCTAAGATGTTTAATCAAAAACCTAAGGCGTTTGTTCAAAACCCTAAAACGTTTGATTAAACCCTAAGGCGTTTGATCAAAACCCTAAGGCGTTTGATCAAAACCTCAAGGCGTTTGATCAAAACCCTAAGCATTTCATCAAACCCTAAGGCGTTTGATCAAAACCCTAAGGCGTTTGTTCAAAGCCCTAAAGTGTTTAATTAAACCCTAAGGCTTTTCATCAAACCCTTAGGCGTTTGATGTAATTATGTTGATACATATTAGAGTGTCTGTCAGTTGGTCAAGTCTGTACTGTGTCTGTATATGTAATAGACTTAGAATAATTACATTTTCTGTGTACTGCGACACAGTGCTTGTGTCGCACTAGTTGTAGTTGCGACACAGTGCTTGTGTCGCAATAGTGATCTCTGCGACACAAGGCTTGTGTCGCAGAACGGCCAGACAGTTTAGTATAAATACCCTTGTTAGAGATATTTAGGGTAAGACAATTTTTCAATCATTTTATTCTCTGTATTTGGCTACTACACTGATTTTGTTGAGAATATTTTGGGGATTGGTGCATATAAAGTTTTGTTTTCATTTGATTATCATTTATTACAATCTTTATATCTTTTGTTTTGTCTTCTTGTCTTCATTAACCTTATGATTTGAGTAAAGATCACCCTAATGGGATCCACAATTGGTATCAGAGCCAATATCTATGATTGATAGTGGTTTCAAATCATTTGGTTAAACTTGTATGCATTTTCTTGATCATTTGACATTTTATTAGTGTTTGATCTTCTTTTGGGCGAAATTGGTGTTATGGGGCCACCGGTAACCCTGGGAGTAGATGATTTAGCAATAATTGGACAAAACGTGGGTACAAAGCCCACTGTCCCTCCCCAGCCTGAGCATTGTCTACCATAAGCCGAAAAAGATACCCCGAGAAGTTGTAGGGTTTGTTGTATACAAGTGCCAGCATAGCGGATGCAGTAGATAGACTCATCCCATCAAAACCAGCCTTCCTGCCAGAAAGGCAGACAATCATAATGTGCATCAAGTACCACCAGACCTTAGTGAGATAGGCCTGCGGTATTGATCACGTGGGATAGTCGGGTATCCAAGGCGACCCATGCCCCCGGCAATAAACAAATGGGAGAAGGCCACGGGCATCTCGGAATCATCTGGAAACTGAAAGAAGTCCCGAATAGTTTGGTCAGAGATAATAATTTCGCGCTCGTTGACCTGAGATATGAGCCGCGGAAACTCAAGGTCTGAATTGCCGCAGCATTTACCCAAAACTCAGAGACCTGATCCTTGTATATGGTTGTGGTAGCAGTGATCGCAGTATATATACGGGATCTGCGGAGAAAGGCAATCATCGGACGGTAAGGCGCCACCGATTCCTTCTCGTCATCTAGGAAGGCCGTGACATTATGTCTCGGTTCCCAGAACAAAGCGTTAACATGAGCCATATCTGAAATAAGATGATAAACTTGAAAGCCATTAGTCTCAGCAATTAACATTGACATTTTTGAATTTAAAATGTCTTGCGACATAAGCCTTGTGTCGCAGGATAGACTGCGACATAACGAGTTATGTCGCAGTTTTGCAATTTAATCAATTTAATGATTTATTAGCGACATAAGGATTGTGTCGCACACATAGCTCAGCGACATAATAGTTGTGACGCAGACATAGTCAGCGTCATAAGTCAGCGACACAAGTATTGAGTCGCAGCAAGAAGCAGCGTCATAAGGACATAGTCTGCGACACAACGCTTGTGTCGCAGCTTGTGTCGCAATGAAGAACACGATGAAACCCAGATTTTTCTGATGAACACATTTTGGGGAAAATGAGTTTCAATAGGTTCAAAACGTTCACAATCACAGCATGAACATTATGCAACATCAATTACTCAGATTTAAACACATTTAGGCTATTAATTTTGCAAAACATTAAAAACCCTAAAACCCGAATGTTCAAACACAAATTCCCGAATGAATACTTAATAAAAAGTGTTAAAATGGGTACCTATGAGCGCGGAATGATAAGTGGAACACGATTCAGAGGTTGAAATCAACAGAAAACGCCCAAGAATCACAGAAAAATTAAAAAAAATCAAAGATTGCGTCAGAGGGCTTATGTCGCAGGATCCGCTTGTGTCGCAGCGTTGTGTCGCAGTAATTAAAACGAATTACAGCGACACGAGGGTATTTATACCCGGGACACAATGAGCGACACAATATTACGACACAAGTGTTGTGTCGCTATGTTGGCAACACAATTAAGCGACACAAGGATTGTGTCGCTGCATTAGCAACACAAATTATGCGACATAATAGGGCGACACAACTATTGTGTCGCTGATCCACAAAGTATGCGACACAAGCCTTGTGTCGCAGAAGTCAATCAAGGGTTCACCTTTTTTAAGATATTTTGAATTTGTGACACTTAGTGTACGAAGTAAATAAAAACCAAATATCATAATAACAAATAAATAGCAAAGAAACGCTTAGAGAAGTGTCGATTTAGGGATCATATTAGGAAGACATATTCGCAAGACAATATCAAATTTTAATTCGATTATCAGTATAGTTGTCCAGATTTAAATTTATCAAGCAAAGTTAACAAGTCTGAGAAGCAATCTGTAACAAGACGATTATCGGTATTGTTTGTCCACTTAAACATGTAACACACTCAACTTCAAGCTTAGCAGTTATTATTAGAGTGAATCAATCTCTGTGACTCCCACATAGATATACGCCTAGTATCAAGACATGCCCAAAGCTTTGATTAGTTAGAGAAAGTATTTGAATTCAACATTTTTAAGAATCAAGCCAGCGGTGACAGGTCTGTACTGATGTACAACAAAGCGACTTAACTTGATTCAGGTTTAAGCAAAACCAGACTTGGTCAAACCATTTGGTGACCTTGTGAGGTGTCTTTGATTTTATAAGACGTTAAAGTGCTTTGACTTTTGTTTGCTTGGTTTTTGAAAGTATACTGACTGAGACCAGGTCTGTACGGGCGTACAACAAAGGAAACAGACAGCATAAATCCCCAAATGTTGTCCTATACAAGCTCAGGTCAATAAAAGCATGGCAAGCTGATACATAGGAATTAAGACACATTGTCATACATCATATGTTAGTCATCACAAAAGAATAAACACAGATTAGAGGATTTCTTAGTTGCTCAAAGAAGAGTATGAGAATGTCTACCAATACATCGTGCAGTGATACAGCTGATTGTAAGGACATGTTTAACATATACGAGATAAACCTACTGATACATCAAGGATAAAACTTAAGATTGACGTTTGAGGGGTGTCTCCTAATGTACTATCATATCCCTAGTTGTTTATATACACAACTTTTATTATTTTTTTTTTTATTTTTTTTTTTAAATGATAACAAGCTTAGGAACATATCATACTAAGGTCACAAATATTACTTTTGAAGTGGAAAGAAACGTAACCCTATCATGTTGACAAGCTCATCGAAACGAGCGCGGGAAAAGGCTTTAGTGAACAGATCGGCATTCTGCTTAAGGGTATCTATTTGGACCAGATCAATTAGGTGTTTCTCATAACAATCACGAATGAAATGAAACCTAATTTCTATGTGTTTGGTCTTAGAATGTTGGACAGGATTACGAGTAATACATATAGCAGCAGTATTATCTATATGAATAGGAGTCATAGTTAAGAGTAAACCGTAATCGCGCAACTGGTGTTGTATCCAAAGAACCTGGGAACAGCAACTGGCAGCAGCAATGTATTCAGCCTCTGGGGTTGAAGTAGAAACAGTCGTTTGCTTTTTGCACTGCCATGATACAAGCCGAGGTCCAAGAAACTGACATCCACCAGAAGTAGACTTCTTATTCATATTGCATCCACCATAGTCCGAGTCCGAATAAGCAGAGAGCGCGAAAGTTTTCTCATTTGAATACCATAGACCAAGGGTTGGTCTATATTTGAGATAACGGAAGATTCGCGTAACTGCCTTCATATGAGACACCTTCGGTTTAGCCTGATACCTGGAACAGAGAGAGACTGCAAAGACAATGTCCGGACGTGATGCCGTGAGATACATCAGAGAACCAATCATAGATCGGTAATCCTTTTCCGGACAGTCCTCTTCATCCTCCGCAGGACCAATGTGATGATTTAGCTCTAAGGGCGTCCCATAGGGTTTACAGTAAGTCAAGTTATACCGCGTAAGCATATCATTGACATACTTGGACTGATGAATATAAATCCCCTTAGCAGACTGTTCGACCTGTACACCCAAGAAAAAATTCAGTTCTCCCATTGCACTCATTTCAAATTCTGACTTCATAATCCGCTCGAAGTCGCGACACAGTTCATCCTTGGTGGAACCAAAGATGATGTCATCCACATAAACCTGTACTAATAACAAGTCCTCCTCTGCATGCTTGATGAAGAGAGTACTGTCGATCGTTCCGCGTACAAAACCATTCTTCAGAAGATGAGTCGCAAGCCGCTCATACCAAGCTCTAGGAGCTTGATGAAGACCATACAATGCCTTGTCTAGTTTGCAGACGTAGTTCGGATGAACAGAGTCTTCAAATCTAGGCGGCTGTTTGACATAGACCTCTTCAACCACTTGACCATATAGAAATGCACTCTTAACCTCAAGCTGGTAAACCCGAAATCCTTTGAATGAAGCGTACGCCAGAAAAATGCGGATGGATTCCAAACGAGCAACCGGAGCAAATACTTCATCATAGTCCAAACCTTCAATTTGAGTGAATCCCTGAACCACTAGACGTGCTTTGTTGCAAATTACCACGCCCCGATCATCCTTCTTCACACGATATACCCAACGAGTGCCAATAGGATGAACACCCTTGGGTAAAGCCACCAAAGTCCATACTTGCAGCTTGTTGAATTGTTGAAGTTCTTCCTGCATAGCTTCAACCCAGTATGGATCCTTTAACGCATCAGCTGTCTTCTTCGGTTCTACTTGGGAGAGAAAGCATTCTTCAATTTCCGAAGCAAGACAAACAGGATCAGTGACGGTAATAGGAGACGGTGTCAACACAGATTGTTCAGCAGCAGCAATCTGTCTTCTCGTTAAAACACCTTTGTTTAAATCACCAAGAATGGCATCAACTGGATGTGACACATTGATCCGAGAACTCGGAATTGTAGCTGGAACGATGATAGAATCAAGGTTTTTAGAATCAGCTTCAAGTTCGAGTTGAAGTGCCGGTAAATCTTCAAGGTCTGATGCAGGTAATGGTTCAAAAACGGCTATGGGTGATTGAACAGAATCCTCAACCATTTGTTCCTCAGAAGAAGTAGAATTAGGAACATTTTCAGGAGCAAGCGGAGGTGGAGTATCACAAGAAACAGAGGGAGCAGAATCACAAGAAACAGAAGGAACAGTTGCAGGATTTTCTGCAGGAGGTGAAGGAATAGAGATGGGTGGAACTTCAGAAGCGATGTCCAGCCCATGAAGTAGTGTCACTATATCCTCTTCTTCATTTTCTTCAGGAACATTGAAAGAATCAAACAGAGTTTGATAGTCAAACAAATATTCGGGTCCCTTCCCTTGAGGGTTGTCAGTGTAATGGAAGAAGGTAACCTCAAAGTGTTCTTCCACACGCTTGGTCACTAAGTTATACGCACGTTTGTTTGGTGAGTTATTAGAGAATCCTAGAAAAACACCTTCACAAGATTTCTCACCAAACTTAGCAATTCGTTCTTTGGTGTGCATAATAGTGCATAGACAGCCAAACGGTTCAAGAAATTGTAGATTAGGCTTTCTGTTGTTGAACAATTCATAGGATGTCTTGTTCTTCTTCTTAATCGTTAATACCCGATTTAGAACGTAGCAGGCCGTATTCACAGCTTCGGCCCAGAAGGTGATTGGAAGCTTAGAGTCAGATAACATTGTACGTGCAGCCTCAATCAAGGTTCTATTCTTACGTTCTGCAACCCCGTTCTGCTGTGGAGTCCTTGCGGCACTGAATTGGTGTTCAATACCATTACTCAAACAGTACAGTTCCATAATCGAGTTCTTAAACTCTGTACCGTTATCACTCCTAATTTTCTTGATTCTCAAATCACAAAGATTTTGCAGTTTATCGAATAGATATATAAGAATCTCAGGCACTTCATCCTTGGTCTTCAGAAAATACACCCAAGAAAAACGCGAATAATCATCTGTCACAACTAAGCAATAAGAAGTACCTCCCAAACTCTTCTTTCTAACAGGCCCGAACAAATCCATGTGCAAAAGCTCTAACGGCTTCTCAGTTGAATTCACCATCTTCAGTCTGTGAGACTTCTTGTGTTGTTTGCCCTTTTGGCATGGAACGCAGTGATCATTTAAACCAAAGGATTGTTTGGGAACACCTCGCACAAGATTATTCTTGATCAGGTAGTTCATTTTGCGAAAGTGCAAGTGTCCCATACGTCTGTGCCATAATAACGATTCTTTTTCAGGGGCTTTAGAAAGAAGACAAGTGAGCTGTGTAGTTTCCACAATACTCATGTCCAGAATATACGTGTCTCGCTCCCGAGGTGCCCTCAGTAGCACCCATTCTTCAGGGATCACAAATCCCGGCTTCAATATACAACATTCAGTGTCTGTAAAAGTAGTAGTGTACTTTTTATCGCACACTTGAGAGACACTGAGGAGATTGTGTTGTAATTGCTCCACAAAATTTACCTTCTCAAAGCTTACCATTCCATTGGTAAGCGTACCTTGACCAGAAATAACTCTCCCTTTATCACCAGCGAAGGCCACATACCCTCCATTGAAAGCATGAACTTCAGATAAAAGAGAAATATCACCGGTCATGTGCCGAGAACAACCGCTGTCGATATACCATTTACTATTCTTTACAGATTCAGGTTGCTGCGGCACCACAAACAAGGTACATTAGTTAGAAATGGAGACCCAAGCCTTTATAGTCTTGGGTACTCCAGTAACATCATCAACAATGACCACATCAGTCAAAACTTTGTTTTCAAAAAGTTTAGAATGTTTGACTGATGAGGTATTGTTAGATGTAGAATCTTTGCAAGATTCCTTAATCTTCCAAACTTGTTTTGGTTTGGATGCTTGCAGGTCAACAACTTTGGGCTTTAAGTTTTGCAAAGTATTTTGCTCAACTTTGTTGACCTTAACAGCTGGGATAGTAGGCTTAGAGCATTTCATTGAAATAGGCTTCTTTGAAAGTTTTTTAAGTTTTGAAACTTGAGAAACCTGTTTCCCAGACTGTTTCTTTGCAAGCACATGACAATTATTTATCAAATGACCTTGCTTCTTGCAGTAGAAGCAAGATCGTTGCTCAAAACAAGATTGAGATTTAGGAACAAACCGATGAGCTCGACCAAAAGAAGCATGTGTTGAACAATCACACTTTTTGTGAGCATTCAACAGCGGCAGATGCTTTAGTTGAAATTTTAGTAGATTTATTTAATTTAATCGTTTTAGAAACAATCTTCTTTTGAGGTTCAGCCATAGCTTTACCTTTTCCTTTTGTTATAGCCTGTTCTCTTTGTTCGATAGTAATTATATGATTTTCAGGCTTGACGTTTTTCTTAACTGGTCGATACTCTTGATCAGTTATATCCTCAATTTCAATTTCCTCTTCAATAATACGAGGAAGCACAGAAAGAGTCTTTCCTAATTTAGGCTCAACTATATTTTCAGATTTAATAAGTTCAGTCTGATGAATCTTGGCCTTAATAGTTTTAACTTTCTCAACCTTTTGAGTCTTACTTATTTCAGACTCACTATTATTAGCCCTAATAGGCTCAGGCCTACTAGTTTCAGGTTGTTCACATGCAATGATGACATTTTCAGCCTTAACTAGCTCAGGCTTACTTATATTGATGCTCACAGTTGGTTTGACAGTTTTAACATCTATCTTAGTAAAGATAGGCATCATATCATTGACATTATCCCTAACAGGCATAGGCAAATAATCCTTAGGAGGTGGGACTTGATGAAAACCAAGTCCTGCCTTACTCTTAGTGTCAGTCCTCTGTGCTTGTAGGATTTCATCAAAGACTAGAGAGGATGTTGAAAAGTTTGAAAGCTTTTTCTTTAAATTTAAAATCTCAGTTTGAGATTCAACAAGTTCCCTTTTAACAGATGATAGCATGTCAACATAGCTACCAATTTCATCTTGTTGTTCAAAAATTTTAGCTTTTAGTTCCTTTTTCTCTTCCAAAATAGCTTTTAACTTTTGACCACTGGCCTTATCACTGTCCCGTAACATATTATTTGTTTCAGTTAAATTTTCTATGACAGTGTTAAGGCGTGTGGTATCCTCTCTATACCTATTTAGCTGGTTAGTTAATTTAATGCATGATACACAAGATAAGGGTTCATCATGTACCTCATGCACTTCAGCCATTAGTGCCCGTTCTGTATCATCTTCATCTGGGTCAGACCATTCCCAAGCATTGTTGGAAAGCAGTAGCGCAGCGGAAACCATCGCTTTTTCATCAGATCTGGTCTTCTCAGATGAGTTGGACTGAGAGGGCTTGGACAAACCGGAAGGTGGATTCTTCTTTCTGTCACATTCACGAGCAAAGTGTCCATAGTTGTGACACTGATAGCATTTTACCTTGCTCTTATTGAAACTAAGACCCTTCTCTTCTGGATCAGTGACGTTCTTCCTCCCAGTCTTTTTCAAGAAATTTTTGACGCGTCTTGTGAGCATAGCCATGCTCCACTTCAAATCCATTCTTTCAAGCTCTTCTTGATCGATTTGACTGAAATCTTCTTCAGTCATATTCACAGTGCTGTTTTTGTTTGATAGGAAATCATCATATGCTGACAGGAAAGCGGTGAATACAGCTGCATGTTCCTCAGCAACTGCAGGAGATGCTCCTTTAAGATTGGAGTAAGTACCACCCCCACTAGCGGAGTTTGTGGTAGTATATCCAAAACCACCAGATAAATTAGGAGCACTAGAACCCCCAGAGAAGAATGCAGCCCCAGCAGCTTGAGTCGCTGCAGCAGGAACATCCACACCATATAACATGGGATTCTGAATATGTGCAATAGCCTTGGTCTCCTTCTTCTGCATGTCCAAGAGGTCAGCAGCAATTTGTCCAATTAGATCATCAAGCTCCATATCCATTATATCCTCGTCTTTTTCCATCAGCAGCACGCGTGTATTCCATTTCTTTGGTAATGTACACAGAAGCTTCTTGTTTACATCAATTTTGTCGAGATTTACTCCACCCTCAACCAATTCACTTACGAGCTGAGAATATCGACTACACATATCTTCCAGAGACTCAGTAGGTAACATGTCAAAGACCTCAAACTGTTTCTTAACCAGATCCAGTTTGTTTCTTTTGTACTGATCACTACCACCACATTTCTTCTCAAACCCTTTCCATAAATCATAAGCGGTCTTGTGATGGCGTAGTTGTCTCAAGATCTGTTGAGGTAAAGCCATAGTAATCGCAGAATAGGTCTTTCGTTCGGTATCGAAGGCCTTACGCTCTTCAGGAGTCATTGATTTGATGGACTTTTCAGGAATAGGTCCATTAAATATACCGGTTCGAACAGGACGTTCATATCGTTCTTCAAGATAGATCAGCATCTCAGCATCGTTGAAAGATACAAAAGCTTCAAACCGTTGACGCCAGTCTAAGTAGTTCATGCCCGTAGTGTACATCGGTGGTTTGTTTGTAGAACCCACCTAACTTGAATGCTTCAGCATTGCTCCAACCTGTTGAAGTGAAGTAGAAGTAGACATGGTAATGAAGTAGAAAATGACTGTTCAAAAAATTTTTAAAAACTGAAAAATGCGACACAAGCGATATGTCGCAGAGGTTATGTCGCAAAAAGACTAGCAGCGACACAATGATTATGTCGCAACTGATCAGACAGCGACACAAGCGTTATGTCGCACACTGTGTCGCAGTATTAAGGTCGCTGAAGACCTTGTGTCGCAACACTATGTCGCAGAATTAAGGTCGCTGAAACCCTATAGCGACACAATATTATGTCGCACACTGTGTCACAAACACGGCGCTGTCAGTACGAACAAGCCTCAAAAACACAGATTTTCGAACCCTAAATGTTTTTTATCCAAAAACCAATAAAGATACAGCTTTCTAGGTTCAAAAACACTACAAAACAACTATATAGCACCAATAAAGAAGATCAAACACTAATAAAATGTCAAATGATCAAGAAAATGCATACAAGTTTAACCAAATGATTTGAAACCACTATCAATCATAGATATTGGCTCTGATACCAATTGTGGATCCCATTAGGGTGATCTTTACTCAAATCATAAGGTTAATGAAGACAAGAAGACAAAACAAAAGATATAAAGATTGTAATAAATGATAATCAAATGAAAACAAAACTTTATATGCACCAATCCCCAAAATATTCTCAACAAAATCAGTGTAGCAGCCAAATATAGAGAATAAAATGATTGGAAAATTGTCTTACCCTAAATATCTCTAACAAGGGAATTTTTACTAAACTGTCTGGCCGTTCTGCGACACAAGCCTTGTGTCGCAGAGATCACTATTGCGACACAAGCACTGTGTCACAACTACAACTAGTGCGACACAAGCACTGTGTCGCAGTACACAGAAAATGTAATTATTCTAAGTCTATTACATATACAGACACAGTACAGACTTGACCAACTGACAGACACTCTAATATGTATCAACAAATTATGAATTAAATGAAGGATGTTTATAGTTATCTATTTAATTAATTAAATACATTATACATTTAAAAAACAATAACTAAAATAAAATTAATTTTAATTAGTACAGAATTTTATGATTATAATTAGGGTTAATTCATCAAAACTATAACATATTGTTATCAAATATTCTATGTATTCAAGCTACCCATTTTATGTTCTGGGCATGCAACAAACCGAAATATATTGTATCGATGTATGTAACATGGTAACCAGTTACCGAGACAGCAAGTAACATTGAGTATGTGGTTTTTTTCTTTAAGGGTTAATTCATCAAAAGTGCAACGTACTACCACCAAATGTTCCATGTATACAAGCTACTCATTTTATGTTCTAGTATGCAACAAACCGGAAGAAACCGTTTCCATATCTTGACATACTTTTAATAACAAAATGTTCATGTTCTTCTTCTTCTCCTTACCACTTATCACTTATTTCTGACCGGAATTGAGATTATGTGTGAAAGTAATTGATCAATTCATACAGAGTATATATCACTCAAACCATACAAACCCACAATTAAGGGTGGAGGTTGACCGGCGCCAATAATGTTGAACACAAATATCATCGAGATTCGTCGTTTAGTTTCGTTGTTATCATCCTAACTGTCCTGCTAATTTCTTCCCACACCAACTTCATCTCCGGTGAGTTTGAAAGCTTTGGGACTGTAGATCTGAATCTCACGATGGCCCATAACGAAAATGAAACGGAGACAGAGTTAGCGACGAACACCGGTGAAACCAAGCAAACTCCGGCAAACCCAAGCACACTCCGACGATGATTCTTGGTCGGGAAAGAAGACAAGGAGGTAGAAGTGAGTTTTTATAGATTTGATGATATAGCATCATTTTACATACATCGATATAAAATCTTCCAATTTGTTGCATACCCAGAACATAAAATGGGTAACTTGTATAGATAGAACATTTGGTGGCAGTACGTTGCACTTTTGATGAATTAACCATACACACATGGCAACAAATTGTCTAGCTGGTGAGTGACGTGGCTGTCTAATCAGCAAATTGCATATTGCAGCCGATAAAAATCAAGTATGTCAAGATATTGAAATTGTTTCTTCCGGTTTGTTGCATACCCTGAACATAAAATGGGTAGCTTGTATATATGGAACATTTGATGGCAGTACGTTGTATTCTTGATCAGTTAACCCTTATAATTATAACTATGTTTATAATTAATTTTTATTAATTAAATACAATTTAATACATAAAATAAATCAAATAAAAAAGAAATGTGTCGCAGATATACCCTTTTAGCAACGACTGTTTTATTTAAAATATTAAATACCTTTTACCGACGTGTCGTTGGTAAAGGTCAACCCAGGAAAATATTATTCTGGCTCCAAATTAAAAAAAATCAAAAAGAAAATAAAAACCCCTTTACCGACAACCCTTACCGACAAAAAGTAAATGTTGGTCAAAGTCAGAGGATATTTTGTCTATTTTGCGGCCTATTAGCGACGACACTTGTGTTGCCTTAGTAAGTGTCGTCCCTAAATGTTATTTTTCTTGTAGTGAATCTTTCAATTTTTTTACCTACCAAATGAAGCACGCACACATAAATAATCAATATGAATTGTACAAGATAGCACATTACGACAAACAATTAGAACTTAATAATAATATCATTGACGTGCCATGATGGGTGTTAAAGGGTAAAATTAGAAAACTGCAACAGTTTAAAAGTTTATAATGTCTTCGGAAGTTTAACAACAACTATTTATAAACTAAAAGTTTATTTTTTATGGTTTTATTCTTGTGTCCATATCACATTTCACAACGTGTAGACTGAAAACAGTCAAACCTGATCCAGTTGCCCAAAACCAATATAGACACACACAAAAAATGCAACCCAACAACAACAGCAGCTTAACCCGACCGAGCTGCCCAAAACCTGCCTATACCCACTAAACACAGACAATTAAAAAAGTTAGAGAAACAAATGACGCGTAAAAAGTCACTTTTTTACTCACGTTATCTTGCGTATATTAATTAAATAATTAACATTTTAATCCAAATATTACATTTATTTGCGTTATTGTGTTAACTAGGTGATTACAAGGACAATGCTTCAAGACTCACAAAAAATAGGCGAAAAACGATAAACTGGAACCAAATCAACGTAAGGCTGTAATGTAAGGTTGGATGTGAACCGTATACGGCTGAAACGAACCGTATATGGTTCGTGCGACCCGTATCTCAATATTTCAATCTTGGGACGGTGCACGCAATACAGGCCGGATTTTTTATGGTCAAATACGGCTCAAATGGTCAAAATATGGTTCGAGGACACCTCTATATATATCTAACTCCTGTTTCAACCAAATCATCCTAATCCACTCATAATTACTTCCAAATTAGTAGTTTATCTCTCTAGATTTCTCTCTCTAGATTAGGAATTATATTTTATTAGTTTAGTAATTAATTCGAGGGTAGTAAGTGAAGAACTATAATACGCTTGGAGTACGATCAGAGTCCAGCTCTTGTAATTTCAAGTTTACTACAAACTCGTTATAATCTACGGTTATCACTTTCCTTTATCTAATTTAATTACAATGTTTAATATTGCTATCATGCTAGATCTAGGATTTACTATTATTTGCGAGTAATTACCATGTGTGTTTGTTATGACGTAGTTAGTTAATTCATTATGGATAATGTTACGGTATATAATCAGAAATGTAGTGTTTTAATTATGCTTTCTATTTATGATTTTAAACCTTATTATAAACATCATCTTTCCACGAATGAACGTGATTACAAATTTGATATTAAGGTCTCGCTAACCTTAATGCAGAGTAACTAATTATATGTGTTTTGGTTTAACGACAACACTATGTAACCATCGTAAGAGTACATCATAGATTACTGTGGAAAATATTCTGAGACACATAGTGAAGTATTTAAGCTATAAATAACAACGGTCTAGATTACGACACGATGTGTTCACCGTAATAGTACATCATAAGATTACTATCGAAACACTAATAGTACATAATAACTATTATGGAAAATACTGTGAACAGCATCGTTTATGTACTTAAAGCAATGGAACAACTAATTAATAGTTGATTTACATTTTCAACAACCATATGACATTTTCTAAACATGGTATGAGCTCGATTCTATGGAAATACCGACAATAGATTACCTAGCCAAAAGCTTAGAGATTCCTCGGTATATTTTGGAAAGATTGTTTTAAATCATAAATATAGCTTTCATGGTGTTAAAATACAAACTCGATTTATAAATCTAATAGTTTGAACCTTACTTGAAATTATAAGCCATATGTTTGGGAATCTTATACTTTTCATGGTACTAGAAGCTAAAACATTAACGGATTGCGCATGAATTAGAACATACAGTACAAATCTTTAATGCGACAAATTAATTACTATGTGTAGTTTTACCTTGTGATCAAACATTCTCTTATAAAATACAACATTATATACATATAACTAGAAAAGCATATATGTATAAAATGACAAGTAAATTCAGATTTTTAACTTGTATAATATGTTAATAACGACAAATAATTATAATACTTAGTTAAAAGAAATCAAGTAAACTAAAGTGGTTGTGAATGATCATTTACATCTTTGTAGGTTTCCGAAACCTGGATCCCCGAGGTAATCACGTATGTAAAGTGCGGAATCCTTAAACACACGTAACAATAATCAACGAGTAACACGAATATAGTAAATAACACTTTTATTGAAAGTAAGTATCAATTACATTCAACGTAAGACAAAACCCTAACAAGTATTTTGAACTTGCTTTTATTCTGACTTACAAAACACAAAAACAACTGATTAGTTCGAACATGTAAAGTAATCTATATAAAAGACCTAAGTTCGTACGGGCTTGGACCATACGTTCGTACCTACCTAAGTTCGTACGAACTTACATACAAAGTTTATAAAAGTAAACATTCACAAAAGACTTATCAAACTAACTATTACAAACTAGAAAGCTATTGTCACTAAATATGTACCAACAGACTCCCCCTTGACAATGGCTCTAGTTTCTTTAGTCTTGATCTTGATTCTTCATTAAGCTCAGTTGACTTCCTGCCCATAAACCGCTTTCTACACAAACTTTAACCACCTTCTGATATCTTCGGCCTTCGTGTCTCTAACTATCTCTGTAGAGAATCTTGTTGACATGCAGCTTCATCAGATCATCTTTTGACAAGTTTACCAGATGTAAACTGTCATACACCCTTAACAACTCATTCCCAACATCTTTCATCATAGCTTCTGCTGTCTTGTTATCAACGTACCACCATTTAAGCTCAGTCAGAACGTTCTGTTGCATTTTCTTCAAAGGAACTTTCTTCAAACATGTAACCGTTTATAAATCATCTTCATCCACGGTTTGTTTGTAATCGGATCTATCTTTGTCAAATCTGGAACTCTTTTCCCTGCCTTCGGCTTTAAATGAACAAACTTGTTCAATCTTCCTTCACACTTAACAATTTGTTCCATAGTTCTAGCGTAAGGATCTTCTCCCGGATTTATTAAATATAGCCAAGCCAATTCTTTAAGTTCAATCGTCGACACTGAATTGAAAACCTTCAATCTGTTTTCCAAGTATTGAATACCATCATATCTCTTAATAATGAACAGCTTCAGGTCGTTGTCATAAAACCAGCTTATGATGCCTCTTTTCGATCTTTTTAAACCACAAATCTCTTAACTCTGCTTGAGATGGCTCTTTATCAGCTTCTGAATCACCATCAAGAATATCATCATCTTCTGACTCTAATCTCTCACGGTCTATCACATTTTAACTAGCTGTATCATCTCTGACAACTTCATTTACTGGTTGCTTAGTCATGACGTGCTCATCTATATCAGCATCAGTGTCCGGTATAATTTCATCGTCTGACCTCCATTCGGCAACCTCTTTAGGCAAAAATTCTCCTTCCTCCAACTCAGACTCACTACTATCATACACATCTAGATTAATGTGACAACCCTCAAAAAAAAAATTGGTACATTCCGTACACACTAAAATCATGCATTCTTACGCTAATTCCTTTTTTAATGAAACCAAACTTGATTTAAACTGAGATAAGTCTAGCACACGCCCACGTTGCACAATTTGGTGCACACTACTTTAATGCTTGAAGCATTTTGTTTAAGTAACTGTTGAGAATTTAACAATATAAATCGGACGATTTCCGATAAACTCGAACGTTGGTGATAAACGTTTCCTAGATAAAATTAAACAAAACGCCAATTACTTACGAAGAAATTGGAATTTACTAATCATGTTACAACCTACTTTAATCTCCCTAGAAATCCTTACTAGCACCTAAACATCAAGTTTTGAATCGAAGTAGCTCAAGCATGTCAAAATAATTCCAAGCAAGCTAGCACATAGCTCTAATTTAACCAAGCAAGCTAGCACATAGCTTTAATTAAATCCAAGCTAGCTAGCAAGTAGGTCACTAAATTCAAAATGCAGATTTTCCTTTTCTTCTTGTCTACGTAACTCCATTTTTAACCATACAATCTTCCTCCCTCCTTGCTAGCTTAATTTAACTCCTACATGCCTTCTTGCTTGATGATCCACGCCACTTGCAAAAACAATCAAGTGTTTCTCCTACTTGCTAAGTTGATTGATGGAGTGACTAAGCACCTCCCATCAATCCTTTAATTTCTTCCCATTTAAGAAAGGCTATATACAAGGAAAAGCATACGTACATTCCCATTTCACAATTTACACTTCAAAATTCTGCACAACTCTCTCATTTTCCCTCTCATTTCATCACCTTTCACTACCTTTTTCAAGAACAACCACCATGGAACCACCATAAAACCACCATGAACCACCACCTTTTATACATCATTTTTCACCTTCTTTTAAGCTCTTGATCATCATTGGGTCCTTGTGATTTCATAATCTTGAGATTCACATCATCACAAAGGAAAACTAGGAGTTTGGGGTTTTAAAAGGATTGTTGTTGAAGCTTTCAAGTTCTCTTCTTTCTTACCATTTCATCCTAGAGCATTGTAAGGAAACTCTTCATTTTGATCTCTTCATTTCCTTCATTTTAAATACTTACACGCTAGATGTTCACTCATACATTAAAATCAACTAATATATATGTGTTATTAATGGTGAAAACTCGTTAAAAAGAACTAAAGAAACTCAAAACTCAAAGAAACTTACTGGACAGAAACTTTGGACGAATTTAGAACATCATAACTCAGTCATAAAATAACCAAACTTAGTGATTCTCAAGCCTAAAATTAAGTTTAAGAAGTTAGGTTTCCAACCCAAGTGGTCTCATGTAATTTGGACAAGTTTTGATTCCTCAAATCGATTTTATAAGAACATGTGTCTAATCTGTCTTCAGGAGACGAAATATGACTCTACTTTAAGAGACCATAACTTTTTATCCACAGATCCAAAAGAGATGAATCTTTTTCCTAAAGGTCAAATTTTGTCTTAGCTTTAAAAGTAGTATGATCACGTTTTGTGAAGATGAGTCTAGCTCAGTAAACAAGTGATTTTCCTATCAACTGTCCAGAAACGTAGCTGCTGTACCTTTGTATACTAATAAATATTTTTGAACCCCTTATACTTGTTCAAAAATTATGAATCTTACTTTTCTGTAAACCTAAGATATAGGGGAACATATGATAAAAATTTCATAACAAAATAAGTCCGTTTGACTAGTCAAAATGACACCACAAAAAGGCTCAAATATGGTCAAAATCTGTTCAAGAAAAGTAAACAGCATTAACTTGAACAGCATTAACTTGGGAGCAGTAGTAACGGTGTAAGAGCAGTAGTAACTTGGCCTAGCAGTAGTAACGATGGAAAAACAGTAGTAACTTGGCCTAGCAGTAGTAATATTGGAGAGCAGTAGTAACGGTGGAAGAGCAGTAGTAACTTTGGCCTAGCAGTAGTAAAATTGGACAGCAGTAGTAACAACGGAAAGCAGTAGTAATATTGTTTTTCAGCCTTTGATTTCTTCTTCAAAGTTGTAGGCCTTTAAGTTACGAAAATTTGGACATTTGAATCACCTAAATCGGAGTTCGTATGAGAGAGTTATGACCAAAACCGTGAAGCCTCGCCGAAACTACAATATTTCTTCATTTTTGATATTTTCTTCAACGTTTTTACCCGTTTTCTTCTCGCATCCGTTCCTAGCGATAATAAACAAATTTAAAGCATATTTAGCACCAAAATATAATTTAACTAATTATGAATACGGATAAAACGAGAGATACTACGAGGGAATAAACATGAAAGTAATTGAGTAATAGTTTCCTATCTTAAACGAATAAAGGAACTTATTTAACTTCACGTTTTAGACAAACGTTAACGAAAACTATTGAATGAATTGAAAGGTGCGTTATCACGAACAATATAAGTTTTGAAAGTATAAATCTATAACGTATACTTTAATAACAAAGTAACTATGTTTTCGAGAAACATACAAGTATACACACAAAACTATCACCAACGGGTCGTACACTTTTCGAAAACGAAATACTCTTTCAATCTATTAATTGAGTGAACAACTAGCATAGATATGCGGGTAGTTATCTACTTATACAAACCTAGGTGTGCGGGTAGCCACCTACTATTACGAGCAAGGATGTGCGGGTAGCCATCTACTTTTACAAACCTAGATATGCGATTAGCTATCTACTCATACAAACGACCTCATGCGTATAGGGCGCGAGGAGGCTATTTTGGGCAAACTTATTTCTTTAAACGCTAGCTCTCACAAAGCTCATCAGGTGAGTTCACAGCCCCTATTTTACTGCTTTTTACTGCTTTATAAACTTGGGGTGAAAAACATATGTACTGTTTACATACAAATTGTTTTCATGCGATGATTGAAAACCTGACAACGAATCCTTGTGCGAACCTATGTTAAACTAGTTGTAGTGCATAGAAGTCCTCATGACTACAAACTGTAACCATTAGCTAGATGACGCTAGCCACCGAATATGCGAATAGTACTATTGGGATGACATCCCTCCCACTTTTGTTAGTCATGCTAACTGCCGACTGTATGTCGAGACGAGGAGCGTATATTTTATTGGTCCCAGGCAAAAACAACTAAAAGTCGTGGTTTGGTTATAGGCCTAGGTGTCGGCACTTTAACTCGTAAGGTCTTGCAAACCTTCGGGGGATCACCGTCAGCTACTTATTGTTTCAAACTATATATATCATCGTACTAATCGCCATGGATGGCACGAAATGATTTGGGAAACATTTACTAAACACTTGGTTTAAATGATGATGTCTTAAACCTGTGAATTTCACTCAACAATCTTGTTGATCCTTTTAACTATGTTTTTCAGGGAATTAGCAGCGACGTAAGATCATGCATGCATACTTTGGGACCCTTGCTTACCACGATGAATAGGATGCCATTCTTTTGATAACATTGAGACTATTATTTTATGATTAAAATGTTAATCATGACGTTTTGCTAAACATATATCGTTCTTGTGAACACAATGAATATGTAACCGTTGAACCTAAACTATTTATGGCATCCTAAGTATATGTTTGCGATAATCATATGCTCTCGATTTACTTGTCGAACTGGATCGCGTCACACCCCCGAGCTTCCGCATTTACTAAACGAGACACGATTTTATTGGGGTGTGACAGATTGGTATCAGAGCCATTGGTTATAGCGAACTAGGAGTCTTAGAGACCTAGACTATAGCCTTGGACTCGAACATGCATTCATACCTTCACTTCATGCACTTGCATCACTTATACCTTATCGTACGGAAACACTAACAACACTACACTACTGAAGACTACCTTATCCTCGTGATTAACATCGACGAGAATTTGAGCTCAACTACGATAGTGAAAAACCTTACTACACGTCTGTATATGATAACCTACCGTCCCGCTTTCGAGCAACCTTTGATGATGATTGTAACCAGACACCACCGTTATCATCGCCACTACTTCCGACGATACCCGACACGACTCGTGAAGTCGCTATGGCATATAATCTACTCGCCAAAATGGCACGTGCACCTGAAATGGGTGAACCTTCCGAACTACTCGTTTACTCGGACGAGGGGAGCCTATACTATAACTGATAAATTAGCGAGTATTCCTCAAAGTATGACTAGTTCGGGTGTTGCATCATCTGACTTTAATTTGACATAGCTTGATCACCTATGTACAATTAAAGAGGAATTGATGCGAGATCGGAAGTGGTTATATGTAGTAAGCGTACAACCTAGGATTCACTTAAACAAGGAAACCCCTCAAAGTAACTGATATACCTATACTGGTCGCCATGACCAACTCACACGTTAGGAGCCTTCCTGAGCTACACGCCTACGTCATGAAGTTGCAGAGCGATACGACACATCTAGATGAGACTAGGATACTGGCGTACTCCCGTTATCTTATCAGGTCTACGAATGGCAGGTTGTGCCTACCCTATATCATACAATGAGAAACCTCGTATAAATGGGTAAATAAGAACCCCATCACATTTTGTCCCGCGTAAGAAATTAAGTACAAATGTTTTTCTTACTTAATGTACGAGGTGACGTAGGATGGTTTGTATTCCGCGTTCTTGTGTTGGCATTGATCATTATATACCCTTACCGCTTTCCTTATTACGTGTACAAATACCTAAATCATGCCACCAAGACGCCAAAATACCATATACAACCAAAGAAACTCAGAATCCACGAACGCCAAGGCCGTTGAAGGAAACAACTGACATGGTCAACAAAGTAACAAACATCAGAGGACTAAGAGGGCCTACATTGCAACCACGTCAAGAACAAAGAGTTATAAGTGAAATATGCCAAAGTGTGTAAAGTGTAGAAGACACCATTAGGGCATGTGTAATCATTTCGACATCTACAACAAATGGGGTCATAAGGCAAAATTTTGCAGAAAGAACCCTTCCATTCAAGACGATAATAGACAACAGAACACTAGATGTTTCGAGTATGGGAACCCGGACGACTACCGGAACAATTGCCCGAAAATCAACAACAACAACAATAGCAACGCCAATGACAATGGCACCACTCACCCCAGTGATTATATTCAAAGGGTAGTAATGATATGACTGCTTAGTGACAAGATGTTTATTGGTTAAAACTATTGTGCGGGGAAAACCTTTTCCATTTTACAACATGTATTTAAAAATTATTTCCTACCTAGTACTACAATTTGGGTTTAAGGAAATCTTATGATACTTGGTGTATGTAAAAATCAAGTAGAGAATATCGGTTCAATATGACAATTTATTTTTACAACGTTTTGTTTACTCGCTCAATTATTTTCAAGTTTTGGAGTATTATATGCTCAAGATTTTTATGATCAAGTATCTTGTCACTATTACTAATAGGATGTTCTAGCATAGGAAATGGCAAACCTAGCTGTAAACGGTTACCGATCCGATGACGATCTGATCCTGGAAGAACAAATCCAGTATGAATATCTCGACGAGATAGTTGCTCCAATAGAAGAAGTAGTTGGGGAGATAGACGAGAGTCAAAATGGCGGGATAATCCATATAGACGAATATGAAAGGTTGAGAGATCAAGCTACAGAATTGGATGCCCGAGTTTGGGAAATCGGGATGAAGTGCAAAACCTATGAACTAGAACGGAGAATTGCAAAAAGGCCTATTCTCGTGCAAATCAAGGATAGGATTTGTTTCTGGAAGAAACTAGCGACTAATCTGAAACGAAAGGTTAAACCTTGGATCAAGAGGAAGTGCCGACAATCCACCGAGGACAATGTGAACTGCACTACGTCTCTACGTTATAACGACATGCTAGAGGCACGTTATTACCCACATGATCTAAATCTAGAATAGATTAGAAGTAGAAGGTATCTCGGATATATGTATATATATATATATATGTAAGAAGATGTATTGAGGCGTAGATAAGGAGTAGACCTTGATCAAGTTTGTAACAAACGTCTCAAACTTTTGTACGAGGCTTGATGCGTTCTTATATATAAGCTTTTTGGTCTATCGAATCTAGATCACTTTTGGAAATTGAATCCCATAAATTAGACACTAAGTACACCATAGAATTAACTGATGGAAAACAAACCGAATCAAAAGAAGTTATATCAAGGTGTACCTTAACTCTCGAGGAGCATCCTTTCGAAATTGATTTATTGCCTGTAGAGCTAGGAAGTTTTGATATCATAATCGAAATGGATTGGCTATCCAATAATCATGCTGAAATCCCATGTTACGAGAAGGATGTACGAATCCCATTACCATCTGGTGAAACACTAATAATCCTACGAGAAAAGAAGAGGAGTGCTCTAAAAATAGTCACTTGCATGAAAGCTAGCAGGTACCATCGAAAAAGTTATCAAACATTTTGGCACACTTTGTGGAAAAGAAACCTGAAGGGCTACACATATACGACATACCCATAGCACGAGATCACCCAGAAGCGTTTCCTGAAGATTTTCCAGGAATACCACCCCCGAGACAAGTTGAATTCCGCATTGACCTAATACTCGGAGTCGCATCGATTTCGCGCTCACCCTGCTTGAAATGCAAGAACTATCTACACAACTACAAAAATTCTTACACTTAAGATTCATCCAACCGAGCTTTTCACCTTGGAGAGCTCCGGTCTTGTTCGTGAAGAGGAAGAATGAATCCATGTGTACATGTATCGACTACCAAGAACTGAATAAAGTAACTATCAAAAACTGATACTCTCTAGCGCGCATTGACGATTTATTTGATCAACTTCAAAGTTCTAGCTGTTATTCAAAAATCGATCTACGTTCTAGTTAGCACAAATTGAAAAGTGCGAGAATAAGATGTACCTAAAAACCGCGTTTAGGACTTACCAAGGTCATTACGAATTCCTAGTCATACCTTTCGGACTGACAAACGCACCAGTTGTGTTCATGGATCTTATGAACAGAGTCTGCAAACCCTATCTCGATAAATTCGTCATCGTATTCATTGATGACATCCTTATATACTCTCAAACGAAAGAAGATCACAAACAACGCCTGAAGTTAATTCTCGAGCTACTAGAGAAAGAGAAGCTATATGCAAAAGTTCTCTAAGTGCGAATTTTGGATGCAAGAAGTTCACCTCCTTGGTCATGTGATAAACGAAAAAGGAATCCATGTGGACCCATCCAAAAATTGAGGCGATCAAAAACTGGGGAGCACCGAAAACCCCAACTGAAGTACGTCAGTTTCTTGGTCTAGCTGGCTAGTACCGTCGATTCATCGAGAATTTTTCCAAAATAGCCCAGTCTCTTACCTCGTTAACTCAGAAAGACAAGAAGTTGATAGGGGCGAGAAACAAGAAGTCGCCTTCCAATTGTTGAAACAAAACCTTTGTACCGCGCATATCCTATCGTTACCCGAAGGAGTGGACAATTTTGTTGTCTACTGCGATACTTCACACCAAGGACTAAGTTGCGTGTTGATGCAAAACAAAAAAAGTTATCGCTTATGCTTCTCGTCAACTAAAAAGATTCACGAAAAGAATTACACTACTCACGACCTAGAGTTGGGAGCAGTTGTGTTTGCACTAAAAATCTGGAGACATTATCTATACGGTACCAAGAGTACAATTTACACCGACCACAAGAGTCTCCAACACATCTTCGACAAAAAAAAAATAATAATAAAAAAAAAAATATTACTCAACATGAGGCAACAACGTTAGGTCGAGTTGCTAAACGACTACGACTGTGAAATCAAGTACCACCCGGGCAAGGCTTACGTAGTAACTAACGCCCTAAGTCGTAAGGAAAGAGTTAAGCCCTATAGGGTACGTGCGTTAGAGATGACTATTCACACGAATCTCAATACACAAATTCGTGAAGCACAAAAACTAACTCTCACTGGCGAACGCCTAGAAGGAGAATCCCTAAGGGGAATGGAGAAGCAACTTGAACCCAAAGAGGATGATACGTTATATTTCATGAACCGAATTTAGGTACCATGTGTTGAGGAATTGCGCAAGTTAATATTGGACGAAGCTCATAAGTCCAACTACTCAATACATCCAGGAGCTGACAAAATGTACCAAGAGATCAAAGGATTTTATCGGTGACCGAACATGAAAAGAGAGATTGCCACATATGTTAGCAAGTGTCTTACGTGTTCAAAAGTCAATGTAGGACCGTTAAAAGGACAGGCCTTTTCACAATGAATCAATATCAATAGCTTAAGCGCGGAAATCAAAAGCTAAATCAAAGTACGTTTCATAACACAAAGTAACAAAGTAATCACAATAATATATTTGATCAAACAAACCAATTGTAATTTACAGATGATTGACTGGAGAAACAACACAGGCTGCACAAATACGAATTTCAGCAACATGAGATCTGAAACCCTAAACGACTATTTATATAATTATCTATTTTAGGTAACTAAGCGATATTGACAATATCGCTTGAGCGATATTGGCAATATCGCTTGAGCGATATTGGCAATATCGCTTGAGCGATATTGGCAATATCGCTTGAGCGATATTGGCAATATCGCATGAACAGTAGTTGATCTAAATAATTACAACTCGAAACTTAGACCAAGTGACAGACACACTAAGTGCACCAACAAACTCCCCCGTGTCTTCAGCTTGGTCTTCAAAAGGTTTCAGTCTTCAAACCCATCCAGCGGGAAATTTTCCACCCGCGTGGATTCCATGGGTGACGCAGATATCGACAATTCTTTGGAATTGTTGAGCAAGCTTTTCATTCGTCGGATTACCTCTGTAATACCTTATCTTGTTGTCGAACAGCTTCCTCATATCCTCCTTTGATAGATTTATCAAGCTCATAGGATCAAAAACTCTAAACTGCGTCTTTTTCAACCCATAGAGAGAAGCCTTCTCAGGTTCAACACTTTCTGGCACAAAAACCAGTACAGCTTCTCCAGTCTGGCTGTCAAATTCCCAATAGTGAAATCTTCTTAGAAAATTTAGGGGAATTGATTCCAGAACGATCTTCTTTACACAATCAGCTTTAGGATAGCGCATTCTGATTAAAGGCTGATTTGTAGCAGGATCTAGCCGGTTCTTGTAATAGATTCGTTTACCCAACGTCGGCTTTATAAAACTGTATCTCTTAGTACGGATTTCTCTTTGAATTGTACTCTGGATAAAGTCCGCACGAGTATTTCTGTCTGGATTTATCAGCTGTAACTAAGCAATCCTATTTAGTTCTCCTTTAGGCAGGGAGCTCAGTTTCTTGAATGAGAACCTCGAGTCCAGAACCTTCCAGCTCTTGATTAATCCTTTATATCTTCCCCTAACCTTATAAGACATGCACGTGACAGGTGCAATCTTTTCTTTTCCTTGTGGCCACCAGGAAGCCAGACGAGCCGATCTTTCTTCAGCGGTTTCAGGAACCTTTGGAGATTCAGGCATTTCAGCCTGAGGTTCCGTCCAGTCATCAGTTGATTCATCATCTTCTTCTTCGGATGAATCAGACTCAACAATGGGAGCACCATAATAAAATTCATCTTCATCGAAAGCTTCATCTTCAGTCTCACAATCTGAATCTGCTTCTGGTGTATCCTCCCTTTCAAACTCAGATCTGTTGACCATTCGTGCAAGATAAGTCAAATCTGCATCCGAATAGTCAACAGCCAGTGGTCTTGGTTGTCCAGGTATTTCCTCAAACGAGAAATAATCTAAACGTGGTGCCGTTTCATTACCTGATTCAACATTTACATTTTCTGTTTCAGGGGGAGTTACATTTGGTCTTTCCCTATCACCTATCTCCCCCGAAACGACCACTTGTGACTCTAAAAGAACAACCCTAGACCTAAGAATCTCATTCTGTTTTTCCACTGCTGCAAGTCTTGTATCTTGTATTTGTATCACGGCAGCCTGGGAGTCCAGAGTGTGTTGCATAGCATCCAGCCTTTTCATCAATTCTTGGATGACCGAGGGGAGTGGTTGAACCGGAATGTCTACGCTCGGTGCATCCTGTGGCCTTGAGGATGTAGCAATTTCCCGAGCAATCTTCGACTTCTTGGGAGGAGGAGGCACATATTCTGGTTCAGCATCAGTCCTCACTCTTTTGTCTTTAAGAGGAATATACTGCCTTCCTTCAGCAATGCGTCTCTGGACGAACACAGAAAAGCGGTTTGATTTGGATTTGGAGTGAAACCGACAGAGAAATCGATGAAATTCACAATATCGCTAAAATCGCTCTCAATATCGCACACAATATCGCTCGTATGATTTTGAAAACGTATCGAATAGTGTGACAGATATTTGTTTATATAAAATTAGAATTTCAGCGATATTGCAATATCGCTAGACAATATCGCTAGACAATATCGCTGAAATAAATATCTGAATCAGCGATATTACAATATCGCTAAAATGCATCAATATCGCTAGAAATCAACAATATCGCTAAAATTAAAACAATATCGCTAAAATTAAAACAATATCGCTAAAAACAGAAACAAAATCAGTAATCTGTGACAAAAATAAAATAAGATAAAAATAAAATTTAAATAAACTTTTAAAATTAAATATAACACACACAGCATACTGTTCAAACCTTTTTTTTTTTTTTTTTTATTTTTTTTATTTTTTTTTATTTTTTTTTTTTTATTTTTATTATTTTTTTTTTTTTTTTTTTTTAAATAATAATACACAAGACGAAATAAAATTATGTCGTATTAGGGATCATATTAGAAAGACAAATTCGCAAAACAATTTTAAAATGTTAATTTGATTATCAGTATAGAGATCCAAATTTAAATTTATCACATACTGTTAACTAGCCAAGGAGACAAGCATGAACAGGACGATTATCGGTAATCCACTTAAACATGTAACATACTCAAACCTCAAAGTTAACAGTTATTATTAGAGTGAATAAAAACTCCGTGAATCTCACATAGATATACCCTTAGTATCCAGTCATGCTCAAAACTTCGATTGATTAGAGAAAGCATTTGAATTCAACATTTTTAAGAATCAAGCCAGCGGTGACAGGTCTGTACTTGCGTACAACAAAGCGACATACACTTGATTCAGGTGTTTGCAAAACCAAACTTGGTCAAACCATTTGGCGACCGCGTAAGCAATCTTTGATTTTATAAGATTTGAAAGTACTTTTGACTTAAGTTTGCAGTGTTTTTGAAAGTATACTGACTGAGACCAGGTCTGTACAAACGTACAACAAAGGAAACAGACAGCATAAATCCCCAAATGTTGTCATATACAAACTCAAGTTAATAGAAGCATGGCAAGCTGACACATAAGAATTAAGACGCATTGTCATACATCATATGATGATCATCACGAAAGATCATACACAGATTAAGAGATTTCTTAGATGATGAAGAATGAGTATGATAATGTCTACCAATACATCGTGCAAGTAGGTTGATGTCTAGAAGGATAAGTATAACATATACATGAAAAACCTACTGATACATCAAGGATAACACGTAATATTGTCAAATGAAGAGTGTCTCCTAATGTACTATCATTTCCCTAGTTGTTTACAGACACAACTAAACGTCTTTTATAAATGTTGCAATAATGCTTTTCTTTAATGTTAAGAAACATAAAGAGTGGCTATTGCCAGATGAACAGCTGTATGCAGAATTAAAGAAATAAGCAACAGAAAAGTTTTGTCACAGTTTACAGTTTGTCCTGAAAGAAGCGCAACCCAATCATGTCAATCAGTTGGTCAAATCTAGTTCTAGAGAAGGCCTTGGTAAACAGATCAGCATTTTGTTTCTCAGTTTCAATTTGAACAAGGTCTATCAAATGCTTTTCAAAGCAATCCCGTATAAAATGAAACCTAATCTCTATGTGTTTGGTTTTAGAGTGTTGTACGGGATTTTTGGTGATACAGATAGCAGCAGTATTATCAATAAATAAAGGAGTCATGGTTAAGAGTAAACCGTAGTCACGAAGTTGGTGTTGTATCCACAGAATTTGTGAGCAACAACTAGCAGCTGCTACATATTCAGCTTCCGCTGTGGAAGTTGAGACTGTAGTCTGCTTCTTGCATTGCCAAGAAACAAGACGTGAGCCTAGAAACTGGCATCCTCCGGACGTAGACTTCTTGTCTAAACTGCAGCCACCATAATCACTGTCTGAGAAAGCTGTGAGAGAAAATGTCTTCTCTGTTGGATACCATAGACCTAGAGTAGGTCTATTCTTGAGATATCCGAAAATCCGTCTGACCGCCTTCAGATGTGAAAGCATGGGTTTGGACTGATATCTTGAACATAAGGAGACAGCAAAAACTATATCAGGTCGGGATGCAGTAAGATACATTAAAGATCCAATCATCGACCGATATAACTTTGCATCACAAAGTTCCTCATTTTCATCTGGTCCAAGATTGTGGTTTATAGGAATAGGAGTCCCATATTCTCTACAATCATGCAAATCATATCGTGTTAACATATCGTTAACATACTTAGATTGATGAATGTAGGTTCCCTTTGAGGATTGATCAACCTGAACCCCAAGAAAGAACTTCAACTCCCCCATCGCACTCATTTCGAATTCCGATTTCATAATCGCTTCAAAGTGACGACATAAGGATTCATCAGTTGAACCAAAGATTATGTCATCCACATAAACTTGAACTAGCAATTGACTTTTGCCAGTTCTCTTGATGAATAAAGTGCTGTCGATGGTACCACGCTCAAATCCATTCTTAATAAGGTGCGTTGCCAACCTTTCATACCATGCACGCGGAGCTTGATGAAGACCATAAAGAGCCTTATCAAGCTTGCACACAAAGTCTGGATGGTTAGAATCTTCAAAACCGGGAGGCTGTCGAACATATATTTCTTCAGCCACCTTTCCATATAGGAACGCACTCTTTACGTCTAACTGATAGACGCGAAACCCCTTAAAAGTGGCGTAGGCTAGGAATATACGAATAGATTCCATCCTGGCAACAGGTGCAAAGACTTCATCATAATCCAAACCTTCTTGTTGTGTATACCCTTGCACAACAAGCCTAGCCTTATTGCGAATGACCACTCCCCTATCATCACGCTTAACACGAAACACCCAACGAGTTCCAATTGGGTGTACACCTTTGGGAAGTGGCACTAAATCCCAAACCTTTAGCTTCACGAATTGTTGCAACTCCTCTTGCATAGCAGCAACCCAATGTGAATCTTTTAGAGCCTGATCGATCTTTGATGGCTCCATTTGGGATAAGAAGCATTCTTCAATATCAGCTTTTAAACACTCAAGATCATCAGAATTTGATGGATCTTCAGAGGAGACATCTGCATCCAGATCTCCAATCACTGCTGATGAACTTCTTGTCTTAATACCTGAATCCAGATCTCCAATAATATTCTCAATAGGATGATTCTTGTGAATCCGAGAGATGGGTATTGGATCAGGTGTGAGGTTTGTTTCCAAATTGTTTAGCTCAACCTCTTGAGCGAGAGGATCTTCTTCAAAATTAGGAAGAGAGGCGTTCATATCATCAACACCAGCAGGAGAAGCTTCAGGCGGTTGATTATCAGAAGAACTCTCAGGAACAGCCGAAGGAGAAGATTGGTGAGGTTGAATAGTATCCGGAGTCACACTGGAAGAAGGTGTATATGAAGAGTTATCAGGACTAAGATGTAACCCATGAAGAAGAGTTACAACTTGGTCCACTTCAACTAATTTAGGAAGGTTGAATGAGTTGAACAAATGATCATATTCAAACAACCAATCCGGACCTTTTCCTTTAGGAGACTCCGTATACTTTAAGCATTTTACCTCAAAATGTTCTTCAATCTTCCCAGTATCCTTGTTGAAGACCCTCTTGTTAGGAGAGTTAACCGAGAAACCTAGAAACAAGCCATCAAACGCTTTTTCACTGAATTTTGAAACCTTATCCTTTGTTATCATAATGGAGCAAGGACATCCAAAAGGTTCCAAAAATTTAAGGTTTGGTTTCCGGTTATTAAACAACTCATAACAAGTTTTGTTTCTTTTCTTGTTCATCAGTACACGGTTGAGAACATAACATGCCATGTTTACTGCCTCTGCCCAGAAGGTGATTGGCAGATGAGAATCCGACAGCATAGTGCGAGCAGTTTCAATTATTGTTCTATTCTTTCTCTCAGCAACTCCATTTTGCTGTGGAGTTCTTGCTGCACTAAACTGATGAACAATCCCTTTACGTAGACAGTATAGTTCAAGACATTTATTCTTGAATTCCGTTCCATTGTCACTACGTATCCTTTTAATTTTCAAACTGCACAGGTTCTCAAGACGATCGAAAAAGTAGGTCAGAAGATCTGATGTCTCATCCTTTGTACGCAAAAAGAAAACCCATGAGAAGCGAGAGTAATCATCTGTTATGACCAGACAATACGACTTACCCCCAATACTCTTCGTGCTAACGGGTCCAAACAAATCCATATGAAGTAATTCCAAAGGTGCTTTAATGGAATTAACTTGTTTGGATTTGTGAAGCTTTTTGTGCTGTTTACCTTTTAAACAGGACACACAATCATCCTCCAAAGCAAAGGTTTGTTTAGGAATACCTTCAACAAGATTGTGTTTCACCAGATAATTCATTTTCCTAAAATGAATATGACCCATCCTCCTGTGCCACAACAATGAATCCTTCGAAGAGGCCTTGGTTAGAAGACAGGTGTGTTCCTCAGCTTCCACTGTCCTCATGTCCAAAATGTAAGAGTTCTTCACTCTCGGTGCTCTAATCAAGATCCATTCCTCGGGAATCACAAATCCCGGCTTCAAAATTAGACATTCCAAATCTGTAAACGCAGCAGTGAACTTCTTGTCGCAAACTTGAGAGACGCTTATCAAATTGTGATTCAGCTCCTCGACAAAATTTACATCCTCAAAGCTCACTAGTCCATTTGTAAGAGTTCCAACTCCTGTAATGGTACCTCCAGAATCACCAGCAAAGGCAACATGTCCCCCATTGAAAGGTTTAACATCAGAAAGAAGGGAGATATTGCCTGTCATGTGTCGCGAACAGCCACTATCAACGTACCACTTGCTATTTTGACCTGATGACTGTCACAACACAAATAAAAAGAATGTTAGTTTGAAATGGAGACCCAAGCCTTTATAGACTTGGGTACTCCTGAAATCTCATCAAATATTATCACATCAGTTAAGATTTTGTTTTTCATAAAATCTTTATCTTTTGAAGATGTGACAATATTAGTTGAAGATTTATTTTCTACAACTTTTTCTTTCCAAAATTTTGGAGAGACCAATGGTTGCTTTTTGCTAACGTCAACCTTTCTAATTAAAGATTTAGTAGGTGTAACGTTATTAGCTTTAGAGATTTGAGCATTTTGAAATAATCTAGTTTGTTTTGATTTTTGAACAGTTCGAACTCTGGATTTTTGTGGATTATTTCGCGATGCCCATTTCTTAGCAAGCAATGGACATTGATTAATGAGATGACCTTGCTTCTTACAGTAGAAGCATGATCGTCTCTCCTGAAAAGTTCGATCCGAGACAGATAGTGGTTTTGGTGAAGAAGAAACCGTACGAGGTTTACTCTCAGATACCTTTACTACACATGAGCACTTATGTGAACATGTTGGGGTAAAAGCTTTTACCTTTGAAGTAATCTTTGGAGAATGATTTTTGATTAAAACTTTATCATTATAAGAGTTCTCCTGGATTACTGATTTCCTTTTAGAACACATTGCATCTCTATCTTCATTAGTAAAAATGAAGTTTTCAGGTTTAAAATTATTCTTTTTAACCTTTTGATTAACCTCATAAGTTACATCCTCAACCTCAACCACTTCTTCAACATTTGTTGAAGAAATAAACTTAATTTGTTCAATTTTAGGCTTAACAAGTTTAGCCTTCTTTGAACTCACAACTTTAAGCGGTTCAGTCCGCTTACCATTAACATCCTTAACAGTGACAGATTTTTCAACATCAGCCTTAAGAGATTTGGGCTGATTATCACTGTTAACATTAACTGGTTTAACAACAGAATCATTTTCCTTTTTAAAAACAGAAGGAACATAGTCTTTGATTTCATCCTGACAGAGAATAGGCTGATTCAAATTTGAAGGAGGAGGTTGATTGTGATAACCAATTCCTGTCTTGCTCTTTGTATCAGTTCGCTGATTTTGCAGGATATCAGCAAAGACCATACTAGAAGTTGATATATTAGCAAGCTTACGTTTTAAATCAACATTGTCAGCCTGAGTTTCAGCAAGTTCCTTTTTAAGATGAGCAATCAGTTTAAGATAACTATCAATTTCATCTTGTTTATTATAAATCATAGCTTTTAACTCTTTCTTTTCTTCAATCATAGTTGTCTGATTGACTCCAAAGACTTTTTCATTTTGTTTCAAAACGTTGTTTGCTTCAATGAGTTTAGTTAAATCTGTATTTAACCTATCATTTTCTACAATGAGCCTGTTGTTTTTGCCAGTTAACTTTAGACAGTTTTCACAGAAGAAGGAATCACATTCTACCTCATTTTGAATACCCGCCATAAGAGCTAGGTTTTCTTGATCATCCATGGCAGAAAAATCATAAGCAGCTTCCTCTTCTAACAAAATAGCAGCCTTAGCTACTTCGGTGTCCTTCTTATATGGAGAAGGCTTAGTAAAACCCGAAGGTGGTTGTCTAGCCTTCTCACATTCTCTAGCAAAGTGCCCAAGATTTTGGCACCTATAACATCTGATCTTGGATTTGTCAAAACCCATGCTGGTTTTGTCAGACACATCTTCAAGAGATCTCTTACCCGTTCGTCTTAGATAAGTCTTAGTCCTTCGTGTCAGCATGGCCATGTTCCAACGCAGATCCACTCTTTCTAATTCATCGGGATCCACTTGAGCAAAATCCTCATCGGTAAGATCCACCGAGCTAATTCTCTTAGAGAGAAAATCATCATAGGATGAGAGAAAAGCATTAAATATTACTGCATGCTCATTCTGAGAAGCAGTTGCTGAAGATGACGACTGAGTTGGAAACGACGAAAATGTTCCAGTTGACTGATTTCCGGAAGTATAAGTCATTTTCGTTCCAGAAGTAGATGGCCCAGATAGAAGTGCGGTACTTCCATAGCCAAAGTTGCTATTGTCAGATACCAGAGTGCCTGACCGTGTGCTTTTCTTCTGAATGTCTAAAGCACAGGTTTCCAATTTTCCAATAAGCTGATCCAGAGACATAGCAAGAACATCTGGATCATTCTCCATCATCAAAACTCTTGTTTCCCAATGAGGAGGTAGAGCATTTAGCAACTTCTTGTTGACCTCTATAGTACTGAACTTATAACCACCTTCAGTTAATTCATTGACAAGACGTGAGTATCTACAGAAAAGATCCTTCACAGTCTCGTTCTTCAAAATATCAAACAGATCATACTGTTTCTTCACGAGCTCTAGTTTACTCTGTTTGTACTCAGTGGTACCTCCACATCGTTCAGCTATCCCGTTCCATAGATCATAAGCTATGTCATGTTGTTTAAACATCTTCATAGCATCAGCAGGTAAGGCCATGGTGATAGCCGAGTGAGCCTTTCGTTCACATTCCCATGCCTTACGTTCCTCTACAGACATAGAACGAATAGGCTTTGGTGGAGGAATACCAACATGCTCTCCACTTGCAACTGGTCTCACATATCTCTCTAGTAATGATATTTCCATTTCCGGATCAGTAAACGCAACAAACGACAAAAAACGACCTCTCCATTCAGAGTACTCCATTCCGGGAGCAAAGAATGGAGGTTTATTTGCTGACCCAACCTCTGCATTGTGTTTCAACATTGCATTGACTGCTTGCAAAGTAGACATCTTAGAAAGTATTAAATTTGATTAACTTTTGAAAAATAATGAGAAATTAATTTAAGACTCTAAAGCAATATTGACAATATCGCTTAAATCAATTAGATAAATGAGCGATATTGTTGATATCGCTAATAATATCGCTAATTAAAGCAAAAGTCAAAATCAAACAAGAACAGGCGATATCACAGGCGATATTGCAGTAATATCGCACAAATCAACCAGGCGATATTGGGTTAATATCGCTAAAATCAATTAGGCGATATTGAACTAATATCGCTTAATGATATCGCTCAAATTAATGAGTAATGTCGCTTTCAATGTCGCAGAAACCCTAATGGCGATATTGAGTTCCAATATCGCTAAAACGGCTGTAAACCCTAAAAACACAAGTTTCGAAGATCAAAACAAGTTTTAGGATTGAAACCAACGAACAAAGATCCAGAAACTTAAACACAAGCACTAAATGATTAGTTTAACACTTAAAGACACTCAAAAGGACAGAAATTTTTTTTTTTTTTTTATAAATTAAACGTAAACGAATATTGATTCAAACCAAATAATCCAATGATTAAATGGCTCTGATACCAATTGTAGGACCGTTAAAAGGACAGGCCTTTTCACAATGAATCAATATCAATAGCTTAAGCGCGGAAATCAAAAGCTAAATCAAAGTACGTTTCATAACACAAAGTAACAAAGTAATCACAATAATATATTTGATCAAACAAACCAATTGTAATTTACAGATGATTGACTGGAGAAACAACACAGGCTGCACAAATACGAATTTCAGCAACATGAGATCTGAAACCCTAAACGACTATTTATATAATTATCTATTTTAGGTAACTAAGCGATATTGACAATATCGCTTGAGCGATATTGGCAATATCGCTTGAGCGATATTGGCAATATCGCTTGAGCGATATTGGCAATATCGCATGAACAGTAGTTGATCTAAATAATTACAACTCGAAACTTAGACCAAGTGACAGACACACTAAGTGCACCAACAGTCAAGGCCAAATATCAAAAGCTGTCAGGACTTCTGCAACAACCTGAAATGCTACAGTGGAAGTGAGAACAAATAACAATAGACTTCATTACTAAGTTGCCAAAGACATCAACTGGAGCTGACACGATAGGGGTCGTTGTTGATCGTCTGAAAAAAAAAAAAAAAAAAAAAAAAAAAAAAAATCAGCTCATTTCCTGGCAATCAAAGAAACCGATAAAATAGATAAGCTAACTAGGATCTATTTGAAAGAAGTAGTCTCTAGACACGGCATACCTATATCCATTATCTCGCATAGAGATAGCCGATTTACCTCTCACTTCTGGCAATCCCTACAAGAGGCATTAGGTACTGGTCTTGATATGAGTACTGCCTACCCTCCTCAAACCGACGGCCAGAGTGAGCGAACAATACAAACGCATAAAGATTTATTACGAGCATGTGTGATTAACTTTGGAGGAAATTGGGATGCACATATACCCCTAGCTGAGTTTCTCCTACAACAATAATTATCACACAAGCATTGGAATGGCACCATTTGAAGCGTTGTATGGACGTAAGTACCGATCACCGATCTGCTGGGTAGAGTTTAGTGACAAAAAAATTTCAGGTCCAGAGATTGTTCAGGAGACAACGGACAAGATATCTAAAATCCTTAACCGATTAAAAGCGGCACGAGATTGACATAAAAGCTATGCCGACAACCGCCGGAAACCTTTGGAATTTCAAGTAGATGACAAAGTCCTACTCAAAGTATCACCCTGGAAAGGGGTAGCTCGTTTCGGAAAACGAGGAAAACTAAATCCAAAATACATAGGGCCTTTTGAAATCCTTGCGAGGATTGGTCTTGTTACTTACAAACTTAAACTGCCTTAGGAACTAAGCAGCATTCACGACACTTTCCATGTATGTAACTTATGAAGTGTCTTTCTGATGAAACTCTATCATACCTCCTGACGAAGTTTACATTGACAACCAACTTAGTTTTGTGGAAAAGCCTATCGCAGTGACGGAAGGGAGAGTCCAAAAACTCCGACGTAGTCGGACTAAACTAGTAAAAGTTCGTTGGAACTCAAAGCACTGCCCAAAATTTACTTAGGAGCGTGAACATGAAATGCGGGAGGAGTACCCGCACCTTTTTGATAAAACACCAGTTGCTCGTGACACTACTTAAATTTCGGGACGAAATTTCTTAACGAGGGGAGAATGTGACAACCCTCAAAAAAAAAATTGGTACATTCCGTACACACTAAAATCATGCATTCTTACGCTAATTCCTTTTTTAATGAAACCAAACTTGATTTAAACTGAGATAAGTCTAGCACACGCCCACGTTGCACAATTTGGTGCACACTACTTTAATGCTTGAAGCATTTTGTTTAAGTAACTGTTGAGAATTTAACAATATAAATCGGACGATTTCCGATAAACTCGAACGTTGGTGATAAACGTTTCCTAGATAAAATTAAACAAAACGCCAATTACTTACGAAGAAATTGGAATTTACTAATCATGTTACAACCTACTTTAATCTCCCTAGAAATCCTTACTAGCACCTAAACATCAAGTTTTGAATCGAAGTAGCTCAAGCATGTCAAAATAATTCCAAGCAAGCTAGCACATAGCTCTAATTTAACCAAGCAAGCTAGCACATAGCTTTAATTAAATCCAAGCTAGCTAGCAAGTAGGTCACTAAATTCAAAATGCAGATTTTCCTTTTCTTCTTGTCTACGTAACTCCATTTTTAACCATACAATCTTCCTCCCTCCTTGCTAGCTTAATTTAACTCCTACATGCCTTCTTGCTTGATGATCCACGCCACTTGCAAAAACAATCAAGTGTTTCTCCTACTTGCTAAGTTGATTGATGGAGTGACTAAGCACCTCCCATCAATCCTTTAATTTCTTCCCATTTAAGAAAGGCTATATACAAGGAAAAGCATACGTACATTCCCATTTCACAATTTACACTTCAAAATTCTGCACAACTCTCTCATTTTCCCTCTCATTTCATCACCTTTCACTACCTTTTTCAAGAACAACCACCATGGAACCACCATAAAACCACCATGAACCACCACCTTTTATACATCATTTTTCACCTTCTTTTAAGCTCTTGATCATCATTGGGTCCTTGTGATTTCATAATCTTGAGATTCACATCATCACAAAGGAAAACTAGGAGTTTGGGGTTTTAAAAGGATTGTTGTTGAAGCTTTCAAGTTCTCTTCTTTCTTACCATTTCATCCTAGAGCATTGTAAGGAAACTCTTCATTTTGATCTCTTCATTTCCTTCATTTTAAATACTTACACGCTAGATGTTCACTCATACATTAAAATCAACTAATATATATGTGTTATTAATGGTGAAAACTCGTTAAAAAGAACTAAAGAAACTCAAAACTCAAAGAAACTTACTGGACAGAAACTTTGGACGAATTTAGAACATCATAACTCAGTCATAAAATAACCAAACTTAGTGATTCTCAAGCCTAAAATTAAGTTTAAGAAGTTAGGTTTCCAACCCAAGTGGTCTCATGTAATTTGGACAAGTTTTGATTCCTCAAATCGATTTTATAAGAACATGTGTCTAATCTGTCTTCAGGAGACGAAATATGACTCTACTTTAAGAGACCATAACTTTTTATCCACAGATCCAAAAGAGATGAATCTTTTTCCTAAAGGTCAAATTTTGTCTTAGCTTTAAAAGTAGTATGATCACGTTTTGTGAAGATGAGTCTAGCTCAGTAAACAAGTGATTTTCCTATCAACTGTCCAGAAACGTAGCTGCTGTACCTTTGTATACTAATAAATATTTTTGAACCCCTTATACTTGTTCAAAAATTATGAATCTTACTTTTCTGTAAACCTAAGATATAGGGGAACATATGATAAAAATTTCATAACAAAATAAGTCCGTTTGACTAGTCAAAATGACACCACAAAAAGGCTCAAATATGGTCAAAATCTGTTCAAGAAAAGTAAACAGCATTAACTTGAACAGCATTAACTTGGGAGCAGTAGTAACGGTGTAAGAGCAGTAGTAACTTGGCCTAGCAGTAGTAACGATGGAAAAACAGTAGTAACTTGGCCTAGCAGTAGTAATATTGGAGAGCAGTAGTAACGGTGGAAGAGCAGTAGTAACTTTGGCCTAGCAGTAGTAAAATTGGACAGCAGTAGTAACAACGGAAAGCAGTAGTAATATTGTTTTTCAGCCTTTGATTTCTTCTTCAAAGTTGTAGGCCTTTAAGTTACGAAAATTTGGACATTTGAATCACCTAAATCGGAGTTCGTATGAGAGAGTTATGACCAAAACCGTGAAGCCTCGCCGAAACTACAATATTTCTTCATTTTTGATATTTTCTTCAACGTTTTTACCCGTTTTCTTCTCGCATCCGTTCCTAGCGATAATAAACAAATTTAAAGCATATTTAGCACCAAAATATAATTTAACTAATTATGAATACGGATAAAACGAGAGATACTACGAGGGAATAAACATGAAAGTAATTGAGTAATAGTTTCCTATCTTAAACGAATAAAGGAACTTATTTAACTTCACGTTTTAGACAAACGTTAACGAAAACTATTGAATGAATTGAAAGGTGCGTTATCACGAACAATATAAGTTTTGAAAGTATAAATCTATAACGTATACTTTAATAACAAAGTAACTATGTTTTCGAGAAACATACAAGTATACACACAAAACTATCACCAACGGGTCGTACACTTTTCGAAAACGAAATACTCTTTCAATCTATTAATTGAGTGAACAACTAGCATAGATATGCGGGTAGTTATCTACTTATACAAACCTAGGTGTGCGGGTAGCCACCTACTATTACGAGCAAGGATGTGCGGGTAGCCATCTACTTTTACAAACCTAGATATGCGATTAGCTATCTACTCATACAAACGACCTCATGCGTATAGGGCGCGAGGAGGCTATTTTGGGCAAACTTATTTCTTTAAACGCTAGCTCTCACAAAGCTCATCAGGTGAGTTCACAGCCCCTATTTTACTGCTTTTTACTGCTTTATAAACTTGGGGTGAAAAACATATGTACTGTTTACATACAAATTGTTTTCATGCGATGATTGAAAACCTGACAACGAATCCTTGTGCGAACCTATGTTAAACTAGTTGTAGTGCATAGAAGTCCTCATGACTACAAACTGTAACCATTAGCTAGATGACGCTAGCCACCGAATATGCGAATAGTACTATTGGGATGACATCCCTCCCACTTTTGTTAGTCATGCTAACTGCCGACTGTATGTCGAGACGAGGAGCGTATATTTTATTGGTCCCAGGCAAAAACAACTAAAAGTCGTGGTTTGGTTATAGGCCTAGGTGTCGGCACTTTAACTCGTAAGGTCTTGCAAACCTTCGGGGGATCACCGTCAGCTACTTATTGTTTCAAACTATATATATCATCGTACTAATCGCCATGGATGGCACGAAATGATTTGGGAAACATTTACTAAACACTTGGTTTAAATGATGATGTCTTAAACCTGTGAATTTCACTCAACAATCTTGTTGATCCTTTTAACTATGTTTTTCAGGGAATTAGCAGCGACGTAAGATCATGCATGCATACTTTGGGACCCTTGCTTACCACGATGAATAGGATGCCATTCTTTTGATAACATTGAGACTATTATTTTATGATTAAAATGTTAATCATGACGTTTTGCTAAACATATATCGTTCTTGTGAACACAATGAATATGTAACCGTTGAACCTAAACTATTTATGGCATCCTAAGTATATGTTTGCGATAATCATATGCTCTCGATTTACTTGTCGAACTGGATCGCGTCACACCCCCGAGCTTCCGCATTTACTAAACGAGACACGATTTTATTGGGGTGTGACAATTAAGAAGTGCTTCGATAGTGTCTGTCTCCGTCAAATTTACTGGACTCACTCCTTGTTTTTGACTAGACTCCCCTGAGCTTGTGTCACTAGTCTTCCAGTTGAAGAGCTAGGCATCTCACCTTCCTTCGGTGCACAAGGATCATCGTCTTTGTCATTATCCGATTTCTTCCTTAGCTAATCACCTCTACATCCTGTCATCTCCCCCTAAGCTGACTAGCGCTTCAGACGGTAGAGAAGAATCTCATTATCCCGTACGATCTCTTCTAACTTTTCATTGCGCGCCTCTAATCTTTCGATGACAGCCGTCAAGTTATTGACACATATTTCTTGACTCGCAACAACTGCAATCAAATTAGAAACCATATCCGATAAGCTTGCGATCCAACCCTGAAGATATAGAAATATTTCCGGATCTGAAAGATTTGTAGCAGGGTGTGACACAGGTGTTGTAGTCTGAGCTGGAAGTGGAGTGGTAGCTGTTGTAATCGGTGGTTGTGGTGGTGGCGGTGTTGGTGTCGGAGTGGGTGTTGGTGTTGGTGTGGCGGTGGTAACCGGTGGGATAGAGGTAGTGGTGGTTGTTGGTGGAACAACAACATGCTCACGAATGACCACCCTATTTGGACGTCCTCTTTTGGGCGCCCTAACTAGTGGGGTGTCATCGTTATTTGAATCATCATCAACTTCATCCTGAAGAACATAATCCGCATCTTCAGTCAGCTTACATTTACCTTTGCTCTTCTCACTGAGACGTGGAGCGAGAATCACGCGTGACCCATGAAAAGCCAGTGTTGAACGATCTTCACTATCCTGATCAGTCTCAATTTCTTCCGGATCTCGTTCCAGACTCTTCATAACATCATCTACATATCTCATTTCTTCATCAGCACCGGAAGTATATGTCTCAATCTATGCCAAATCAGCCTCAATGTCGGCATGTGGACTAGTAACATACGCGTCCACATCAGCTAATACATCAGTGCTAGGCTCCCCCTGAAGAACATCTCTAACTACAGCTTCAGCAATATCATGATCAAGGTGACGACCCTCCTAGGGTTGCTCTTATTGTCGAAGTATCTCATCAACCACCTCGTGCTCAGGTGGGGGTAGGAACACATTCTTCTTCCTCAGCCTAGGGCTCGTCCGGCTACCCATCATCTGGTGGTGGAGCATAGTTAGCATTGAGTAGAGCCCCAAACAGCGAAGTTGCTTGAGGTCATTGAGGAAGGGACGTCTGCTGCTGTGGCTCAAACAATGAACAAAAATCTTCTTATCCACCGTTGAAAGATACACAACGGGATCGACAACTGGCAGATTCGGTGCTAACCCATTGATAATCATCAAAGCGAACCTTGGGTAGAGCAGAAACCGATCTTTGACACTGCCACGTATCTGTTGAACCATTTCGTCAAAGAAAAATTGCGAGAAGCAGTATGGCTTGTTGTATACAAGAGAAACCATTCCCGACTACATCTTATGGTTCATGGTATCGAAACCAACCTTCTTCGGAAAAGAAAACCAGTAGTATATGCATAAGATACTGCCATTAGCCGAAAAGATATCTCTTGGTAAATTGAATGTGTGTGAAATCACCAACATAGCCCATCCTCTAGAAAGCTCCAGCCTTGAGATCCAAAGAATATGAAGTTGGGCCATTTTCTTGAGCTTCAATACCCAGTTGAAGAATAAGCCGTAGATATGCAGCAGAAAATACGATATCCACATTATCAACCCGAGTCCGGATGAGTGGGGGATTTAGCTCACAGTCAAAAACCGCATTCGCCCAGAATTGACGGAGATAAGATATCCTCAGCGTCGGCGAATGGGAGAGAGCATAGTGTACCCTCGAGCACATTAGAAATGTGAGAATGCCTCGATAATTTTCGGGTTGTCGGATCCTCGAGATCAAAGGAAATGGCCAGATTGTGCTTGCTGAAAAATTTTCGAGCTTGATCAGCCATACCTGTAAGAAAGACAAGAAAATACACCAAACATCGGCAATAATAAAGTTAAATAATCAATTTAATTATTCTAAGAACCACTTGTGCGAATCAGACTATGACAAACAAGATATATTAATTTTATTTAAAAAGTTCATTTTTCAAACTACATAGGTTTATACGAACTTGACAAAGATCCAGCTAGGTTCGTACGAATTTGTAACAGTTGCATAGGTTCGCACGAATTTGTAACAGTTGCATAGGTTCGCACGAACTTGTAACAGTTACCTAGGTTCGTACGAACTCAGAAAGTTTGTACGTACTTGTAAGTTCGAACGATGATCTGTGTGTTCCAAATTCAAAAATTTTGCTAACAATAACACAATCAGGAAGTTGGAAATGTTGTGCCTGGGTGCGGTTTAGATAAACTAGTAAGAACTTTCATTTTTAATCCACAATCTCATTACTTAATCGGATTTTTAGTTAGTTTTTCACAAAAGCCAAAACTAAACTAAATTATAATTGTATTTACAGGTGGATTAGCGAAATAGTGACTTACTGAAATGCGCAATGTTAATCTGGTGATGTTTAACGGATTCAAATATCCAAAACGTATCAAAATCAAAGATTTGGAATGAAAGAATGCAACAGTGACGTAAGTTCGAAGAGGGTGTGTAAGTTCGCAGGTCTGCAAGTTCGAATGTTTTGAATGTGGTAATGGATTTGACTTACTCAAACCCTTTTATATTCATCCGGGCCAAGTTCGTACGAACTTGGGCCTTCGGACTTGGGTCACAAGTTCGCACGAACTTGTGAAGTTAGACCATTTTGAAATTTAAAATTTTTGAACTTAAGATTTTCTAACACGACACGAGATAATACTCGAGGCTTGGGATTTATCCGTTGTTAGTAGGCAAAATTTATTTTGTATCTCCTCGCATAGACCAGAATTATGAAATAAATAACAAACAAATATGAAATTATTCATATTGGAATTCACATTCTTTTTGGTGGAGTCACTGATACAAAGATCGTATTAGCCATAATGCGTACAATAGACAGTTAGGAATGAATCATTCTTAGTTTATTATTCATGTGACCTAATACTTCAAGACGATTATCGATATTCTGATCCACTTAAACATACAATACTCAGAGTTTATCAAGTACAATTTTAGTTATTATTCATGACTAGCTATGTGTCCCTCACGTTTGACATGCTCCTAGGATCAAGATATGTCCATAATTCCAGGAATTGAATCTCCTTAATTTACTTCATCTTTAAAACCAAGTCCTTAGAAAATAATAAGTGCACACATGTAGACGTGAGTTAACTAGACTTGACTAAGGTTAGAAACAAGCAAATCCTAAATCAAGCCATCGGTGACAGGTCTGTACTTTCGCACAACAAAGCGACTTAGTTTGACTAGAGACCTTGAAAGCGGTATTCTTGTTTCGCGGTCTAGTTTGTTCTAGTGTAAGATCTACTGACTGAGACTAGGTTAACATATGTCTAGATTTAGCAGAAGAATCGGTCAGTACATCTCCCAGATGAATTGCTTAGCTCAATCCAACTACCATATATTATGGTACTATCTATTACCTAAGAATTAAGACTTAATGTCATACATCAACCGAGAGTTAGCATAGCATAATCTCCTTATGATGGTTTGTATTTTAAATACTTGAGAACCTATATGTTGTATGCCTACCGATACACCATATGATGATTGTATTAGACACGTTATATGTTAAGGTACATTCGATTGTGTATTTACTGCATCATAAAGATACACATATAATAATGTTTTAGGCATGGGTAATGTTTTCATCATTTCTTTGCATTGGCACAGTGACTCGCATAATTTTTAATAATTTTTCTAACTTACTAAAAATAGAAAGTTACTAAAAATAGAAATTAACAAACATATAGATAGAAGGTCATGCAGGAGATGTCTTATTCGGGATGGATCATCCCATTTAGTTGTACTAACAATTCAAAACGGGATCTATCAAAAGCCTTAGTATATAAGTCAGCTAGATTATTGTCTGTGGGAACTTTAACTAATTTAATCATCTGTTTTTCTGCACAGTCATGAATGAAATGGTGTCGTATATCGATATGTTTCGTTTTACTATGCTTAACAGGATTATTAGTTATTGAGATTGTGGATTGGTTGTCTATCATCATATGAGTATTAGTAATATTAAGACCATAATCACGCAACTATTGTTGTATCTACAAGATCTGTGAACAACAACTACCGGCTGCAACATACTCAGCATCACAGGTTGAGATAGCGACCGAGGTCTGTTTCTTGCATTGCCAAGATACAATGCGACCTCCTAGTAATTGACAACCTCCAGAGGTTGTTTTCTGTAGGTTCCTTGGGTCTGGAGCCACGAGATATTCTAGTATATACAAGTGCGGAATCCTTGAATATACCTAACAATAATCAACGATTAAGCACAAATACGTAATGAACACTAATAACACGTCTTTATTGAATATAATCTCGGTTACATTCAAACTAAGACTAAACACTCTCACACAAATGATATCTCTATGTAAATGACAACTCAAAACTAATGCCAAAAACTTATTTTTAATTTGTACGGACTTAGAACTTTTATAGAGCTCAAGTTCATATGGGCTGCGCCCTACGAACTTAGCTCAGTCCAGGCCCATATGAACTTAGGTAAGTTTGTATGTCCCAAGTTCGTATGTATCGAACTTTGTACCAACCTTAAGTTCATACGAACTTACATACTAATTAAGACAATATTAAACAATTACAATTACAAAGATAAACACAATGACTAATTACAAAACTAGAAGCCGTTGTGACACAAGATGCACCAAAAATTTCCTGTTCTGGTTACATCCGCCATAGCCTGAATCTGTATAGGCCAAGAAGTTAAAGTCGCCTGTGGAGGATACTAAAGACCTAACTTCGGTTTTCCCTTCAAATAACGCAATATCCTCTTTACAGTTTTCATATGAGACTCCTTTGGATTAGCCTGAAACCTAGCACATAAACAAACAGCAAATACTATGTCAGGTCTAGAAGCGGTTAGATACATCAAAGAGCCGATAATTGCCCGATATTGTGTCGGGTCCACATCTTTGGTACTCTCCGAGTCCGGCCCGAGATTATGATTATGGGGAACGGGCGTGCTGAATGGCGAGCTGTCAGCCATACTGAATCGTGCAAGCATTTCATGCACGTATTTAGTTTGATGGATAAAGAATCCATCTTTCTTTTGATCAACCTGCAATCCTAAGAAGAAAGTCAGCTCCCCCATAACACTCATCTCAAATTTGCGCTTCATAACTTGTTCAAAATCTCTGCACATGCTCTCATCAAATGACCCAAATATGATGTCATCCACGTAAATCTGTATTAGGAGAAAATCCTTCCTCTGCCACTTGACGAACAGTGTATTGTCTATCTGTCCTCTCTTAAACCCATTGTCCAAAAGATAGGTAGACAAAGTCTAATACCATGCTCGGGGTGCTTGACGCAAACCATACAGAGCCTTAAGATGTATGGGTATCAAAGAAACGTAGTGTTGTAGTTTCTACAGAAGAAAATACCTCCAGGGAAAGATGGAAGGTGTAGTTGGAGTTTTGGTCAGATTGATTTTTTTTAATGCAAAATGTGGTAAATTTGATTTAGCTCCAATTCCTGAACAAGAAGATGTTGAATCTGAGACAGTACAGCTAAATTTATAGGAGTTGAGAATGAAGGAAATGCAGCTTTGGAGCAGAGTATGGAAAGCAACTAAGCAATTCATGTTTCCAATGATAATTAAAATCATGGCATGGAATGTTAGAGGATTGAGTAACACAACTAATCAAAGATAGGTTGGTAAGTATATGGCAGAAGGTAATTTTAGTATATGTGGTTTGATAGAAACACATGTGAATAAAAGAATTCTTACAAAAATTGGTAATAAGATGTTTGGTCAATGGGATTGGGTCTCCAATAGTGCTAATTGTGATGGTGGAACTAGGATTATGGTGGGTTGTGATCCAAATTCTATAAGAGTAATGCTTGTTGACCAGCATTCCCAGGCATTACATTGTTATGTTGAACCTATAAATGGTCAAAAAGGGTTTTATTGCTCTTTCATTTATGGCTATCACAAAATGGTTCCAAGGAGACATTTGTGGAATAATCTCAAGTTGCATAAAAGAGTTATTAAAGACTTACCTTGGCTGCTTCTTGGGGACTTCAATGCAACTCTTAACCCTTGTGAACACTTTGTAGGTCCTTCCTTTATGAAAAATAGTATGTGTGAATTTTTAGAATGTACCAGTGAAATTGAAGTAGATGATTTGGGGATGTAAGGGTTCAAATTTACATGGAATCAAAGAACTGGAAAAACTAAGGGTGTGTTGAAGAAGCTGGATAGGGTCATGGGGAATGGTAAATTTATGTCTGAGTTTCCTAATTCTCATGCACAATTTGATCCTTTTTTACATTCTGATCATACCCCTATGATTTTGTCTATTCTAGAGATTGAGAAAGCTAAACCTAGGCCATTTAGGTTTCCTAATTACTTAACTAAGAAAAAAGTATTTGTCCCTATGGTTAAGAAAGTATAGGATGCGAATGTTTCTGGTTATGCTATGTTTAGTATGGTAACCAAATTGAAAAAGTTGAAGAAGCATATTAGGAATCTGAACTATAATCAGGGAAATCTTTTTTTAAAGGTCAAGCAATTGAAATCTAAACTTGGAAAGGTACAAAGTGAGGTGGAAAAGGACCCAACAAATAAGGAGTTGAGATATGAAGAAGCTGCTTGTATTAAAGCCTATAATGAAGCTGTGAAAGATGAAGAATTGTTCCTTAAACAAAATGCAAAAGTTGAGTGGCTGAAAGAAGGAGATCAAAATACAAAGTATTTTCATAATTTTGTCAAAGGAAGGATGAATAAGGGTAGAATTGATTCCTTGGAGGATTTGCAAGGAAACAGATTATTTGGTTTGATAGTCCATGATCAATTTATCATTCACTTTAAGAATATATTGGGTGCAAAGAAGGATGTTGAACCAATTAATGAGGTTGAGCAATTATTCACTAGAATAATTCCACAGCTTAATGCTCATTATATGGTAAGACAAGTCTCAAATGAAGAAATCAGGGCAACAATGTACCAGGCCCATATGGGTACTCATCAAAAAATTTTAAATGTACTTGGAACACTGTGGGATCTGATGTTAAGGCAGTGCAAGAATATTTTCAAAATGGTAAGCTTCTAAAAGAGGTTAATGCTATTGTCATAGCCCTTGTTCCTAAAGTCCAAGTTCCTCATAAAGTGTCAAAGTTTAGGCCCATTGCTTGTTGTAATGTGGTCTATAATTGTATTAGCAAGGTCATTGCTAATAGAATAAAAGACGTTTTAGATTTGATTGTAAATGAGAATCAGAGTGCTTTCATTCCTGGAAGGAAAATCAGTGATAACATATTACTTACACAGGATTTAATGAGAGTTTATCATAGAAATGATGGAAAAGCAAGGTGTGCTTTCAAGAAAGATGTGCAAAAAGCTTATGATACTGTGGAGTGGGAGTTTCTTAGAACTTGCTTGCTGAATTTTGGGTTCCATCTTATAATGGTTAAGTGGATTATGAATTGTGTCACATCTACTGCATTTACTGTAAGCTTAAAAGGAGAACATAAAGGCTACTTTAATGGATCAAGGGGGTTAAGGCAGGGTGATCCTATGTCGCCTTACCTATTTACCTTGGTCATGGAAGTTCTCACTTTAATGATAAAAAGGCAGATTGAAGGAGATGATGAGTTCCAGTTCCATTATGGATGTAATGAACTCCAATTAACCCATTTGTGTTTTGCAGATGACTTGCTTTTGTTCTGTAATGGAGATAGGCACTCAGTGACAGTTTTAAGGAGAGCTCTTTCTGAATTCAGTAGTGTTTCTAGTCTGGTGGCTAGTATGGACAAAAGTACCACCTTTTATGGAAATGTGTGTAGTTAAGTACAAGCTAAAATCTCAGAAGCCATGCCCTTTAATGTTGGTAAACTGCCAGTAAGGTATCTAGGTGTTCCTTTGTTATCTTCCAGTTTACAGAGAAAACATTGTGTTTCTTTAATTGATAAGGTAAAGAAAAGAATTTTAGATTGGAAAAACAAGGCACTATCATTTGCTGGCAGAATGCAATTGATTAATTATGTCTGGAATTCCTTACAAGTATATTAGTCTTCAATGTTCATACTGCCAAAAACAGTTGCACAAGATATTGAAAGAATAATTAGAGGGTTTTTGTGGTGTCAAGGGGAATTTAAAAGGGGAAAGGCAAAAGTATGTTGGAAAGAGGTGTGTAGACCAAAAAAACAAGGTGGGTTGGGAATGAAGGAATTGCATACATGGAATGTGGCTCTCATGATAAAGCATATTTGGAATGTGGTAAGTAATAAAAAATCAATTTGGGTGAAATGGGTTAAAACTGAAAAGTTAAAGGGGAGGAATTTTTGGAACTATCATATATCAAATGATGCATGTTGGAGCAGATGAAAATTCTCCAATGTAGGGATGTAGTAAAACAGTTTATAGTGTATAGACTTGGAGATGGAAGCCAAACCTCAGCTTGGTATGATAACTGGCACCCTATTGGACCTTTGACAGAATTTATCACTTATAGGGATGTGTATGAAGCAGGTCTAGAAAAGAAGGCTGCAGTTGCTGATATTGTGTCTTGTAAGTCCCCTTTGAATGAATCCAAGTGAGATTATAACGTGTATTATAGTGCGGAATCCTTTAATACACAAAACGACAATAAAACGAGTGTAACACAAGTGTTTTAAGCTTTTATCAATATAAGTTCGTATGTATTCGAACCTAACAGAATATATTCGAATATATCAGTTGAAAAAGCGTACAAGTGAAATATTCTAAGTTTGTATTTATAATCAGCTAAGTTCGTACGAACTTACCAAGTCCGTACGAACTTAGCTGCTTCTAGGTTCGTACGAACTTACCAAGTCCGTACGAACTTCCTAGGTTCGTACGAACTTACATCAATACAAACAAAACTAAGTTAATAAATACAATTATTAACTACAAAACTAATTACAAAACTAACTATTACAAAATAGAAGTTGTTGTCACAACCCAAGTGCCAACAGACTCCCCCTTGACAATAGCTCTATTTGTCTTCAGTCTTCTGGCTTTAGTCGAACTCGATTCTCGATCAGCTCTGTCAACTCTCAGCCTATAAGCTCTTTTCTACGCAAACCTTCACAACCTTCTGATATCTTCGGCCTTCATGCCTCCAACTGTCTCTATACAAGATCTTGTTTGCATGAAGCTTCATCAGATCATCCTTTGACAAGTTTACCAGATGTAAACTATTGTACACTCTCAGCAACTCCTTATCATCAGCATCTTCCATCACTGCTTCAGCTGTCTTGCTGTCAACGTACCACCACTTGAGATTTGCAAGAACATTCTGTGGATTTTTCTTCAAAGGAACCCTCTTCAAGCACTTGACCGGTCTATAGACCATCTTCATCCACGGCTTGTTAGTAATTGGGTCAATCCTGGTCAGATCAGGTACTCTCCTGCCTTCCCTTGGTTTCAGATCAACGAACTGATTCGTTCTTCCTTCACGCTTAACGATCCTCTCTAAAGTCTGAGCGTAAGGATCATTTCCGATGTTCACCAAGTCTAGCCATGCTAGTTAATTTAATTCTATCTTCGGCAACGTGCTAAAGACCTTCAGTTTGTGCCTGAGATACTGAATCCCATCATATCTCTTAACTATGAACAGTTTAAGCTCACTGTCATAAAACCAACTGATGATGCCTTTATTTAGCTCCCCCGATCTTTTGACCCTGATATCACTCTTATACTTGATTTCTGGTTCCTTCTCTGTTTTCTTGAACCACAGCTCCTTCAACTCTTCACGAGTTGGCTCAATCTCTTCCGAATCTGATTCAACTTCAGGAGTTAAGTCCCTTTCTAAGTTAATCACTTTCTCAGCACCAGCTTCATCTTCTATGAACACTTCAGTAACAGGTTGCTTATCAACAACGAATTCGTCAACATCAGCATCAGCATCGGGTATGACCTCTTCGTCTGATTTCCAATCGGCAACCTCCTTACTGAGGATCTCCCTTTCCTCTAACTCTGAACAATCATTATCCGGGTCATTCAAACCATTCAATGCCTCGATAGTTTCAGTCTCAGCCAGATTCACTACAGACTGCTCTGTTCCACTCCCACCTATTCCTTGACTTGACTCCCCTGAGTCTGTGTTGCACCTTGCTCTCTTGATGAAGAGCCAGGCAGCTCACCTTCTTTGGGTGCACTCGGATCATCGTCTTTGTCATTATTTGCTTTCGATCTCAGCTCATCATACTTGCACCCTGTCATCTCCCCCCTAGCTGTCTGGCGCTTCAGATGGTAGAGAGTGATCTCACTTAGCCGTACTTTCTCTTCCAATTTATCATTTCGCTCTATCAATTGTCCTTTTAGATCAGCCAGACTCTAAATACGCCATCGTGGCTATCAACAAGATTAATCAGAGACGTTACTATATTCGTTAAGTTTGTGATCCGTCCCTTAAGATATTCAAACTTTTCCGGATCAGAGAGTCTGGCGACTGGATTGGGAAGAGAGGATATAGTTTGTGGATGGAGTGGGTGTGACAGCCGGTGTTGATTGAGTTGTGGTGATTTGAGTGGTTGTTGTAGTTGCGGTTGTAGGTGGAGCAGTAAATGTGGTTGTTGTTGTAACTGATGGTTGTGTTGGTGGGACAGTGGAAGCCGTCTGAAGACATGCAGTTTGTGGTAAAGGATGCAGCTCATCCTCACTATTACGTCAAGAACATCCTTGGGAACCCGTAGGTTTTGTAATAGTAGGTGGTTGGACAGTGGGTAGAGCGACGGGTGGTGTTGTTGGTGTTATGATTTAAGGAGGTGGACCACCCTCGCGAATAACTACTCCAGTTGAGCGCTGGCATTTACGAGCCCGCAACTCAAAATCGTCAGTCTCGGAGTCTTCCTCCCCTTGATCTGCTGAACCATCTCATCGAAGAAAAACTGAGAGAAACAGTAGGGTTTGTTGTATACAAGCGAAATCATCTCTGACTGCATCTTGTGGTTCATTGTATCGAACTCTGCCTTCTTCGGCCCAAAAGATAAACAGTATATGCATCAGATAATGCCACTGGCCGTACACCAAACTCTTGGTGTATTAGGTGTGGGTAACATCCCCAACATAACCCATTCGCTGGAAAGCGCCAGCACGCATCTCAAAAATGTTGCAGTGAACTCTATATTAACTCCATTCACGGTGGCCTTAATCACCGGTGGCTGAGGCTCACAGTCATAAACGGCCGTTTCCCAAAATTGGCGGAGGTACTCAAACCTCAAGGTCGGTGAGTGTGTAAGGGCAAAGTGAACCCTCGAGCGCATGATAAACTCCAACATGCCTCGAAAAGGTGTTGTGGCTGGATCATTGAGATCAAAAGTGATCGCCAGATTGTGCTTGTTGTAGAATGCACGTTGATCAACCACTTCTACACACAAAAACACAAAACAAACCAACAATAGATAATGATAATGTTAGATATAGAACATAATTAATTTAGAGTCCTGCAACGAGGAATCTACGATTAAAACAAGCCATAAATCATTAATCATTAAAATTTAAAATTCGAACCAAAGTAGGTTCGTACGAAACTATAAGTTCGTACGAAACTATAAGTTCGTACGAACGGACCACCAACTTTTCAATTTCAAAATTTTTTGCAATTAAAACATGATCAGGACAATGGAATAGGTGCGGTATGGTGCGTTTAACCTTAAGGAACAAGAAACAACCATTTTTAACCACAAACACATGTATAATTTTGATTTTAAGTTTGGTTTTATAAAAACCCAAAAAAAAATCCGATTATATTTGTGTAACGTTTCAAATGATGAATATCTTACATACTTAGATGTGTAATAACAAAGAGATGATAGTTAACGGTTGAAAATTACCAAATACGGATCATATTGTGATTTTGATTCGAAAATAAAGTAATCGTGGCTAAGTTCAAGTGTAGGTTCGAAGACTCTGGCTAAGTTCGTACGAATGTGTTGTTCGAAGGGTTTTGGGAAAAATGATGGGTTTGACCTAGGCTGACCTTTTTATACCCAATCTGAATTCGTACGAACTTAGACTTCGAACATACATTCTAAGTTCGTACGAACTTAGACTTAGCCAAAAACTAAAAAATTTTCAAATTAAAATCATTTAGCGATAACCATAACACTTGGGCGTTTAATTGAGCAAGATTTGAGCAATTAATCTAAGTAAATGTAAGTATTTCCCGTAAACGAAGAACATTTATTTCTTAAAATTAGATAACTTAAAATTTAAAATGCGAATATGAAATTGTTCATATTTTTGAAAAGTACATTCTTTTTTAGAGTGTCACTGATACAAAGATCGAATTAGCCATGATGAGCACAATACACAGATACGAATTGTGATTTATTCCTTTGTTATTATTGTTGTAATTAAATTACACTACGATTATCAGTATTGTTGTCCACTTAAACATTTGACATGACAAATTTTCAAGTACATATTTAATTATTGTTCTCGATTTGCTATGAATCTTACATTTGATATACCCTTAGAATCTAGAAAGTCTAGAATCAGCATGTATCGGATATTATTGATTTTAAGACATCTTTAAAGTCAAGTCATTTTGTATTTTAAGCAATGTACATAGGTACATGTTCCAGCTATAAGCCAAGACTATGGTTAGAAGCAAACAAATCTAAAATCAAACTAGATGTGACAGGTCTGTACTTTCGTACAACAGAGCGACATAGTTTGACTAGAGACCTTGAAAACGGTATTCTTGTTTCGCGGTCGAGTTTGTTCTAGTTTTAGGATGCACTGACTGAATCTAGGTCAGCATGTTTCAAGATGTAGTAGAAGAAACTGTCAATGAACCCCCCAGATGATTTAATGTTATTATTTATCCGATAGCATATATTCAGATACAATCTATTTCCTAAGAATTAAGACTTAAGTCGTACATAAAGATTGCACAGAAAAATCGTATTATTTAATATAGATTAACTACTTGAAAAACCAGTATGTCTAACGCCTGCCAATACATCGAATAGTGAAGCTATTAAATACTTAGCATTTTAAGTACTTTTACTGTGTATGTTCTACATCTAAAAGCCACACATATAAAATGTTCTAGGCATGGGTAATGTTTTCATCATTTCTATCCAATTAGCATAGTGACCCTCAACTTTTATTATTTTGCAAAGACAAAAATAAAATAAACTAAGATAAAATAAAATAATAAGAAGAAATATTCTACATCTAGACAAAGTTCTTGTGGGAAAACTTATTCAGGATTACTCATCCCATTTAGTTGGATTAAAAGCTCAAGACGAGACCTATCAAAAGCCTTAGTATAAAGGTCGGCTAGATTGTCATTAGTGGGAACCTTAACTAATTTAATCAATTGTTTTTCAGCACAATCTCGAATAAAATGATGTCTAATGTCAATATGTTTTGATTTACTGTGCTTAACCGGATTATTAGTTATGGACATGGTGAATTGATTATCGATCATAATAAGTGTATTAGTGAAATTTAAACCATAGTCGCGCAGCTGTTGTTGTATCCACAAGACTTGTGAACAACAACTACCTGCTGCCACATACTCAGCTTCACAGCTTGATATGGCGACCGAGGTTTGTTTCTTGCATTGCCTAGAGACAATGTGACCACCTAATAATTGACAACCACTAGTGGTTGATTTCCTATTCAAATTACATCCTCCGTAGTCCGAGTCGGTGTAGGCGATGAAGTCAAAATTGCCTCCGGAGGGATACCAAAGTCCTAACTTCGATTTTCCCTTCAGATAACGCAAGATTCTCTTTGCAGCCTTCAGGTGGGACTCCTTAGGATTTGATTGAAATCGAGCACATAAGCAAAATGCAAACATTATGTCGGGTCTGGAAGCAGTAAGATACATGAGAGAACCAATAATAGCCCGATATTGAGTCGGGTCCACGTCTTTAGTACTCTTGGTGTCTGGTCCAAGATGATGGTTTTGAGGAATTGGAGTACTAAACGATGAACTATCATCCATGTTGAAACGTGCAAGCATCTCATGCACATATTTCGAATGATGGATAAACAATCCGTCATTCTTTTGATCAACTTGTAATCCTAAGAAGAAATTTAGTTCCCCCATAGCACTCATCTCAAACCGTCGCTTCATTACCTTCTCGAAATCTAGGCACATGTCCTTGTCAGATGACCCAAGAATGATGTCATCAACGTAGACTTGCACAAGTAAGAAATCATCCTTCTTCCACTTAATGAACAGTGTGCTATCTATCTAGCCTCTCTTGAACCCATTTTCCAAGATAGGTAGATAACGTCTCATACCAAGCTCTGGGTGCTTGATGCAGTCCATACAGAGCCTTATCCAATTTATATACTCTTTCTGGATAATCTGGATCACTGAACCCAGGGGCTTGTTGTACAAACACGAGTTCGTGAACTTTCCCATACAGGAAGGCACTCTTTACATCGAGCTGATAGATTTTGATCTTTTTGTGTGCAGCAAATGCAAGAAACAATCGAATTGCTTCTAACCTTGCTACCGGTGCGAACACCTCAGTGTAGTATATCCCTTCCTGCTGATTAAATCCTTGAACAACTAGCCTCTCTTTGTTCCTTGTTATTATTCCTCTATCATCCCGTTTGCACTTAAACACCCATCTGGTGCCTATAGCAAACTCTACCTTGGGTAAATCGACTAGCTCCCAAACTTTGAGCTTCTGGAATTGTGCAAGTTCTTCTTGCATAGCTTCTACCCAGGAGTTCTCCTTAAGAGCCATCTGAACTTTTTTCGGCTCTACTTGAGAGATAAAATAGCTATACAGACATTTATGTATTATCCCAATGTCTTGGATCGATACATAAAGACTGGTATTTTCTGAGATTCCTCTACGAGTCTTTACACTTGAACCAGGATCACCAATGATGTTATCGATTGGATGGTATTTGTTCACACGTGTCGAGATCGTAGTATCAATAGGAATATCATATTCGAGATTTGATCCAATCTCCCCCTCAACTTGTACATCTTCATCAACAGTTTCCTGTTGAGAATTAGTGACCTCTGAAGAGTGTGGTAGTTCATTTGAACTTGGATCATCATCTACAATATGTTCTTTAACAATTTCTTTTCCTTCTACTGTGGATTCTTTTGAACATGGACCACTGGATCTTGGTGTGAAGCCATTATCTTCACCATCATCCAATATCACATGTTCTAATCCTAAAGTGTCAAAATCACTTAGGATTGGAAGATTAAAATTCTTGAAAACAGTATCATAGTCAAATAACCAATCGGGCCCTGTTTGTACTACTGGAGAGTAAGATATGACTTGAATGTTGTAGACAATCTCAACTCTGCCAGATGTTCTATTAAAAACCCTTTTGTTTGGAGAACCGGCTTCATAACCTAGAAAGAATCCTTCGCCAGCCTTTTCACCAAATTTTGGTTGATTTTTGGTTTTTAATAAGGTACAGTGAACACCAAAGGGTTCAAGACCAGTCAAGTTTGGTTTTCTACCATTTAGAAGTTCATAACACGTTTTGTTATGCCTTTTAACAGTCAAAACCCTGTTTAAAACATGACAAGTTGTATTCACTGCTTCTCCCCAAAAGATGACAGGAAGCTTTGAATCAGCCAACATTATTCTCGCAGCTTCAATTAGAGTTATGTTCTTTCGCTCAGCAACTCCATTTTGTTGTGGCTCATAGGGTGCACTGAATTGGTGTTGAATTCCTTTGCTTAAGCAAAAGACGTTTATTACCGAGTTCTTGAACTCTAAACTATTGTTACTTCGAATCTTCTTGACTCCTCGACCATATTGTTGTTCTACCTGAGTAAAGAATGTCATCAGCATTTGAGTTGTCTCATCCTTTGAGCTCAAGAAGAAAACCCAAGAAAATCGCGAGTAATCATCAGTAACCACTAGGCAGTAGTGTTTACCACTTATACTCCTTGCATTCACAGGACCAAACAAATCCATGTGAAGGAGTTCAAAGATTAAGGCAATTGAATTTTGAGATTTGGACTTGTGGGGATTCTTGTGCTGTTTACCTTTCAGACACGGCATACATCTATCCTCTAACCCAAACCGTTGTAATGGTACACCTTGCATTAGCCCATTTCTGACTATAAAGTTCATCTTTTGAAAGTTTAGATGTGCCATCTTCCTATGCCACAATAAAGATTCCGTTTCAGAGGCGTTGGATAGTAGGCATGTAGGCTCCGCAGATGATTCAACAACACTCATGTCCATTACATAAGTGTTGCTCTTCCTCGGTGCCCTCATTACTATCCACTCCTCTGGAATAACAATTCCTGGTTTTAATATAAGTGCTTCTCTATCTGTGAAATGGACAGGTTGTCCTTTGTCACAAATCTGAGATACACTCATAACATTGTGTTTTAGCTCCTCAACATAGTTGACTTGCTCTAGCGTTATCTTCCCATTTGTTACATTGCCTAATCATGTGATTTGCCCACCTTTCGCTCAGACGAAGTTTACATATCCTCCTTTCTTGTGTATGAAATCCACAAGAAGTTGTTTTTCGCCCGTCATGTGTCTGGAGCAACCGCTATCTACATTAATTGAAAACAATTAGTCGTCAAGAGGGACCCAAACCACGACGGTCTTGGGTCGGCCATTCTTATCGACGAATGTAAACTCCTTCAAGTATCCATTACTCTTATCAAAAGAGCTAGATGCTTTGGGAATCGCACTCGTTTGAGCATTGGAAGAACTACCACTAGGCTTTTGCTCGGGAGACTTTTGAAAAAGTCTCGGATTGACAGGCCTAGGGTTGGAAGTAGATCTAGCGCTAGAAGTATAGTTATAATTAGAATTCTGATAATTCTGATTACTATTGTTTTGGTTAGAAAAACTTCGATTTGGTGTTTGGAAACGCTGTGGAGTATTCGACCGAGATGATTGTCCAAAGGAGTTTCCTTTTGCAGGAGTAGTACTCCGTGAACTCTCACCAGTCGTGAACTTCACAGTTTTAAAAATCGGTTGAGATCTCTGAGAGCTCGAAGTTCTCTTAAATCCTAACCCGTTTCTTCCAGAATTAGCAACATTTTCTTTTGAATCAGTAAAAACACTTGTAATTCTTTGATGTACACTAGTTGTCTCATGCATCAGAATTTTATTATCCTGAGACGAGCTAGTTTTAAAAGGTGATTGGCCTTTATTCACCTGAGTAGATTTTCCACCTTTCCCTTTGGTTAGATATATACTGGCCACGTGTCCCTTTTGGTGACACACGAAGCATGAACGTCTCACCTAGCCTTTTTAGGAGCCTTGTGATCCGTTGGATTGTCCAGCACAAGTAAAGGTTGAGAGGAGACCTTTTCTACTTATTTAGCAGGACGGTGGGGATGATAACAACGAAATATAACGACGGATCTCGACGATATTTGTGTTCAACAACATCACCGCTGGTCTACCTCCACCATTACCGGAAAAAACCTATAATTTTTGACCGGAATTTGCTGGTGCTCGAAAATTCATTGTGGGTTTTTATAGTTTGAGTGATATATATTATAAATGAATTGATCAATTACCTTCACCCACAATCTCAATTCCAGTCCGAAATAAATGATAAATGGTGTAAGTCTCTAGATCTTGGTTAGCGATAACGAATTATCTTTTAGGTATTGAGGTGCGGAATCCCTCAATACTTAAGGTTTTAGGCTTATATAACTAATCTATCAATTAACAAGCTTCGTTTTGATATCAACTAGTGTTAAACAATCAAAACCGAGCCTATTCAATGATAGCCTTTATATCAGCACGAATTTCGAGGAGAGAATATTTAAATATTTGGTGTGTGTAATTATGGCACGGATTTCTAGATCTCCCCCTTCAATAATGAGCAGCATTAAAATATTTATATCTGGTTCAACTCGCAGGCCATGGGCCTTGCGAGTTGACTCAACTCGCAGCCCATGGGCCTGCGAGTCCAGATGGACTGCGAGCCCACATCTCAGCTCGCAGGTAGGTCCTGCGAACCGAGAAAGCTGCGAGCCCAAAACTCAACTCGCAGGTAAGACCTGCGAGTCCAGTTTACAGCGAGCCCAGATCTCAACTCGCAGCTGAGAGCTGCGAGTCCAGATTGGACTGCGAGTTGAGATCTCAACTCGCAAGTCTGTTGACCTGCGAGTTGACTTCTCAATTCGCGATTCAGACTTTAACTTAAAATCGATATTTGTCTAATAACTTTTAACAAATAATAATAACAAGTTAATATCATATATTTACAAGTCTAAACCAATTTATACAAGTTTGATAATAAATACACTAGTCCTATTACAAGCTAGATCTATTGTCACAATAACATGTCCCAACAGACTCCCCCTTGACAATAGCTCTAGTGTCGTTATCTTCAACTTTGTCTTTGGTCTTTACTTGTAAATACTACTGCCCATATGAATCTTCATTCTAATACAAGTCTTCACCATTAATTGATAATCTCTTGCAAGATCACCCCATGCTTCAGTCGTTAGGATCCTGTTTTCGTTTAACTTCAACAGGTCCTTCCTCGACAGATTCATCAGGTGTCGATGGTCATAGACTGTTAGAATTACTCTTTCTCCTCCTTCGACTTCTTCATCAGCTTCAACCATGACAGCTTCACCAGTCTCTGAGTCCACGTGCCAGTTCAGAAGATTTCCCAGAATATTCTGTGGCATTGTCTTCAGTGGTATCTGCTGTATGCACTTGACAGCTGGATAAGTTTTCTTTCTTAATCTTCGGCCAGTTCTCTGACTTCGTTCCTTTAATTTGATCGTCTTTCCGACTCTTGGCTTAATCTTCTCAAACTTCATTGATCTACCCTCAGTCCGAATGATTCTCTCAACATAAGTTGCGTAGGGATCATTACTGGGATTTATCAGTTCTAAGCGTGCCAAGTCTCGAATTTCAAATCGAGGAAACGAACTGAATACTTTAAGCTTCTTATCGAAATATTGAACTCCGTCAAATCTTTTGATAGCGAAAAGTTTCAAGTCAGAATCAAAATACCAGCCGATGATCCCCTTCCTTGGAGCTTTCTTTCCAGTTATATCTACTTCAGACATCCCAACCTTTTGCTTTCTCCTTTTCAGAGGTCTAAACATGGGATTATTTCTGAGTTTTTATGGAAGGTCATCTTCTGATTCAGAACTGGTTGATTCATCTAGATTTTCATCTAAATCAACAACCCTTTCTCCATCTTCTTCCTGGATGACCACTTTAGTTGTAGATGGGCTTACAATGTGTTCAACAACATCAGCGTCAAGATCTACACACTCGTCTGCCCCATCATTAACAATGAAAGTCCAATCTTCAGGAGGTACAAACTCTCCTTCCTCAAGGTCAAAGTCAATGTCCTCATCTAATTCATCTGGCATGTCGCCTTCAGAATCTGATAAGTTCAACATTTCATGACCTATAGAAATACATACACAAATAGATTAATATCATAAGTTCTTTCATTGATTTCCCTAAATCAATCTAAGATTTTTCTTATTAATCCCTTTGTGTATTTAAAATATATTATATATATATACTTATTCAAATCTTTCATCGATTATGATAATCGATCTAAAATTTGAATAAGTCTTATAATATGCGAACATCATATATTAAATGATCCTATAACTCTTTTATCGATCATAGTCAATCTAGAATTACAAAAGGCTTATAATATACGAACATTCATAATTATAACATTTTAAACATTCAAGTTTAAACATCTTAATTACATAATTATATTACAAAATAATTCAAAGTTACAATGTATTAATAATTACAATCAGTCTATATTAATACAAGTGTCACCTTCTTCAGCTCCACCCTTCGCAGTACCAGCACCAGCTCCACTACCACTTGCTTCAGCAGACTCCCCCTGAAATGTAGTCTGCTGACCAGTCGTTGAAGGACCGGCCAACTCACTATCCTTCTGAGCTGAGGGATCATCATCTTCATCATTCTTATTACCAGCACCAGCTCCACTACCACTTGCTTCAGCAGACTCCCCCTGAAATGTAGTCTGCTGACCAGTCGTTGAAGGACCGGCCAGCTCACTATCCTTCTGAGCTGAGGGATCATCATCTTCATCATTCTTATTCTTCTTCGCCAGCTCATCTTCCTTGCAGGACTCTTGATATATCAATACCTCCCCTTGAGATGGCTTGTCCTTCAGAAGGCTGATGACCAGGCGATCAAGTCTGTCAATTTATCAGCTACATCATCTATCAGATTACTATTTGTCTTGATGAGTAGTGAGTAACCGTTATTCTGTGTAGTGACATTGTCGGACAGTTGTAGAAGCTGATTAGCAAAAGTGTTAGCCACTACTTGCAATTCTCTAACCCTAGACTCCAATTGTGTAATGCGTTCAGCATCAGTCATAGGTGAGGTGGATGGAGCATCAGAAGTTGTGGTTGGTGGTGTGGGACCAGGTGGTTGCATTTTCTTCGCTATCTCGGTAGCAACATCGGTTAATAGACGCGCCGCAACCCTGCTAGATTTGGTGGTTGGATGCGAAGACGGGCGAACCAAAGCAGCAATCATTTCAGCCTCTGAGGGCGTAGAACTTGATTGTAGATGAGCTGCAGAGGTTGAAGCTGTTTGTCTGAGCAGCTTGCGAGGTCGAGTAATAAGCACCTCCTCCTCTTCTTCTTCATCCTCATCTTCTTCGACAAGAACAAAATCAGGATCCTGATCAACGGCTTTCCTCTTAATCTTCAATGCCGGATCCATAATCAATTTTGATCCTTGACGAATCATCCCTTCAGGGATACCGGAGACAAACCCTGGTGGTCCAGTCTCATCATCATCATCAGACTCAGATTCAGAAGCCGAAGCAGCTTCTCCATCTCTGCCCGATGGCCCAACAGCATCAGATGCCTTAGTAGGTAGAGGTGTACCAGAGGTACTCGGACCTGCAGCCAAAAATTGATCTATATCTTTAAAGACCTGATCAGTGTCCTCTTCAACTCGTGGTGGCTCAGCAATATATTGATCCACATCCTGCAAGATAGGATCATTTGCATCATCATTTTCAGCCAAAACTTGTTGCACTACTTCAGCAGCAACTTCAGCATTAACTTGTGGCTCTTGCTGATTTGCCTGATTTAGAACCTCCTCTATCAGCTCTTGTGGTGCAGGCACAGCTGCAGCCACATCAACATCAATCCAACCATTGTTTGGTGGCGAAATATACTCGGGATTAACCAAAAATCCAAACAACTCTGTCAGCTGTCGTTGCATCTCGAATCTGCGAGAGGTTTGCATAAACATCGCATTATATGCCCGTAACCCAATGGTATCAACCTTCAGATCCGCTTGAAAAACCGGCAGATCAGGGATAGAGGCCCTAATAATCAGCATGCAAAATCGGGGATAGATCATAAACTGCGATCTAACTCCCCCCAAAATTTGGCGTACAATCTCCCTAAAGATGTAATCTGAAAAGCTGTATGGTTTGTTATAAACCAGTGACAGTAAAGCAGATAGGAGAGAAGAGCTCAACTCATCGTATCCTCCCTTCTTCGGTCCAAATATAGTTACAAGGACATGCCATAAGAACCTCCACTCACCGAAAACGAGCGCCTTCAAGAACTGATGCCCTCTCTTGGGTCCAACATACCCCATCCGTCCTAGAGCTCCCTCAATAAAATCCGATGGAAACTCAGTTGGTCCATCTTCCTGCTCCACAGTCCCCAACTGTAGTATGTTTCTAAGATCAGAGGCAGAGAAGATAACCGGACGATCATTAATCCGCGTCTGGATGACCGGAGGATTCACAGATGTGTCATATACAATATTAGCCCAGAACTGGGTAAGTATATCTTGTGAAAGAGCAGGTGACTCTGTAATGGCGTACTGTATCCTTGATCGACTCAGAAAAGTAAGAATCCGGGCGACCCTGGATGCACCTCGTGCATTGACATCCAAATCAACGAGCACGTTGTGATGAGCAACAAATAGTCGAGCCATATCTGTAATATCACAAATCACACAAATGTTAGACAATAAGTTTAACCAATATTGATAAACTTATATGATCTACAACTCATAATTGGACTATTAAGTCGTGAAACTTAATTATCAATTATAGTTGTTCAACATATACTAAATCAATAAGTCTAACTTTCAAATTAACCTGCTACACAAATATATTACTTATTACGGAAAGTCATAAGTCTTATATATAGAGTATACGGTTTTACGTGTTTACATTTAAGTCGACACGTCTAACCGTAGACTATTTTAACTTATAAACGCTTAATTAGTTAACTAATCGAGAGATCGTAAATTAAAATTAGAAATCAAAAGTTTCAAAAAGTCAACTCGCAAGTTCAACTCGCAGTCAACAAGTCAACTCGCAAGTTCAACTCGCAGGTCAACAGAAGTCAACTCGCAAGCTCAACTCGCAAGTTCAACTCGCAAGTCAGACTAGCAAGTCAACTCGCAGGTCAGACTTGCAAGTCAACTCGCAGGTTGGACTCGCAAGTTGGACTCGCAAGTCAACTCGCAGTGTGGACTCGCAGGAGCGGGCTGCGAGTTGAGTCTGGATCTCAACTCGCAGCATGAACTGCCCAGATGACATCATCTTTTCAAATTTATTTGGCGAGATACAACATGATCAAGCTATGTCATCTTGTTCAATAGACTCAGATTTACACAAACCCTAAGGTTTCTTGTCTATATGAGCTATAATTTTGATGATTTTTGTAATTTAAATACCAAAATCCTCATTTTATTAAAAATGTCGATTGTGGGTTAATTACTTGGTAAAATTAGTTGCTTTTTACCTCAATAAGTTCACAACGTAAAGATGAAAAATATCTAGGAATTGAAAAATCCGATCCTCAACGGAATTTTAGAAATGAAGTGAATAAATCTCGGTTCGCAACTGTGTGGGTTCACAATTGATTTTGGATTCGCAGAACTGAGTGGGGTTGTATGCGGGCTCGCAGGTATTTATACCTGTTGACTCGGCTCGCAGAACTCAACTCGCAGAGTTGAGTTCAACTCGCAAGCCCAGTCAACTCGCAGCACTGTTCTCGGCTCGCAATTTTTGTCTAAAAAATTACATTTTAATTACAAAACGTCATTTTTAAGTCCAAATTGCGTACAAGTCTAAAATCTGAGGATCTTTCACTTGTTTTTCTTATGGAATAGCGAACAAGTCTAAAATAAAATATTTTTCACTTATCTTGCTTGGAAAAAGCGCACAAGTCTAAAATAAAATATTTTGCACGTATCTTGCTTGGAAGAAGCGCACAAGTCTAAAATCTGAGGATCTTTCACTTGTGATGCAATAATACGAACAATAGAAACATAAGAAAAATAATAATAATAATAAAAAAATAAAAATAAGAAATAAGATAAAATGAAATAAATAAAAGTTCAATGATTCATAATAAACATTGGAATCAAGTACCCTTGTATTAATGAAACATTTTGACTAAAATAAAATTACAATAAAATAAAGTAAATTAAATTCTAATCGAGGGCATTAAGAAATTTATCGACAGTGGGATCATATCAGAAGGAAACAACTGAACCAAATTATGAGTAAAAAGTCTAAGAAGATTGTTAGTATGCAGACTTTATGAAATTCACAATAAGTTACATAAGAACTCACAACTTAACCATTTATCAACTTACATTTATAAGAGTATAACTTGATTACCTATTTCCACAAAATATAATATTCACATCAAAATGAAGTGATTTAAATATCATAGACAGTTCAAGATGATTACCGGTATTATAATCCATATAAACAAAGTCTACACTGATTTCCAAGCAAACCTTTTATTGTTTGAATGTGTATTACCTAATGTGATTCAAAAATGACATACTGAGAAATCAAGGATAACACATAACACCGTATCTTTCTCTTTCAAGGTAGAGGTCACTAAATAATGTTCTTTGCGAAGCATATGACATACCCTAGAGTAAATGTGACAAATATCAAACTCGTTTTGTAGATACTAGTGGTTCTAGTTCTGTACTTAGTACAACAGAAGATCCCTTAGTATAGACAAACCAAGCTTGAAACTATTGGCAAAACTAAAGGAGTCAGGTCTGTACTTAGTACAATAAAGACACCAGTAATTTCACTAACAGCCATAATTCTTATTATTTGTCTTGACATATTTTCATAGATTCTTGGTAACAGTGTATGGTCAAACTATCTTTCATCAATTAAGACTTATGTCATACGTCATATAGTAAATCACACGAGATAACACACAGAAGATTTATAGCTTATTATATGCTCATAAACCATTCTCAAGAAGATAAGTAGACAGTGTTTCATACCACGCTCTCGGAGCTTGATGTAATCCATATAGAGCCTTATCGAGACGATATACTCTATCTGGATACTTTGGATCAGTAAATCCCGGTGGTTGAGAAACATACACCGTTTCTTTGACTTTTCCATACAAGAAGGCACTTTTAACATCCAGCTGAAATACTTTTATTTTCTTAGAGGCTGCAAATGCTAAGAATAACCTAATTGCTTCAAGCCTAGCCACAGGCGCAAACACTTCATTGTAATCAATCCCCTCTTGTTGATTGAAACCTTGGACAACTAGACGAGCTTTATTGCGAATCACGATTCCTCGATCGTCTTTCTTGCACTTAAATACCCATCTAGTTCCAATTGGATATTCTCCAACAGGTAAGTCAACCAACTCCCAAACTTGCAATTTTGTGAACTGAGACAGTTCTTCCTGCATTGCCTCGACCCACGAATTTTCCTTCAAAGCTATCTGAACATTCTTAGGTTCAATTTGTGAGATAAAGCATGAATATAGACATAGATTAGAAATCCCTGTCTCGTTCATTTCAGCATACAAGCTTGAATGAGTAGATGTACTAGCTTTAGATTGATTCCGAGTCAGAACAGGAGAATTTGGATCACCGATGATATTATCAATTGGATGAATCCTATTAATTCTTGTTGAAGTAACAGGTTCAACTGGAATATCATCCTGTAAGTTGGCACCAATTTCCTCCAAAGGTGGTATACCTTCATTAGTAGTTGATATCCTTAATTGTCTCAGAGGAGTAAGAACATCATCCATAATCCTTTGAGAAGCAATTTCAGGATCTTCACTCTCTAGAGGTATATCATCTTGAGGTTGTTATGACTCGATAGGGGGGACCACATCAGTATCGACAATATTTCTAGCATCAGACGTTTGAGCACTCGATGAAGGAGTGGGATCCTCATCTCCTGACAATAAATGCTCAGGAATATCTGAGTTACTGACATAGTCACTGATAGGGACTTTAAATGACTTGAAAAGATCTGAATAGTCAAACTGCCAATCCAATCCCTTATGTGAGTCATGTGTATAGCTCGTAACTTCGATGTTATAAACTATTTCAACACGTCCCGAATTTTTATTGAAGGCCCTTTTGTTTGGTGAGTTAGGCATGTAACCTAGGAAGTATCCTTCGTCAGCCTTCTCACCAAATTTAGATTGATGACTTGTTTTCAACACCGTACATGAAACTCCAAAGGGTTCAAACCCTTTTAAGTTCGGTTTCTTTTTGTTCAAAAGCTCATAACATGTCTTGTTCTGCTTTTTAACCGTAAGAACCCGATTGAGAACATGACATGCTGTATTCACTGCTTCTGCCCAAAATATGACCGGAAGCCTTGAATCTGCAAGCATTGTTCTCGCTGCTTCAATTAGAGTTCTATTCTTCCTTTCAGCAACACCATTTTGTTGAGGTTCATATGGTGCACTGAATTGATGTTGAATGCCTTTGCTTAAGCAATATACATTCAATGTAGAATTCTTGAACTAGGTCCCATTGTCACTACGAATTCTCTTAACTCTTTTTCTATAGATGTTCTCTATTAGATCTAGAAACTCCATAAGAATGCCCGGAGTTTCATCCTTAGATCCCAAAAAGAATACCCAAGAGAATCTAGAGAAATCGTCTGTGACAACCAGACTGTACCATTTGCCACCTATGCTTCTCTTGCTTATTGGGCCAAAGAGATCCATATGTAGCAACTCAAAAGGCGAGGAAATAGAGTTCACATTTTTAGACTTGTGTAGTTTCTTATGCTGTTTTCCTTTCAAGCAGGATATACACTTGTCTTCAAATGCAAAACTCTTCGGTGGTACACCCAGAACTAACCCATGTTTGGTTATATAGTTCATTTTTCGAAAGTTTAAGTGTGCCATTTTCCTATGCCATAGGAGAGAGTCTGATTCTGAAGCCTTGGATAACAGACAAGTAGACACCATTGAAGTAATAGGAGCATTCATGTTGATAGCATAAATGTCCTTCTTCCTTGGAGCTTTCATCAGTATCCATTTTTCGGGAATGATAAAACCCGGCTTCAGGATCAAGGCCTCTTTCTCAGTGAAGAGAACAGGATGACCTTTATCACAGACTTGGGAAACACTCACTAGGTTGTGCGTTAGTTCTTCAACATAATTCACATCCTCTAGAGTCAAAGTTCCATTAGAAACTGTTCCTTTCCCAGTAATTACTCCTCCTTTATCACCAGCGAAGTGCACTCCTTGTCTCAGTCCACCTCTGAAGTCTGTCAGTAGACTTCTGGTTCCTGTCATGTGCCTAGAGCATCCACTGTCAACATACCACCAGTTGTCGTAGTTCCCAGTCTGCTCCTGCACATGTAATTTGTACACAATCAGTTATCAAGAGGGACCCAAGCCATTACGGTCTTGGTTTGTCCCTTATCATCTACAAACTGTAGCTCTTTAAAATAACCATTTTTCCCATTGGGAGCTTTGGTCACTTTTGAAGACGCATCAGCTTGCTGATGATTAGTGGTCCTGGGTCTATAAGTTGATTGATTTCCAACCCTCCCCGAAATATAACCTTGGGATTTTTGCCCTTGGCTACGATTATCATAGGACCCTTGGTAAACTCCTTGTGTGCGAGATGTAGAACCAATCTCAAAATGACTTTGGTTCCTTCTCGGAGTCATAAACCTCGACGGCACTTGATCCTTAGCAAAGTTTTCATGCCGTTTAGGTTTTGGTGGCGAGACACTGTGAGATGCATCTCTTTTCAGAGCAGTCACAGGTTTAATACCAATACCAGGTCTGGTACCTAACCTGTCTGTGCTAGAGATATTTTTAGACTTATCACTGGCCTCGCGCTTAGGAGCAGCTTCATTCTTCTTATTGGGACAACAAGAAGAGACATGTCCTCGTTGATGACATTTGAAGCATGACATCTGCTTTCGTGACTTAGCAGTCTTAGCAGACTCCTTCTTTGTCTGATCAAAAGACACTGAAGGTAACTCCTTATGTTTCTTAATGAACTCATTATTTCCATCAGTACTTCCAATCATCCCACTTGATACGAATTGTACTTTAGTGAGAGATTTGACTGTACTCTTGGTTAATAATGAATCATTGACAGTCTCTTTTTGGATCTCAGATGCAATAGACTGTTGATTTTCCAAATCCTCAGTCTCAGGATTAACATCTGTCATTTCTAAGTCAACAGAAGTGGAAGCAGTGTAATTGGCATTAAATGACGGAGGAACATCTGAGTATCCTAGGCCAGTAACATCCTTTACACTACGTTGAGAGCCAATGATTCTATATAAGGTCAAAGAAGAAGTTCTATAACCTTCAAATTTTCTATTCAGCTCTACCAGTTTCATATTTGACTCTGATAACTCCTTATCCCTAATAGCTATATTTCTATTAAGCTCATTAAGGTTTAGATATAACCCGTCTATTTTAATACATTGTTCATTTATAATGTCAGTCAGACTGGTCTTATCTAGAGCATCACTCTTAATCTTCTCGTTCAGTGCTAATTTATCTTCACCTAACCTACGAACATCAGACTTAGCTAAGTCTAATTCTGAGGTCAAGGTTTTGTTAGATTCTGCAAAGACACTAACCTGTGTTTGAAGATCAGTAACTAAATAGCACACATCAGTGAGAGTAAGGAGATCTAGACATACCTTTTTCTTTTCGGATTGAATATCAGCCATATATGCCACAAAATCATTGGGACTCATTTCTTCTGTCGAGTTGATGTAGAGAACATCTTCCACAATCCTCTTAACTTCTGTGTGTGGCGCATTAGCTTGAAGTTCTTCAGTAGTCGGCATGTAGGAAGTGGATTCAATTTGTTTCTCTTGATCGTCAATCTCAGCCATGAGAGCTTGCTCTGATGGTGTAGACCAATCATAAGATCCGTCTATTTGCTGAACCACTAAGACTTTGGAAGTTAGATTACTTCCCGAATCTTGTTTTGAAGTTCCAGCATCAACCTTTGGTCTTTGGCATTCCCTGGCAAAGTGTCCGTAACCTTGACAGTTATAACACTTGACCTTGGACTTGTCAAAACCTGGTCGATTTCCAACCACTCTCTTACCCGTACGCTTTAGGAAATTCTTTACTCTCCTTGACACCATAGCCAGTTGCCACTGGAGGTCCATTTCCTCTAAGTCATCAGGGTCAACCTGATCATAATCTTCATCAAATTGTGCCGGATCGTTTATCTTCCCTTGAATATAGTTTTCATAGGAAGCAACGAACGATGCCAACACAGAAAGTTGTTGTTCGGCTGATTTCACACTCATCGGCATCTTATGATGCCCTTGAGTGGATTTATCTGAGGTGATGTTCCTGTTTCGTTTTTCACCGCTATCCGAAGCAATGAAACAGAGATCCTCAGTCAATTTTTCTCCAATCTCATCAATTTCACCCGCAAACAAAGCCGTGGTCGAATTGGATGAGGAATTAGAGATACTGGTCTTTCCATGGTACAGACCAGGATTCTGTAGATGATCAGAATCCGTATCTCTCGTTCTCTTAGAGAAATCATAACCCCTTAGTTTATCAATCGCTTTCTCTAGGGTCATGGTTGCATATCTTTCATCATTATCTTTCAGCATGATACCGTACATCTCCCATTTACAAGGTAAACCCTCAATAAACTTGTCGGTTTTCTCCTTGTCATTATAGAAGATAGCATGGTCGTCAAGCTCACTTAATAGATGATAGAAACGGGTGGTGTAAGCCTCAAGATCTTCTTCTCTAAAAGCCTTAAATACCATAAACTGCTTTTTTAGAAGATTACATTTACCAGCTTTCACCTGAGGGCTCCCCTCACATCTCTTTTCTAGAGCGTCCCACAGCTCTTTAGCTGTGTGAAAGGACTTCAACTGATGGTTGATCTCCTTAGGAAGGCTCATCTTAATTGAAGAATGTGCTTTATTATCGATGGTGAATTCTTTCTTCTGATGGTCATTCATTCGATCATAAGTCACAATCACTGTTGCGTTCCCTACCTCAGCTGTAGGTGCAACATATCCGTTTTTAATACACAGCCAGATAGTTATGTCATGGAATCTACAGTAGCTTTTGAACCTGTCTTTCCATCCATAATAGTCCTCAAGTCTGAGTAGCTTCGGTGGAACATTAGATTTGCCAACCTCGTGTTCCATCTCGATCATTCGGCTTAAATCAGACATTTTAAAGTGAAAAATTAAGTTATATTGCGAATTCAATAATCTCAACTCGCAACGAAACTCAGTTCGCAGGAAATGTCAGTTCGCAGAAGTCTCAGCTCGCAAAAATCTCAGTTCGCAAGTAAGATTCGGCTCGCAGAGAATCTCAGTTCGCAAGTCAATCTCAACTCGCAGAGAATCTCAGATCGCTGGAACTCAGTTCGCAATGGAACTCGGTTCGCAGTTGAATTTCAACTCGCAGAAACCCTAATCTCAACTCGCAAATAACAGTAACCCTAATCTCAACTCGCAAAACGGCGCCTCGAAATCTGGGAACTGAAACTTTTTGGTATTTTACGAATAAATCCGTAGATTTCGTTCGAAAAACGACCCTAAAGATGTTATATAACCAAAAACCTGGTAACCACAACGTTTCTAAGCCCGAAAACTCTGATACCAATTGTAAGTCTCTAGATCTTGGTTAGCGATAACGAATTATCTTTTAGGTATTAAGGTGCGGAATCCCTCAATACTTAAGGTTTTAGGCTTATATAACTAATCTATCAATTAACAAGCTTCGTTTTGATATCAACTAGTGTTAAACAATCAAAACCGAGCCTATTCAATGATAGCCTTTATATCAGCACGAATTTCGAGGAGAGAATATTTAAATATTTGGTGTGTGTAATTATGGCACGGATTTCTAGATCTCCCCCTTCAATAATGAGCAGCATTAAAATATTTATATCTGGATCAACTCGCAGGCCATGGGCCTTGCGAGTTGACTCAACTCGCAGCCCATGGGCCTGCGAGTCCAGATGGACTGCGAGCCCACATCTCAGCTCGCAGGTAGGTCCTGCGAACTGAGAAAGCTGCGAGCCCAAAACTCAACTCGCAGGTAAGACCTGCGAGTCCAGTTTACAGCGAGCCCAGATCTCAACTCGCAGCTGAGAGCTGCGAGTCCATATTGGACTGCGAGTTGAGATCTCAACTCGCAAGTCTGTTGACCTGCGAGTTGACTTCTCAATTCGCGATTCAGACTTTAACTTAAAATCGATATTTGTCTAATAACTTTTAACAAATAATAATAACAAGTTAATATCATATATTTACAAGTCTAAACCAATTTATACAAGTTTGATAATAAATACACTAGTCCTATTACAAGCTAGATCTATTGTCACAATAACATGTCCCAACAAATGGTAAGGAGAGGAAGAAGAACATAAAAATCTTGTTATTAAAGGTTATTAAAAGTTATTAAAAGTATGTCAAGATATAGAAACGGTTTCTTCCAGTTTGTTGCATACCCAGAACATAAAATGGGTAGCTTGTATATATGGAACATTTGGTGGCTGATACGTTGCACTTTTGATGAATTGACCCTTAAAGAAAAAGCCACATAATCAATGTTACCTGCTGTTCCGGTAACAGGTTACCATGTTACATATATCGATACAATATCTTCTGGTTTGTTGTATGCCTAGAACATAAAATGAGTAGATTGTATACATGGAACATTTGGTGGTAGTACGTTGCACTTTTGATGAATTAACCCTTAAGATTATCATTTACATTTTCAGAGTTAGGTAAAACAGGTTTCATAGTTTCATTTGACTCCTCATTACCAGATTTAACTTCCATTACACTTTCTTTTACAAAAATTATTTCTTTTTCAGAATAGACGGAGATGTCTTGGAAGTTTCAAGAATTTGTGATTCTATCTCATCATTGGTCTCAGCTCTCTCTGGTCTGACAAACTGTATAAACCCAGGGACGGCTGATTGATCGACAGAATCAATAACAGTTGACAGCTCAGGATCATCGGTTATAAAAGTATAATTATGATTAAAGGGAGGAGGGCTTTCAGTATAACCCATTCCCCGATGATCTCCTGGCTGTTTTTGTATGCTAAGCATATTATCTAAAGTTTCGATTGAGAATTTTCTTAATTCAAATTTTCTGTTTAAATCAGCAATCCTGACATTAGCATCAGCTAGCTCTTTTTCCTTCTCGGAAGTCTGTTTGGTTAAATCAAAAACATGTTCATGAGCCAAGTCATTTATTTGACTCTGCTCATTAACCTTTTCTGTTAAAACTTTTAAGTCTTGTTTGTCAGATTTAACCTTATTTCTTAGCTCTGAGTTTCTTAGTTTTAAAACAACATTTTCTTCTTTTAAGGAATTTAACTGAGCCGTTAACAAGTTAGATGACTCGATCAATTCCTCAGCCTATACCTGAAAGTTAGTACATAAAACGCATGCCTTAACTACTAAGTACAGATTAAGAAATACCTTCTTTTTTTTCAGCATCTAAGTTGGCCATGTAGGCTATGAAGTCCTGTGAGTTCATGTTCTCTGTTGACTTCAGCTGGACCACCTTAGTCTCTAAAGCAGGTACTTCAATCTCCATTTCTTTCTCTGAGCTATCCCCCAAATCTGATTCAATCCTAACATCCCCTTTTAGTTCTTCAATAGATGCCATGAAGGCTTGAGGTTCCTGAGTTTTAGCACTCCAGTCATAAGACCCATCCTGTGCCTGAACCACTAACGCTCTAGAATTTGTAGAGTTCCCTGAGTTGTGGTTATCACTCGATGTTCCAACATTTGAGTACCATTGTCCACTCTGACTGGAAGATTGTTCTCGTTTGGTCTTTGGCATTCCTTGGCAAAGTGTCCGAAACCTTCACAGTTATAACACTTCACCTTTGATTTATCAAACCCAACCTTACCACCTATGAACTTTCTTCCCGTTCTGTTCATGAACCTTTGAGCTCTCCTGGCTATCATGGCCATTTGCCATTGAAGATCCATTTCTTCCAAGTCTTCAGAATCTAACTAGTCATAATCCTCATTTATCATGCTTGGATCTGTGACCTTACCTTTAATAAAGTTTTCATGTGAGGCAACGAAAGACGCAAGTAGAGCAACTTCATCTTCGTCCGATTTAATACTCATCGACATTGACTTGAATCCACTAGTTGTCCCAGAATGTGGTTTCCTATCCTTGTATGAGTCCTCTGATGATGCTACATAATAGACATTGCTGCCAGAATTTCTGACAGCCAAGTCTGTCTCAGCATCCCCAGTGTAGAATGCTATAACACCATTACTCGTTGATGCAATGGAATCAGACTGTTTACCGTGGTAAACACTAGGATCCTGAACCTGATCGGATCCGGTCTCCTTCCTTTGCATGTTCAAGTCATTAATATGCAGTTTCCCAATAACTTCATCAAGTGTGAGAGTCTTGTAATCATTACTCTCCTTAACCTTCAAAGTGTAAATATCCCACTTTTAAGGTAATGCCTCGAGAAGTTTGTTGTTCTTCATGGTGTCACTAAATTTTAGGCCAATACTTTCCATCTCAATCATCAGGTGATAGTATCTGGTGATAATATCCTCTAATGATTCATTTTTCAAGTGCTTAAAAACATAGAACTATTTTGTAAGCAAGTCTGCTCGGCCTTCCTTTATTTGTTCATTTCCTTCAAACCTCTTCTCCAAAGCTAACCAAAGCTTTCTAGAGAAGTCAAATTTCTTAAATGTGTGTTTGATCTCCTGAGGTAAACACATAGTGAGAGCAGATAACGCTTTGTTTTCTGCTTCATACATTTTTCGTTCTTCCTCCTTCAATGACGAATATTGCACAACTCTCTATTTTCCTTCAAACTCATAAGTTGGTGCTTCGTATCCATCTTTGATGCACAACTCTTTATTTTCCTTCATTCTGACATCATTGTATTTTGCAAATGATTCAAAACAATCATTCCACCAGAAATAGTCTTCTCCTCTAAAAAGTTTTGGTGGCGAGGCGGATTTACCTACCTCATGATCCATCTCTATCATTTTACTCAAGGTTGACATTTTTCGTAAAGTCAATAAAAGTCAAACCCAAGGAGTCAACAAAAAGTCAAATTTTAAAAGTCAACAAAAGTCGAATTGACTAGGTTCGTACGAACTTAGATTAATTCGAACTTAATAAGTTCGAAGACTATCTAAGTTCGAATGAGTCAAACTTCTGGTCAAACAAACTTTCAAATTCAAACGTTCGAACTTATAAGTTCGAAGGTGTATGTTCGTACGAACTTATAGTTGTCTATGTTCGAACGCTAAATCAGGTATGTTCGTACGTACCTTTCTAGTTCGTACGAACTTTCTGTTGAAACTTAGATTTGAAAAAAAACTAAGATCTAGGTAATTTCAACCGACAAATTCGAATAAGACTTGTACAATATGAAACACTAACACCAATGGAAGCCAAAAGTACAACTTATTTCTTCCAAAACAACTTGCACACTTGTTTTCTTTGCGTTTTCTAATCCCAAACCCAACAAATGACTTGTTTGGCTCTGATACCAATTGTAAGTCCCCTTTGAACGAATCCAAACGAGATTATAACGTGTATTATAGTGTGGAATCCTTTAATACACAAAACGACAATAAAACGAGTGTAACACAAGTGTTTTAAGCTTTTACCAATATAAGTTCGTATGTATTCGAACCTAACATAGTATATTCGAATATATCAGTTGAAAAAGCGTACAAAGGAAATATTCTAAGTTTGTATTTATAATCAGCTAAGTTCGTACGAACTTAGCTGCTTCTAGGTTCGTACAAACTTACCAAGTCCGTACGAACTTCCTAGGTTCGTACGAACTTACATCAATACAAACAAAACTAAGTTAACAAATACAATTATTAACTACAAAACTAATTACAAAACTAACTATTACAAAATAGAAGCTGTTGTCACAACCTAAGTGTCAACATGTCTAATGGAGAGTGGGTGATCCCTGAAGAATGGAGAAGTAAATTTAATAATACCTTTGATTACCCTCCACCTGTTTTGATACAAGATAGAAATGATAGAGTCATGTGGAAATAAAAAAAAAAAAAAAAAGGAAAATAATACCTTTTTATGTTGGTAATGTGTGGAAAGATATTGCAGAGGAGAATGATGAAGTGAAATGGGCTAAACTTGTGTGGTTTAGTCAATGTATACCCACACATTCATTTATTCTCTGGGTTGCTATCCATTGCAAGTTGATAACTCAGGATAAAGCTGCCCATTTTGTGGAGCTCAAAAAGATAGTCATGATCACTTATTCTTTGATTGTGATTATCCTAAGGTGATTTGGACTGACTGCAACAAATTGCTGGATGGATTTTTCCCCTGATACTTGGACATAAATTGTTGCTTTCTTCCAAGATAGGCCAATTAATAAGTCTATTTGGAGCATAATACAAAGGATAGTAGTGGGAGTAAGTGTATATTTTGTTGTGGCAGGAGAGAAACCACAGATTGTTTCAACGAAAATACAGGCCTGGAGATCAATTGTTGGAACAAATCAAAAATGTCATCAGGATGAGATTATTGGGCTTGAAGATCAGGAGCTCTAAACAATCGGTGGATGCTTTTGAAATGTGGAATTTGCAAGGGGATAAGCAGATGGATGTTGGAGTGTGGTGTTGATCAGATGAGCCACTTTGTTAATTTGAGGAGTTTGGAATTGAGAAGCGTTTATGGAGATGGAATACAGTTACTGTACAAAGCAGTTTTAGGTACTCGTGTGACTTTTCAGAGTCAAACTTTGGTTTTAAATATCAATTTTGCTTGTTATAGCTATAGTATTTGTATTGTTTGGGTTGATTTTGAGATGGAAATAGATGTCTTGATTATAGGTTTGTGTAGTCGAGTTTGGGTGGTCCACTAAAAACCACCCCTAGAGGTATGCCTCTAGCATAACTGTAAATATATCTTACTTTATATATATTTTTCCGAGGTTCTGTCCCTTTTATCAGAAAAAAAAAATCATTCATTCTTTGCACTGTATAAGAAACAGTTTCTGGTCATTTTCAATCTTGAATAGTTGGATGATTTTGTTTGGGAAGTTTTCTTAGAACCAAAATTTGTTTCGGTTTCCAAACTTTGGTTGTCTTCGGAAATTGAGAAACCAATTTACATGAAGTGTTAAAAACATAAGAATCTCAATGGTGAAAATTATTTTGAGTAAATGTTCCAATACGGCTTAATTTCTTAGAATATCTCTTATTCTTTTACAAAGAATAATTGATAAGCTGAGAAATCTTTTTCAAAAGTTGTTTAGAAGTCTTATCCGTGTAAGTCTTCTCTGGAACATTCACTTATGGTTTCAAAATGTGTTTGACATTTGAGGCATTCTTTTTATCAAACTCTTTTCCTAATTCCTCTTCAAACTTCATAACTTTATTAAATTCAAGTTCAAGATTAGATTTTGACAATGAGGTTGAACTAGATGAACAAGATGAGCTTTTTAGTTGTTCAATATGTTGCAAAAGAGTTGTTCGTTCTTGATCGAAATTTAGTTGTATAGTGATTTTTTTTTTTCAAGATCAAATATTTTATTTTCCAAAATTAAATTTGGAATATAAAGTTTTGTTGTCACCATTTGTTCCATAACTTCATTTTGATTAATAACTGGTGTTGAACAACTTGGAAAATAATCCTCAAAAAGAGGAATTTTCCTTGTTCCATAACTTTCGTTTAATTGTGTATAATTAAACGAAAATTGTGCGTTTTCTGCTTTAGCTCTATTGAAGTTCTCAATCACTTCTTCCTCGTTAATTGTTTTTACAAAGAACAATTTTAAAATACTTCCCATTTACCGTAGTCATACAAGGTAGGTACTTTAGAAATTGTTTTTTGTAAATAGCAAGGATTTTCAAAACCTAATCCTTCTCTTGGATTATAAAAATTGATATCCTTAGGTTGATTTAGAAAAATTGTTTGATCGGTTTGACCACGTTTAAACAGTTTATCTTGAAGTTCTTTGATTTTGCTTAATAACGAATTATTTTCTTTAAATGCTAAATCATATTTTTGTTGAACAAAACTTGCATGTTCTCTTAATACTTTGCATTCTGAAAAGAACCCACGAACTTCTTGATTCAAAGAAATATTTTCTTTTTCATATTTTTCAGAACTGGTTTTATAACCTTCCATGTGATTCCGTAAAACCAGTTTATCCCGAGTCAAAGTTTATATAACATCAAGGTTATTCGCTAAGTCATTTTGCAGTTTATTAGCCTTTTCCATTTCACAGTTTAATTGTTGTTGACACTCAGTTAAAACTTTAGAATGTACCTCAGAGTGTGTCTCAATTTGAGTTTCAAGAAGTTTGACTTGTTTCAAGGCAATGGACTTTTCAGCTGACAGCTTAATGACTTGAGCATGTTCTTCCCAATATTTCTCTTCCCAATTTTTCATAACTGCTTTCTCGGCTTCCTTTTTCTATGCACTGATCATCTTTTTCTCATAATACTCAAGACGTTTGCTGAACACTTATTGTTGCACTCTCTTTCTTTTGCAAAGATGATCTTGATTTAGAGTGCTACTTATCAAATTGAATAAACCTTGAAATACGTTCCATCTCTTTCACAATTTCTTTGTATTCTTTATGCGATTCGCTCTCAATTTTCTCCTCTTGACATCATAGAAACGTTGCTTGAATGGATTTTTAAGATTGAAGATTTGTCCGATTGAATTTTCCCTCCAAAATTTGACGAAAAATTTCTCGAGTAAAATGAAAGTTTTCTCAAACTAAAATTAATTAATGGTAAGCTTAAATTCAAATTTCAGCAATCGACAAATTTCCCTCCAAATTATGGTAATCGAAAATTTTCTCGAGTAAAATGAAGATTTTTTTTTTAAATCGAATACAATTAAGTGTCTAAGTTACTGTCGCAGTAGCTTTCTATGCGATAGAGAGAAATTGTCGCAATCCAAGTATCTTACAAAAAGTATCGCAAAAACACTATATGCAACAGTTCAGACAATTTTGCAGAATTTGAAATTAAGCCTTCATGCGACAGTTTATAAGACAGTTGCAAGATATTGTCGCACAATATAGATTGTCGCACAGACTATCGCACAAAATATCGCACAGACGCCTGTAACTGCTTTCTTCCTGTTCAAATGATGAATTTAATGACTGAAATCACTTCCAATTCGATCCTAAACACTTAGGAAACAAATTGATCGGTTCAATTTGTCAAATTGCCTTCAATTTCACTTCGATTTAAGCTATCACAGTAGCTTTTCATTCAAATACCCATTTTGATGAATTTTGATCAATTCGGTGCATTCTTGAATGAGTTTTCAGAAATTGATGCTCGAATCGGATTAATTTGTCCAAAATTCAATCAAATCTGTGAATTTGATTCGAAAATCACGAGCATTTGATTTTTCATATGAACTGTTGATGATAATTTTCGTTGATGCTTTCTTGATGATAATCTTCAAATCTTTAATCACACAAGCTCTGATACCAATTGTTAAACATATTTAAGCATGACAGTTGAGAGAGTTTCCTTTGAATGTGTATATCTATTAATGAATAATGAACATGGAAACTTACAAATTAATAACCCTAACTAGCTATTTATACTAATAGACTAGTGACATGGTTAATTACAATATATTTTTATTTCTAACATATCTGATCCTACTCGTATAGGATAAGTTGTATTTTTTATAAATGCTTACAAATGGGAACTAAATATGTATATGGCCCATAGTCTGATAGTCTAATGTATGCTAAAAAAAATGTCACACTTCTTTGTTTCAAAATGCAATTTATAAAATTAACATCAAAGTTTAAAACCCCAAGATCATAAATCACTTCGTTGGAATGTCACACTTCCAACTGATTTCTAAGATTAGTAGTTTTTGTTTGTAATTTCGTATGCTCTTAAATTTATTATGACGCACAATTGTACTATACTTCTATGTTTGTTTTAGTATGTTTATTCTCATAAAAAATATGATCTGTTGACAAATTGCATCTTTTTTATAATATAAAAGTTTGAATATCACATTAATTTCTCTCATAGTTAGTTTTTCTACATGAATTTGGATATCTGTTAAACAAATAATGATGTTTTGGAATGATAGGTGGTTAAGTTGGGCATCGTAGGTTGATATTCCAAAACCTGAATCCTACTTCAACTAGTTGGGGTAGAATCTGATGCGATAAGGCTCAATCATGCACCACTGTATGTTAAAGATGTAGCTCTAGTATGGTGGAGGTGGAAAACGAGCAACATAGATCGATATGTCAAAACCGATGCTGAGGATGAAACGAGGGCTAAGCTTCAAAGGTTGTGTCACCGTGATGGTTATATTCGGGAGTATGTCCAAGAATTTTTAGAGCTTATGTTAGAAAAGCCTAGCATATATGGTGAATATTACAGACCAATGGATCTAGTGGTCGACAATCGTTGGGACTTGGTAAAGGTTGTCACGGCACCTGTAGTAGGATAGAGGACTTATCGCGATGCTCGCTGTCGTAAACCAAGAACCATCAAGCAATTTCATGCTTTTGTTCCTAATTGCGTAAACCGGCTCATTTGCCTTCACCACTTGAGAGACGCATTATTTACATTCAAGAACGGTCTTAATCATTGGTCTAAACTTGAGCTACAATAGTGGAACGTTCAGAATATTACCGTCCAATGACCGTTGCAAGATCTTTGGTTTAGTTTCAGGAGAACGAAAAAAATGTGGGTAGGGAAGAAGACATGGTGTCATTTCAAAACTAGAGTACCCGAGAAAAGCGAAAATCTCATCTCAAGAACGATAATTCTTCAACACTAATTCACTACACGTAGTCAACCAAATGTGATAAGTCAGAGATAAAATTTGATGGTTGTTTCTTGTTTTGTGTCCCCAATTAGCTAGAGATTGTCCTTATTGAACGAAGTTAGCACCATGGTTCAAGGTTTGAAGCCGGAAGATGAGAAAAGAGTCATTTGCATGCAGCGATAAGATGTCGTGCAAGCCAATATCAACATGACAAAGAGAGGATGTATGTTCATGGAAACTACATCTGATCAGCTTACATTATGGCATTTATAGATACAGGGTCAGATTAAAATTTTATCTATGAAGGTATCACTTGATCCTTGGAGCCAACATGGGTATTAACAAAGGGCCGCTTTAACATACTGACCAGGGATGTAAAGAGTTGCGCAGATAAGTCAAGGAAGTACATATTAAGATCGGGTGATGGAGAGGTAATGCATTATTTTTGGTAGCTCACTTAGACAACTATGAAATGGTACTTGGAATAGAATATATAAATTATCCCCAACCTGTTATAGTGCCAAATAATGACACCAAAGTAATTGTAACAACCCGTCCCACATCAGTTTGAGTCCCTTAGAAGTCTAAAGTTGTGGCTAACCAATACCTTCCACCATGGTTTTTAGTTGTGTAAGGTCGCTAGATCTTGGTTCGATAACGGATTATCTTTTAGGTATTGAGGTGCGGAATCCCTCAATACTTAAGGTTATAGGCTTATATAACTAATCTATCAATTAACAAGCTTCGTTTTGATATTAACTAGTGTTAAACAATCAAAACCGAGCCTATTTAATAATAGCTTTTATATCAGCACGAAATACGAGGAGAATATTCTAAATATTTGTTGTGTGTACTAATGGCACGGATACCAAGATGTCCCATAACATTTGAGCAGCATTTAAATATATATATCTGGTTCAACTCACAGGCCATGGGCTTTGCGAGTTGACTCAACTCGCAACCCATGGGCCTGCGAGTCCAGATGGGCTGCGAACCCAAGTCTCAACTCGCCAAGCAAAGCTGCGAGTCTAGATGGTCTGCGAGCCCAGATGGTTGCGAGCCCAGATCTCAATTCGCAAGGCTGCGAATCCAGATCATCTGCGAGGTGAGATCTCAACTCGCAGGTCAAACCTGCGAGTTGACTTCTCATTTCGCGAATTTGACTTTAACTTGAATTCGATATTTGTCTAATAACATTTAACAAATAATAATAACAAGTTAATATCATATATTTACGAGTCTAAACCAATTATACAAATTTGACAGACTCCCCCCTGACAATAACATGTCCCGACAGACTCCCCCTTGACAATAGCTCTAGCGTCGTTATCTTCAACTTTGTCCTTGGTCTTTACTTGTAAATTCTACTGCCCATATGAATCTTCATTCTGACACAAGTCTTCACCATCATTTGATAATCTCTTGCAAGATCACCCAATGCTTCAGTCGTCAAGATCCTGTTTTCGTTTAACTTCAATAGGTCCTTCTTCAACAGATTCATCAGGTGTCGATGGTCATAGACTGTCAGAATCACTCTTTCTCCTCCACGTGCCAATTCAGAAGATTTCCCAGAATATTCTGTGGCATTGTCTTCAGCGGTATCTGCTGTACACACTTGACAGCTGGATAAGTTTTCTTCCTTAGTCTTCTTCCAGATCTTTGACTGCGTTCCTGTAATTTGATTGTCTTGCCGACTCTTGGCTTTATCTTTTCAAACTTCATTGAACGACCTTCAGCCTTGATTATTCTTTCAACATATCTTGCATATGGATCATTACTGGGGTTCTTCAATTCTAAGCGTGCCAAGTCTCGAATCTCAAATCGAGGAAGCGAACTAAAAACTTTAAGCTTCTTATCAAAATATTGAACTCCGTCAAACCTTTTGATAGCAAACAGTTTTAGCTCAGAGTCATAGTACCATCCGATTATTCCCTTTCTAGGTACTTTCTTTCCAGTGATATCTACCTCAAACATTCCAATCTTCTTCTTTCTCCTTTTCAGGGCTCTGAACATAGGATTGTTTCTGAGTTTTTCAGGAAGCACATCTTCTGATTCAGAACTGGTTGATTCATCTAGATTTTCATCTACATCAACAACCCTTTCTCCATCTTCTTCCTGGATGATCACTTTCGTTGTAGATGGGCTTACGATGTGTTCATCAATATCAGCGTCGAGATCTACACACTCGTCTGCCCCAACTTCAAAACTGGAAGTCCAATCCTCAGGAGGAACAAACTCTCCTTCTTCAAGGTCAAAGTCAATGTCCTCATCTAATTCATCTGGCATGTCGCCTTCAGAATCTCATAAGTTCAACATTTCAAGACCTATAGAAATACATACACAAATAGATTAATATCATAAGTTCTTTCATTGATTTCCCTGAATCAATCTAAGATTTTTCTTATTAATCCCTTTGTGTATTTAAAATATATTATATATACATTTATTCAAAGCTTTCATCGATTATCATAATTAATCTAAGATTTTGAATAGGTCTTATAATATACGAACATCATATATTATGTATACTTATAAATCTTTCATCGAGCATGGTCAATCTAAGATTACAAAAGTCTTATAATATACAACCATTCATAATCATAACATTTAAACATTAATGTTTTACACATTCAAGTTCAAACATCTTAATTACAGAATTATATTACAAGTACAAAATTACAATGTATTAATAATTACAATCAGTCTATATTAATACAAGTGTCACCTTCTTCAGCTCCACCCTTTTCAGTACCAGCACCAGCTCCACTACCACTTGCTTCAGCAGACTCCCCCTGAATTGTAGTCTGCTGACCAGTCGTTGAAGGACCAGCCAGCTCACTTTCTTTTCCAGCTGCGGGATCATCGTCTTCATCATCTCGGCTCTTCTTAGCTAGCTCATCCTCTTTACAAACTTCTTCAAATGCAGCCTTCTCAATTGCAGCTTTCTCCCCTTGAGATGGCTGGTTCTGTTCTAAGTATGTAATACAACGAGAGAGACGGTCAAGTTGTCGTTGCTTCCCAGCCACGTCATCTACCAAAGTGCTGTTGGTCTTGAGTAGCAGTGAGTAAGCATTGTTCTGTGTAGTGACATTGTCTGACAATTGTAGAAGCTGTGTGGCAAAAGTGTTAGCAACTATCTGCAACTCTCGAACCCTAGACTCCAATTGTGTAATGCGTTCAGCATCAGTCTTTGGTGAGGTTGAAGGAGCAGCATCAGTGGTGGTTGGCGGTGTGGGAGCGGACGGTTGCATTTTCTTTGCTATCTCTGTAGCAACATCAGCCAAAAGACGCGCCGCAACCTTGCTGGATTTGGTGATTGGGTGTGAAGAAGGACGAACTATAGCAGCAATCATTTCAGCCTCTGAGGGCATAGAACTTGATTGTATAAGAGCTGTAGAGGTTGAAGTTTGTCTAATCTGCTTGCGGGGACGGGTAACCAGCACCTCCTCCTCTTCTTCTTCATCTTCATCTTCTTCGACAATAACGAAGTCGGGATCCTGATCAACGGCTTTCCTCTTTAACTTCAGAGCCGGATCCATAATCAATTTTGATCCCTGACGAATCATCCCTTCTGGAATTCCGGAGACAAACCCAGGTGGTCCAGATTCATCATCATCATCAGAATCAGAATCAGAAGCAGAAGCAGCTTCTCCGTCTCGTCCCGATGGTCCAGCAACATCAGGTGCCTCAGCAAGTGGAGTTGGTCCTGAAGTACTTGGACCCTCAGCCACATATTGATCTACATCTCTGAAGAGCGGGTCAGTGGCGTCATCATGTTGGACCAAAACTTCTTGCACCAGCTGTGCAGCAACCTCAGTATCCACCTGTTACCTGGCTGATTTGCCTGATCCAGAACTTCCTCAATCAATTCTTGTGGCTCAGGTGCACCCTCGGCCACATCAATATCAAGCCAACCATTATTCGGTGGCGTCACATACTCTGGATTAATCAAAAATCCAAATAGCTCTGTCAGCTGGGGCTGCATCTCAAATCTGCGAGAGGTTTGCATAAACATCGCATTATAAGCTCGGAGCCCGATAGTATCCACCTGAATATCTGGTTGATCAACCGGTAGATCGGGGATATTGGCTCGAATAAGGAGCATGCAGAATCTCGTTAATTATATAAAATCAATAAGTCTAACTTGTTACAAATCCTGTTAAAAAATATATAACTTATTACACAAGGTCATAAGTCTTATACAATAAAGATATGGTTTTAAAGTGTTCACATTGTAAGTCGACACGAAAAACCATATAAGATTTTAATTTATAATTCTTAATCAGGTAATTAATCGAGAATTCGTAAATTAAAAGTAAAAATTCAAACAATTCAACTCGTAAGATTCAACTCGCAAATCAACAAGTCAAACAAGTCAAACAATGTCAACTCGCAAGACCAGTCAACTCGCAAGTTCAACTCGCAAGTCAACAAGTCAAACAAGTCAAACAATGTCAACTCGCAAGACCAGTCAACTCGCAAGCTCAACTCACAAGTTCAACTCGCAAGTTCAACTCGTAGGTCAGCTCGCAAGTCAACTCGCAAAGTGGACTCGCAAGTCAACTCGCAGGTTGGACTCGCAAGTCAACTCGCAGGTTGGACTCGCAGGAGTGGGCTGCGAGTTGAGTCTGGATCTCAACTCGCAGCATAAACTGCAAGATGGCATCATTTAAAAAATTTATTTTTTGGAGAGTTATTGGGCAATCAGGTTATGTCATTATGTTCACAATACTCTAATTAACATAAACCCTAAGATTCTTGTTAATTTAAGCTATATTTTAGTGATTTTTGTAATTTTAAAATCAAAACCCTCATTTTTTTATAAAATGTCGATTTAGAGGTTAAATACGCGATGAAATTCTTTGTTTCATACCTCAAAATGTTCACAAATCAAAGATGAATAATATGTAAGAGGTGAAAAGTCCGATCCTCAAACAGAAATTTCGAAAATGAAATGTAATAAATCTTGGTCCGCAACTGTCAATTCGCAAAGAAGTTTGAACTCGCAGGACTGTGTGAGACTTTGTGAACTCGCAGCCTTTTATACCATTTGGACTCGGCTCGCAGAACTCAACTCGCAGAGTTGAGTTCAACTCGCAGGCCCAAGTCAACTCGCAAAAATTGTCTAAAAATACATTTTAATAAATAAATAATATAAAAAAAAAAAAAAAAAAAAAAAAAAAAAAAAAAGAACAACATATTTTTTAAGTCCAAAAACTAAACAAGTCCAAAATAAAATATTTTTCACTTGTTCTTCTCATGGAAGAGCGCACAAGTCTAAAATAAAATATTTTTCACTTGTGAAGCAATCATGTGATAAAACGAACGATAAAAACATAAATAGAATAAAATTAAAATTAAACGATAATGATTCATAATAAACATTGGTATCAAGTACCCTTGTATTAATGAAACACATAGACGAAAAATAAAACACAATAGAATAAAATAAAATAAATCCTAATCGAGAGCGTTAAGAAATTATCGATAGCGGGATCATATTAGAAAGAAACAGCCGATCCAATTGTTGAGTAAAAATTATGAGTAGGTTGTTAGTATTCATACCTCATGAAATTCACATTAAGTTACACAAAATCTCACAACTTAACCATTGTTCAACTTACATTTATAAAAGTATAACTTGGTTACCGATCTCCACAGAATATATCATACACATCAAAATGAAGTGATTAATTATCACAGACAGTTCAAGACGATTACCAGTATTATAATCCATATAAACAAAGTCTACACTGATTTCCAAGCAACTCTTTTATTGTTTGTATGTGTATTACCTAATGTAATCCAAAATATGACATACTGAGAGATCAAGTAGAACACATAACTGTTGGGACATGTTATTGTGACAACAGATCTAGCTTGTAATAGGATTAGTGTATTTATTGTCAAACTTGTATAATTGGTTTAGACTTGTAAATATATGATATTAACTTGTTATTATTATTTGTTAAATATTATTGTACAAGTATCGATTTCAAGTTAAAGTCGAAATCGCGAATTGAGAAGTCAACTCGCAAGTCAACAAGACTTGCGAGCTGAGATCTCAGTTCGCAGACCATCTGGACTCGCAGGTCTCACCTGCGAGTTGAGAACTGGGCTCGCAATGCCATCTGGACTCGCAGGCCCATGGGCTACGAGTTGAGTCAACTCGCAAAGCCCATGGGCTGCGAGTTGAAACAGATATAAATATTTATTGCTGCTCATTTATTAGGGCGATCTAGAAATCCGTGCCATTATTACACACACCAAATATTTAATTATTCTCCTCATTTTTCGTGCAGATATATTTATTAGAGTATTAAAGGCTCGGTTTTGAGTGATTAACTTAGTTAATAATCAAAACGAAGCCCTTTAATTGATAATAAAGTTATATAAGCTTAAACCTAACGTATTGAGGGATTCCGCACCTCAATACTTAAAGATAATCCGTTATCAAACCAAGATCTAGCGACTTTACAATTGGAATCAGAGCTTTCGGGCTTAGAAACGTTGTGGTTACAAGGTTTTTGGTTATATAACATCTTTAGGGTCGTTTTTCGAACGAAATCTACGGATTTATTCGTAAAATACCAAAAAGTCTCAGTTCCCAGATTTCGAGGCGCCGTTTTGCGAGTTGAGATTAGGGTTACTGTTATTTGCGAGTTGAGAATTACTTAAATGGTGTCTACTTGTCTGTTATCCAAGGCTTCAGAATCAGACTCTCTCCTATGGCATAGGAAAATGGCACACCTAAATTTTCATAAAATGAACTACATAACAAAACATGAGTTAATTTTGGGTGTACCACCGAAGAGCTTTGCATTTGAAGACAAGTGTATCTCTTGCTTGAAAGGAAAACAGCATAAGAAACCACACAAGTCTAAAACTGTGAACTCTATTTCCTCGCCTTTTGAGCTGTTACATATGGATCTCTTTGGCCCAATAAGCAAGAGAAGCATAGGTGGCAAATGGTACAGTCTGGTTGTCACAGACGATTTCTCTAGATTCTCTTGGGTATTCTTTTTGGGATCTAAGGATGAAACTCCGGGCATTCTTATGGAGTTTCTAGATCTAATAGAGAACATCTATAGAAAAAGAGTTAAGAGAATTCGTAGTGACAATGGGACTGAGTTCAAGAATTCTACGTTGAATGTATATTGCTTAAGCAAAGGCATACAACATCAATTCAGTGCACCATATGAACCTCAACAAAATGGTGTTGCTGAAAGGAAGAATAGAATTCTAATTGAAGCAGCAAGAACAATGCTTACAGATTCAAGGCTTCCGGTCATATTTTGGGCAGAAGCAGTGAATACAGCATGTCATGTTCTCAATCGGGTTCTTACGGTTAAAAAGCAAAACAATACATGTTATGAGCTTTTGAACAAAAAGAAACCGAACTTAAAAGGGTTTGAACCCTTTGGAGTTTCATGTACGTTGTTGAAAACAAGTCATCAACCTAAATTTGGTGAGAAGGCTGACGAAGGATACTTCCTAGGTTACATGCCTAACTCACCAAACAAACGGGTCTTCAATAAAAATTCGGGACGTGTTGAAATAGTTTATAACATCGAAGTTACGAGCTATACACATGACTCGCATAAGGGATTGGATTGGCAATTTGATTATTCAGATCTTTTCAAGTCATTTAAAGTCCCTATCAGTGACTATGTCAGTAACTCAGATATTCCTGAGCATTTATTGTCGGGAGATGAGGATCCCACTCCAACATCGAGTGCTCAAACGTCTGATGCTAGGAATATTGTCGATACTGATGTGGTCCCCCCTATCGAGTCACAACAACCTCAAGATGATATACCTCAAGAGAGTGAAGATCCTGAAATTGCTTCTCAAAGGATTATGGATGATGTTCTTACTCCTCTGAGACAATTTAGGATATCAACTACTAATGAAGGTATACCACCTTTGGAGGAAATTGGTGCCAACTTACAGGATGATATTCCAGTTGAACCTGTTACTTCAACAAGAATTAATAGGATTCATCCAATAGATAATATCATCGGTGATCCAAATTCTCCTGTTCTGACTCGGAATCAATCTAAAGCTAGTACATCCACTCATTCAAGCTTGTATGCTGAAATGAACGAGACAGGGATCTCAAATCTATGTCTATATTCATGCTTTATCTCACAAATTGAACCTAAGAATGTTCAGATAGCTTTGAAGGAAAATTCGTGGGTCGAGGCAATGCAGGAAGAACTGTCTCAGTTCACAAAATTGCAAGTTTGGGAGTTAGTTGACTTACCTGTTGGAGAATATCCAATTGGTACTAGATGGGTATTTAAGTGCAAGAAAGACGATCGAGGAATCGTGATTCGCAATAAAGCTCGTCTAGTTGTCCAAGGTTTCAATCAACAAGAGGGGATTGATTACAATGAAGTGTTTGCGCCTGTGGCTAGGCTTGAAGCAATTAGGTTATTCTTAGCATTTGCAGCCTCAAAGAAAATAAAAGTATTTCAGCTGGATGTTAAAAGTGCCTTCTTGTATGGCAAAGTCAAAGAAACGGTGTATGTTTCTCAACCACCGGGATTTACTTATCCAAAGTATCCAGATAGAGTATATCGTCTCGATAAGGCTCTATATGGATTACATCAAGCTCCGAGAGCGTGGTATGAAACACTGTCCACTTATCTTCTTGAGAATGGATTCACAAGAGGAAGAATTGACAGTACACTCTTTGTGAAATGGAAAAGGAGAGACTTTCTACTTGTTCAAGTATATGTTGACGACATCATCTTTGGGTCATCTGACGAAAAGATGTGTAGTGAATTTGAACAGGTTATGAAGAACAAGTTTGAGATGTCAGCAATGGGTGAATTGACATTTTTCTTAGGATTGCAAGTCGATCAAAAGAAAGATGGATATTTCATTCATAGCGTTTGACAGAGCTCGATTCGAGAAATTGGTGCAACTAAATGGAATGAGAAATCCAGAGGATTAATCTTCCATAGAGTTGGTTTGTAATAATTAGTCGTTTATATTTATTAGTTTATGCTTATTTTAAAAAAAAAAAGGAAAAGGGGGTCAGGCGTATGGCATTCATTTGCTTGTTACCATTGGGGAATCGCCTCCGATAAAGGTTAATTCTTTATCAACTGGGAAATGATAGTAAATTAGAGGAATTGGCTTAATAACTGTAGATAAAAGTCTTAAGTTAGATATGTTAGTAGATTCAAATTTGTTACATGAACTTTACATCTTTAAAACCAGGCTTTTACTTATCTTTATTTTAGTATACTCCTCTCTCCACACGATATAATTTGCTTGAAAAACTTTAGATCTAGACAGCTTCATTATATGATGTACTGGTAGGCAATTTCTGCTTTGATTTCTGAGCATATAATAAGTTATAAATCTTCTGTGTGTTATCTCGTGTGATTTACTATATGATGTATGACATAAGTCTTAATTGATGAAAGATAGTCTGACCATACACTGTTATCAAGAATCTATGAAAATATGTCAAGACAAATAATAAGAATTATGGTTGTTAGTGAAATTACTGGTGTCTTTATTGTACTAAGTACAGACCTGACTCCTTTAGTTTTGCCAATAGTTTCAAGCTTGGTTTGTCTATACTAAGGGATCTTATGTTGTACTAAGTACAGAACTAGAACCACTAGTATCTACAAACCGGGTTTGATGTTTGTCACATTTAAAAAAATAAATAAATAAATAAATAAATAATTTTCACTCAAAGGTATGTTATATGCTTCAAAAGGAACATCATTTAGTGACCTCTACCTTGAATGTGAAAGATACAGTGTTATGTGCTTAACTTGATTTCTCAGTATGTCATATTTTGGATCACATTAGGTAATTCACATACAAACAATAAAGGTTTGCTTGGAAATCAGTGTAGACTTTGTTTATATGGATTATAATATCTGTAATCATCTTGAACTGTCTATGATATTTAAATCACTTCATTTTGATGTGAATATTATATTCTGTGGAAATAGGTAACCAAGTTATACTTTTATAAATGTAAGTTGAAATATGGTTAAGGTGTGAGATTTTGTGTAACTTTTTGTGAATTTCATGAGGTATGCATACTAACAATCTTCTTAGATCATTACTCAACAATTGATTCAGCTGTTTCTTTCTAATATGATCCCGCTGTCGATAATTTCCTAACGCCCTCGATTAGGATTTACTTTACGTTATTTTACTGTATTTTTATTTTAATCTAAGTTTTTCATTAATACAAGGGTAGTTAATACCAATGTTTATTATGAATCATTGTCGTTTATTTTATTTTATTTTTATGCATTCGTTCGTACTTTTCTTATTTTTGTAAATCTTATTTATCTCTATTTCATTTATGTTTTTTTTTGTTGTTAGTATTATCGCATGATCTCATCACAAGTGAAAAATATTTTATTTTAGACTTGTTCGTTATTCCATGAGAAAAACAAGTGAAAGATCTTCAGATTTTAGACTTGTGCACGTTCTCCTAAATCTCACAAGTGAAAAATACTTTATTTTAGACTTGTGCGCATTTTCCTAGGAAAGACAAGTGAAAAATATTTTATTTTAGACTTGTTCGTTATTCCATGAGAAAAACAAGTGAAAGATCTTCAGATTTTAGACTTGTGCGCGTTTTGGACTTAAAAATTACGTTTTATAATTAAAATGTATTTTTGACAAAAATTGCGAGCCGAGAACAGTGCTGCGAGTTGACATTTGGCTGCGAGTTGAGTTCTGCGAGCCGAGATTAAAAGGGTATAAAAGGGTGCTGCGAGTTCACTTGTTCCACACTGCGAATTCACTTGCTCTTGCGAACCTAAACTCACAGCGAACCCAGATTTGAACTCGCAATTATTTTGACTTTGATTTCGAAGTCAAGAGATTTTGATCTTGTAACTCTTATACATCTTTATAACGTGATCATTTTAAGGTATAATTCAAGCTAATCCACCGTGTAATTTGATCATAATTGACACTTTATTAAAATGAGGGTTTTTGATTTTTAAAATTACTAAAATCCTTAATATAGTGCTTAAATGGACAAGAAACCTTAGGGTTTATGTCAATTAGAGTATATTGAACAAGATGACATTGGCTGATTGTGTTATAACTCGCTTAAATTGAAATTTTTTATGATGTCATCACACAGTTCATCCTGCGAGTTGAGATCCAACTCAACTCGCAGGTCAACGGGTCAACATCTCCTTTGCGAGTTGAACTCCAAGTATGTCCTGCGAGTCCAACCTGCGAGTTGACTTGCAAGTCCAACTTGCGAGTTGACTTGCTAGTCTGACTTGCGAGTTGATTTCTGTTGACTTGCGAGTCCAACCTGCGAGTTGACTTGCGAGTTGAACTTGCGAGTTGACTTTCGTTGACTGCGAGTTGAACTTGCGAGTTGACTTTTGAAAAGTTTGATTTCTTAATTTTAATTTACGATCTCTCGATTAGTTAACTAATTAAGCGTTTATAAGTTAAAATAGTCTACGGTTAGACGTGTCGACTTAAATGTAAACACGTAAAACCGTATACTCTATATATAAGACTTATCACTTTCCGTAATAAGTAATATATTTGTGTAGCGGGTTAAATAGAAAGTTAGACTTATTGATTCTATATATGATGAACAACTATAATTGTTAATTAAGTTTCACGACTTAATAGTTCAATTAGAAGTTGTAGATCATATAAGTTTATCAATATTGGTTAAACTAATTGTCTAACATCTGTGTGATTTGTGATATTACAGATATGGCTCGACAATTCGTTGGACATCATAATGTTCTTGTTGATCTGGACGTCGACGCACGTGGTGCATCTAGATTGACTCGGATTCTTACGTTTCTGAGTCGATCGAGGATACAGTATGCCATTACCGAGTCACCTGCCTTGTCCAGGGATATACTTACACAGTTCTGGGCTCATATTGAGTATGATACTGCTGTAAATCCTCCGGTCATTCGAACGAGGATTAATGATCGTCCGGTTATCTTCTCTGCCTCTGATCTGAGAAACATATTACAGTTGGGGACTGTAGAGCAGGAAGATGGACCAACTGAGTTTCCGTCTGACTTTATCGAGGGAGCTCTAGGACGAATGGGGTATGTTGGACCCAAGAGAGGCCGTCAGTTTTTGAAGGCGCTCGTTTTCGGAGAATGGAGGTTCCTGTGGCATGTTCTTGTCACTATTTTTGGACCTAAGAAGGGAGGATATGATGAGTTGAGCTCCTCTCTCCTATCTGCTTTACTGTCACTGGTTTATAACAAACCATACAGTTTCTCCGATTACATCTTTGGGGAATTCGTTCGCCAGATCTTGGGGGGAGTTAGATCGCAATTCATGTTATACCCAAGATTCTGCATGCTGATCATCAGAGCCAATATCCCTGATCTGCCGGTTTTTCAAGCAGATATTCGAGTGGATACCATTGGGCTGCGGGCATATAATGCGATGTTTATGCAAACCTCTCGCAGATTTGAGATGCAACCACAGCTGACAGAGCTGTTTGGATTTTTGATTGATCCTGCTTATATGGCGCCACCAAATCATGGTTGGCTAGATGTTGGAATGGCTGCAGTTGTGCCTGAGCCACAAGAGCTTATAGAGGAAGTTCTTATCCAAGCACATCAGCAAGAGCAACAAGTTGATGCTGATGTTGCAGCTGAAGTGGTACAACAAGTACTGGCTGAGAACGATGATGCCAATGATCCCATCATGCAGGATGTGGATCAGTATGTTGCTGAGGCACCAAGGTTTGAAAAACCATCTTCTGAGGCACCTGATGTTGCTGGGCCATCAGGAAGAGATGAAGAAGCTGCTTCAGCCTCTGAATCTGATTCTGATAATGATGATGACTCTGGACCTCCTGGGTTTGTATCTGGGATTCCAGAAGGGATGATCCGAAAGGGATCAAGACTGATTATGGATCCAGCGCTGAAGCTAAAAAGGAAAGCCATTGATCAGGATCCCGACTTTATTGTCGAAGAAGATGAGGATAAAGAAGAAGAGGAGGAGGTGCTTATTACTCGACCTCGCAAGCTGCTCAGACAAACAGCTTCAACCTCTGCAGCTCATCTACAATCAAGTTCTACGCCCTCAGAGGCTGTAATGATTGCTGCTTTGGTTCGCCCGTCTTCGCACCCAACTACCAAATCAAGCAGGGTTGTCGCTCGCCTTCTGACGGATGTAGCTACTGAGATAGCTAAGAAAATGCAACCGCCTGCTGCCACGACTCCACCAACAACTACTGAAGCTCCATCCACCTCACCTATGACTGATACTGAACGCATTACACAATTGGAGTCTAGGGTTAGAGAATTGCAAGTAGTGGCTAACACTTTTGCTACACAGCTCCTACAACTGTCCGACAATGTCACTACATAGAATAACGCTTACTCACTACTCATCAAGACGAATAGTAATTTAATAGATGATGTAGCTGATAAGCAAAGACAAATTGACAGACTTGATCGCCTGGTCATCAGCCTTCTGAAGGACAAGCCATCTCAAGGGGAGGTATTGATATATCAGGGGTCCTGCAAGGAAGATGAGCTGGCGAAGAAGAATAAGAATGATGAAGATGATGATCCCTCAGCTCAGAAGGATAGTGAGCTGGCCGGTCCTTCAACGACTGGTCAGCAGACTACATTTCAGGGGGACTCTTGTATTAATATCGACTGACTGTAATTATCAATACATTGTAACTTTGAATCATTTTGTAATTAAGACATTTGAACTTGAATATGTAAAATATTAATGTTTAAATGTTATAACTCTATAATAATGAATGTTTGCATAATATAAGTCTTTTGTAATTCTAGATTGACATTGTTCGATAAAAGAGTTATAAGATCATATAATATATAATGTTCGTATATTATAAGACTTATTCAAATGTTAGATTGATTATGATAATCGATGAAAAGTTTGAATAAGTATATATAATATATTTTAAATACACAAAGGGATTAATAAGGAAAATCTTAGATTGATTCAGGGAAATCAATGAAAGAACTTATGATATTAATATATTTGTGTATGAATGTCTATAGGTCTTGAGATGGTGGACTTATCAGATTCTGAAGGCGACATGCCGGATGAATTAGATGAGGACATTGATTTTGACCTTGAAGAAGGAGAGTTTGTACCTCCTGAAGATTGGACTTTCATTGTTAATGATGAGGCAGACGAGTGTGTAGATCTTGACGCTGATGTTGTTGAACACATCGTAAGCCCATCTACAACTAAAGTGGTCATCCAGGAAGAAGATGGAGAAAGGGTTGTTGATTTAGATGAAAATCTAGATGAATCAACCAGTTCTGAATCAGAAGATGACCTTCCAGAAAAACTCAGAAACAATCCCATGTTTAGACCTCTGAAAAGGAGAAAGGAAAAGGTTGGGATGTCTGAAGTAGATATAACTGGAAAGAAAGCTTCAAGGAAGGGGATCATCGGCTGGTATTTTGATTCTGACTTGAAACTTTTCGCTATCAAAAGGTTTGACGGAGTTCAATATTTTGATAAGAAGCTTAAAGTATTCAGTTCGCTTCCTCGATTTGAAATCCGAGACTTGGCACGCTTAGAACTGATAAATCCCAGCAATGATCCCTACGCAACTTATGTTGAGAGAATCATTCGGACTGAGGGTAGATCAATGAAGTTTGACAAAATTAAGCCAAGAGTCGGAAAGACGATAAAATTAAAGGAACGCAGTCAGAGAATTGGCCGAAGATTAAGGAAGAAAACTTATCCAGCTGTCAAGTGCATACAGCAGATACCACTAAAACCTATGCCACAGAATATTCTGGGAAATCTTCTGAATTGGCACGTGGATTCAGAGACTGGTGAAGCTGTCATGGTTGAAGCTGATGATGAAGTTGAAAGAGGAGAAAGAGTAATTCTGACAGTCTATGACCATCGACACCTGATGAATCTATCGAAGAAGGACCTGTTGAAGTTAAATGAAAATACGATCCTGACGACTGAAGCATGGGGTGATCTTGCAAGAGATTATCAATTAATGGTGAAAACTTGTATTAGAATGAAGATTCATATGGGCAGTAGTATTTACAAGTAAAGACCAAAGACAAAGTTGAAGATAACGACGCTAGAGCTATTGTCAAGGGGGAGTCTGTTGGGACATGTTATTGTGACAACAGATCTAGCTTGTAATAGGATTAGTGTATTTATTGTCAAACTTGTATAATTGGTTTAGACTTGTAAATATATGATATTAACTTGTTATTATTATTTGTTAAATATTATTGTACAAGTATCGATTTCAAGTTAAAGTCGAAATCGCGAATTGAGAAGTCAACTCGCAAGTCAACAAGACTTGCGAGCTGAGATCTCAGTTCGCAGACCATCTGGACTCGCAGGTCTCACCTGCGAGTTGAGAACTGGGCTCGCAATGCCATCTGGACTCGCAGGCCCATGGGCTACGAGTTGAGTCAACTCGCAAAGCCCATGGGCTGCGAGTTGAAACAGATATAAATATTTATTGCTGCTCATTTATTAGGGCGATCTAGAAATCCGTGCCATTATTACACACACCAAATATTTAATTATTCTCCTCATTTTTCGTGCAGATATATTTATTAGAGTATTAAAGGCTCGGTTTTGAGTGATTAACTTAGTTAATAATCAAAACGAAGCCCTTTAATTGATAATAAAGTTATATAAGCTTAAACCTAACGTATTGAGGGATTCCGCACCTCAATACTTAAAGATAATCTGTTATCAAACCAAGATCTAGCGACTTTACAATAACATTGTATCTTTCACTTTCAAGGTAGAGGTCACTAAATGATGTTCTTTTCGAAGCATATAACATACCTTTGAGTGAATTTTAAAATGTGACAAACATCAAACCCGGTTTGTAGATACTAGTGGTTCTAGTTCTGTACTTAGTACAACAGAAGATCCCTTAGTATAGACAAAACATGCTTGAAACCATTGGCAAAACTAAAGGAGTCAGGTCTGTACTTAGTACAATAAAAACACCAGTAGTTTTACTAATAGCCATAATTCTTATTATTTGTCTTGACATATTTTCATATATTCTTGATAACAGTGTATGGTCAGACTGTCCTTCATCAATTAAGACTTATGTCATACGTCATATATCAGATTACACGAGATAACACACAGAAGATTTATAGCTTATTATATGCTCAGAAATCAAAGTAGAATTTGCCTACCAGTAAATCATATAATGAAGCTGTCAAGATCTAAATTTTTCAAGCAAGTTATAAAGTGTGGAGAGGGGTGTATACTCAAATAAAGATAAGTAAAAGCCTGGTTTTAAAGATGTAAAGTTCATGTAACTAATTTGAATCTACTAACACATCTAACTTAAGACTTTTACCTACAATTATTAAACCGATTCCTCTAATTTACTATCATTTCCCAGTTGATAAAGACTTAACCCTTATCGGAGGCGATTCCCCTTAGGTAACAAGCAAATGAATGCCATACGCCTAACCCTCCCCTTTTATTTTCTTTTTTTTTTAAATAAGCATAAACAACTAATAAATATAAACTACTAATTTATTACAAAATAACTCTATGGAAGTCTAATCCTCTGGATTTCTCATTCCATTTAGTTGCACCAATTTCTCGAATCGAGCCCTGTCGAACGCTTTGGTGTATAAGTCTGCTAAATTATCCACGGATGGAACCTTAGCTAACTTAATCAAGTTCTTCTCAGCACAGTCTCTAATGAAGTGATGTCGAATATCAATGTGTTTAGTTTTACTGTGCTTGACTGGATTATTGGTTATTGAGATCATTGATTCATTATCAATCATCATAGGAGTATTTGTTATACTCAACCCATAATCAAGCAGTTGTTGTTGTATCCACAGAACTTGAGAACAACAGCTGCCAGCTGCAACATACTCAGCTTCACATGTAGAAATGGCGACTGAGGTTTGCTTCTTGCACTGCCAAGAGACTAGTCTACCTCCTAGGAATTGACATCCACCGGTTGTAGACTTTCTATTCTGATTGCATCCTCCGTAATCAGAATCAGTGTAAGCTACAAAATCTAAGTCTCCATCAGTCGGATACCAAAGTCCCAGCTTCGGCTTCCCTTTGAGGTAACGAAGAATTTGTTTTACAGCTTGCATGTGAGATTCTTTAGGAGTAGCTTGATATCTTGCGCAGACACATACTGCAAACATTATATCAGGCCTTGATGCTGTTAGATACATTAGTGATCCAATCATGGCCCTATAAAGAGTAGGATCCACGTCTCTATCACTCGATGTATCTGGACCAATACCATGAGCTTCCGGAATAGGAGTATGAAAAACTCTAGATTCTTCCATCTTAAATCGTTCTAGAAGCTCATTAGTATACTTAGTCTGATGAATGAAATATCCATCTTTCTTTTGATCGACTTGCAATCCTAAGAAAAATGTCAATTCACCCATTGCTGACATCTCAAACTTGTTCTTCATAACTTGTTCAAATTCACTACACATCTTTTCGTTAGATGACCCAAAGATGATATCGTCAACATATACTTGAACAAGTAGAAAGTCTCTCTTTTTCCATTTGACGAAGAGTGTACTATCTATTCTTCCTCTTGTAAAATCATTCTCAAGAAGATAAGTAGACAGTGTTTCATACCACGCTCTCGGAGCTTGATGTAGTCCATATAGAGCCTTATCAAGACGATATACTCTATTTGGATACTTTGGATCAGTAAATCCCGGTGGTTGAGAAACATACACCGTTTCTTTGACTTTGCCATACAAGAAGGCACTCTTAACATCCAGCTGAAATACTTTCATTTTCTTTGAGGCTGCAAATGCTAAGAATAACCTAATTGCTTCAAGCCTAGCCACAGGTGCAAACACTTCATTGTAATCAATCCCCTCTTGTTGATTGAAACCTTGGACAACTAGACGAGCTTTATTGCGAATCACGATTCCCCTATCGTCTTTCTTGCACTTAAATACCCATCTAGTTCCAATTGGATATTCTCCAACGGGTAAGTCAACCAACTCCCAAACTTGCAATTTTGTGAACTGAGACAGTTCTTCCTGCATTGCCTCGACCCACGAATTTTCCTTCAAAGATATCTGAACATTCTTAGGTTCAATTTGTGAGATAAAGCATGAATATAGACATAGATTTGAAATCCCTGTCTCGTTCATTTCAGCATACAAGCTTGAATGAGTGGATGTACTAGCTTTAGTTTAATTCCGAGTCATAACAGGAGAATTTGGATCACCGATGATATTATTAATCGGATGATTCTTATTCAATCTTGTTGAAGTAACAAGTTCGACTGGAATATCATCCTGTAAGTTAGCACCAATTTCCTCCAAAGGTGGTATACCATCATTAGTAGTTGATATCCTTAATTGTCTCAGAGGAGTGAGAATATCATCCACAATCCTTTGAGAAGCAATTTCAGGATCTTCACACTCTTGAGGTATATCATCTTGAGGTTGTTGTGTCTCAATAGGAGAGACCACATCAGTATCGACAATAGTCCTAACATCAGACGTTTGAGCGTTCGATGTTGGAGAAGGAGTAGGATCCTCATCTCCCGACAATAAATGCTCAGGTATATCTGAGTTACTGACATAGTCACTGAGAGGAATTTTGAATGACTTGAAGAGATCTGAGTAGTCAAATTGCCAATCCAATCCCTTATGCGAGTCATGTGTATAGCTCGTAACTTCAATGTTATAAACTATTTCAACACGTCCCGAAGTTTTATTGAAGACCCGTTTGTTTGGTGAGTTAGGCACATAACCTAGGAAGTATCCTTCGTCAGCCTTCTCACCAAATTTAGGTTGATGACTTGTCTTCAACAACGTACATGAAACTCCAAAGGGTTCAAACCCTTTTAAGTTCGGTTTCTTATTGTTCAAAAGCTCATAACATGTCTTGTTCTGCTTTTTAACCGTAAGACACCGATTGAGAACATGACATGCTGTATACACTGCTTCTGCCCAAAATATGACCGGAAGCCTTGAATCTGCAAGCATTGTTCTTGCTGCTTCAATTAGAATTCTATTCTTCCTTTCAGCAACACCATTTTGTTGAGGTTCATATGGTGCACTGAATTGATGTTGTATGCCTTTGCTTAAGCAATATACATTCAACGTAGAATTCTTGAACTCAGTCCCATTGTCACTACGAATTCTCTTAACTCTTTTTCTATAGATATTCTCTATTAGATCTAGAAACTCCATAAGAATGCCAGTAGTCTCATCCTTATATCCCAAAAAGAATACCCAAGAGAATCTAGAGAAATCGTCTGTGACAACCAGACTGTACCATTTGCCACCTATGCTTCTCTTGCTTATGGGGCCAAAGAGATCCATATGTAGCAACTCAAAAGGCGAGGAAATAGAGTTCACAGTTTTAGACTTGTGTGGTTTCTTATGATGTTTTCCTTTCAAGCAGGATATACACTTGTCTTCAAATGCAAATCTCTTCGGTGGTACACCCAGAACTAACTCATGTTTTGTTATATAGTTCATTTTATGAAAGTTTAGGTGTGCCATTTTCCTATGCCATAGAAGAGAGTCTAATTCTGAAGCCTTGGATAACAGACAAGTAGACTCCATTGAAGTAATAGGAGCATTCATGTTGATAGCATAAATGTCCTTCTTCCTTGGAGCTTTCATCAGTATCCATTTGTCATGAATAATAAATCCCGGCTTCAGGATCAAGGCCTCTTTCTCAGTGAAGAGAACAGGGTGACCTTTATCACAGACTTGGGAAACACTCACTAGGTTGTGCGTCAGTTCTTCAACATAATTCACATCCTCTAGAGTCAAAGTTCCATTTGAAACTTTTCCTTTCCCGGTAATGACTCCTCCTTTATCACCAGCGAAGTGCACTCCTTGTCTCAGTCCACCTCTGAAGTCTGTCAGTAGACTTCTGGTTCCTGTCATGTGCCTAGAGCATCCACTGTCAACATACCACCAATTGTCATTGTTCCCAGTCTGCTCCTGCACATACAAGTTGTACACAATTAGTTCTCAAGAGGGACCCAAGCCATTACGGTCTTGGTTTGTCCCTTATCATCTACAAACTGTAGCTCTTTAAAGTAACCATCCTTTCCATTAGGAGCTTTGGTCACCTTTGAAGGAACATCAGCTTGTTGATGATTAGTGGTCTTGGGTCTATGAGTTGACTGATTTCCAACCCTCCCCGATACATAACCCTGGGAGTTTTGCCCTTGGTTACGACTATTGTAGGACCCTTGGTTAACTCTTTGTGTGCGAGACGTAGAACCATTCTCATTATGACTTTGGTTCCTTGAAGTAGAACCAATTTCATAACGACTATGGTTCCTTATGGGAGTCATAAACCTCGACGGCACTTGATCTTTAAAGTGTTCAGGCCGTTTAGGTTTGGGTGGCGAGACACTGTGAGAAGCATCTCTTTTAAGAGCATTTACAGGTTTAATACCAATTCCCGGTCTGGTACCTAACCTGTCTGTGCTCGAACTAGAGATGTTTTGAGGCTTATCACTGTTCTTGCGCTTAGGAGTAGCTTCCGTCTTCTTATTGGGACAACAAGAAGATACGTGTCCTTTTTGATGACACTTGAAGCATGACATCTGCTTTCGTGACTTAACAGTCTTAGCAGTCTCCTTCTTTGTCTGATTATAAGACACTGAAGGTATATCCTTCTGTTTCTTAATTACCTCATCATTTACATTAGTACTACCAATCATTCCACTTGACACAAACTGTACTTTAGTGAATGATTTAACTGTACTTCTGTCTAATGATGGGTCATTAATAGGATCCTTCTGAGTCTCAGATGCGTCAGACTGTTGAATTTCCAAATCCTCAGTCTCAGGATTCGCATCTGTCATCTCTAAGTCAATGGAGGTAGTAGCAGTGTAATTGGCATTAAAAGGCGGAGGAACCTCAGAGTAACCTAGGCCAGTTACATCCTTCACACTACGTTGTGAGCTAATGATTCTATCTAAGGTCAAAGAAGATGTCCTATAACCTTCAAGTTTTCTATTTAGCTCAACTAACTTCATGTTTGACTCTGAGAGTTCTTTATCCTTAATAGCAATATTTCTATTTAGCTCATTAAGGTTTAGATATAACCCGTCTATCTTAACACACTGTCCATTAATTATGTCAGTTAGACTAGTCTTATCTAAGGCATCACTCTTAATCTTTTCAGTCAGTGCTAGCTTATCCTCACCTAACCTACGAACATCACTCTTAGCTATATCTAATTCAGATGTTAAGGTTTTGTTAGATTCAGCAAATACACTAACCTGAGTTTGTAAATCAGTAACCAAATAACAAACATCAGCAAGAGTAAGAAGATCAAAACATACCTTTTTCTTGTCTGTCTGAACATCAGCCATGTATGCAACGAAGTCATCGGGACTCATCTCTTCAGTCGAGTTGATGTAAAGCACATTTTCATCGCTCCCCTTGACTTCTATGTGTGGCACATTAGCTTGAGGTTCCTCAGAAGTTGGCATGTATGATGTTGATTCAGTTGGTTTCTCTTGATCGTCTATCTCAGCCATGAGGGCTTGCTCAGGCTGAGTGGACCAATCATAGGAACCATCTACTTGCTGAACTACTAAGACTTTGGAAGTCAAAGTACTTCCCGAGTCTTGTTTTGCAGCGCCAGTATCAACCTTCGGTCGTTGACATTCCCTGGCAAAGTGTCCGTAACCTTGACAGTTATAACACTTTACCTTGGATTTGTCGAATCCAGGTCGGTTTCCAACAACTCTTCTACCCGTACGATTTAGGAAATTCTTAACCCTCCTTGACACCATTGCAAGCTGCCACTGAAGGTCCATCTCCTCTAAGTCATCGGGATCTACTTGATCGTAGTCCTCATCAAATTGTGCGGGATCATTGATCTTATGATGCCCTTGAGTGGACTTAACAGAGGTAGTGTTCCTGCTTCGTTTTTCACCGCCATCCGAAGCTATGAAGCACATATCCTCGGTCAACATTTAGGTTTGGGTTATTTCCTCGAGGAAAAAGGGCTCGGTGATTTAGATTTTTCTTTTTTGTTGAGTATTGGAGAATAGAAATAGTAATCTTGATTAGGGTTTGAACTTTGAAACACGAAAGAAGAAAGGAAAAAAAATGAAAAGTAAGGGTATTTTGGTCTTTTACAGAAACGATAAAGTTGATATAATTTTGATTGAAAGTTAAAATTGATAAAATATGATGACCACAAGGTAAACATTGTGGAAAATTCTTAAAGGATAAAATCGGTTAAAACGAAAGATCACCGGGACAAAAAGTTGAAATTTCTCAGAAATATTTAAATCATAAATAAACTAGCAACCAAAGCCTTTTTAGATTTTTGATATATAGTTTTATGAGTTTTTTATAGTTTTTATTTGATTAATTAAACAATCCTTTGAGTTCTATGTGGTGCCCGTAGTTCAAAATGAGCAATGCCAAATACAATCTCAAAAGACATTCGTGGCTGAAACAAGTGGGCGAATCTTACTTTTAAAAGTTTATCAAAAAGTTTTTATTTCAAGTGTTTCTAAGTGTACGTTTTCCATTATCTCAGTTTTTCTAGTTGACAAACGGGTTTACTCATTTATATGAACTTGAGCTTATTAATATCAAAAGGTCATGTCCTTGTAAGATGTTGTAATACAAAAACTTCCATTTAAGCTTGAGTCCATATAAATGAGCTCGAGTCACTAAGTTTTCTGTTACTAAAAATAACGAGCTTATCCAGTTATCTTATTAATAGTTTTTTAAATAGTTTTCATTTAAGAAGCTCTAATTGTCATCCTTGAGGCGTAAAACCAATTAAAAACTAACAAGGAACCTAAGAGCACATTGAATTTGAAGATCTGTCAGTTATCTGCTTAGAAGGTTGTTGCGACATGAACTGTTCACAAGGAAAGAGCAAGTTGAAGAGATTGGTACTCATGTAAGTGATACTTCAGCACAAAGAAGTTTTCTAAATTGTAATAATAGCCACTGATTTGATACTATCAAGAAAATAAACTAGAAAAATACTAATCGGACGTTTTGCATCACAAAAAGGTAAAAGATAATACAATTTAAGTAGCAAGTTGTCATTATATTTATAAGACCAATGAATTATATAACAGACTTTGACCTATATAAGGAAAAGGAAGAGAAAAGTTTACACTAAGACTGAAAGAATACACCAACCAAAATAAAGCTACAAACACATGGCATGAAATCATAAAAGACTCGCACTCAAAAATCATATTACCTACTTATCAACAGTGAAAAGGATAAAATTATTTCTCCCATATTTTATTCATGTGAGATCAATTTTGCAAGAAAGAATCATTTGAAAATGACGAATGCATTATAATTGATTTAAATCGAGTTTATATGTGATTCGTAAGAATTTGTGATTGAACTGAATTTGTAACTTGAGAGAATATGTAACTGCTGTAATAGACACTTGAATATTATATGTGAAAGATTCGAACTTATCCTTTAGATACAATATTCAAACTAATATTTATACTCATAACACAACTTTAATTATTTATTCAAAAGTAATATTTACCATCTATTTTTGTTTCCAACATTCATGTTCACAATATATCATCTTCTTTTACTTGAAAATTGGAAATAAAAAACATGATTATAGGTACTCTATTCTTTTGATTAAACAAATTAATGAAGGTGTACACATATTTTTACTAAAGTATTTTGTAGGCCTCATTTTTGGAGTTTTACACAAGGCCTGTAAAAACTCGACATCTTTTATTTTTAAGAGTAGTATGGGCAAATTAACTGTTCTTGTTCGAAATACATATCATACTAAGGTAGCTTTTCATACATGCAAAACATTTAATAACATAACTCATCAACACGGTTTTGGATATAAACAACCAATATATATGTCGATTAGCTATCGTTTTTAAGTGGTTGGGATTTCAATTTCTGCGAGAGATAAGATATATGTGAGGTACAATTTGATATTAAAATAAACGAAAAGGTAGCTCCATTTATTTTATTAAAAAGCATTATCTTTTTATTTTTTATACAGAAACATAGTTTCATCTTCTTCTTTTTACTTATAGTGCCAACCCTTTTTACTAAATGACAATTTAACGTCTTTATTTCAAAAGCTGATAATGAAGTTGTGAACAATTTGGGTTGACAAAGTTAAGTTAACATTATTACATCTTTCATCTAATCCCTAAAAGTAAATTACGTTAAATAGACATGATGCAAGTGAGAGACTCTTCATATTAAACATTCAGTGTTAGAGATATTTTATCATTTTTACCATAAATTATTTGTTACTGGAACTTTATTTAAACACTCACACCCTATGTTTTTAATACTTTGACTAATATATTCTAAGGTTTTAAGGTTATAGATCGTTTCAGGTAATACCACCTGTCTTTAATTTTCTCAAAAATCTGCAAAATCAGAAGAAGAAGAAGAAGATTTAGGATAAAGCATCCTGGTGATGATTTTAAGGTTTGTTTCTTTTGACATTTGATTGGTTTTCATTTAAAAGTATTAATTTATAGTTTCTTATAGCCGGGATTCATATAATGCAAAGTGTTTGTATTAGAATATGCTCATAGTCAATGGTCCATAAAGAACTAAACTTTATGATATTCACAGATTATAAGTTTCTGTTCATTTAGTTCATGTAAACTGGCTTTGAGTTGTAGAGATCAGGTTTAGCTTTGAACACAATTTTAAACCGGTTGAATGAGATAATCTCAAATACTCGATCAAATGAAGGGAAATGTGTCAAGTGGATAGTAAGATGAAGTAATTAACATCATATTTTTCTTCATAAAGGCATATAAAAAAAGAAGGTTCTTGCTGCACAAACAACTTGACATGCTTCTCACTACAAGAAAAATAGGTTTTTGAGACGTCCGGTGACACAAAAGTCGTCGCTAAAGGACCACTAAACGACAAAAAACATCCACTATTTACTTTGACTTGGAATTTTTTCGAGTGTCGTCACTAAAAGGTTTTCGATTTTTTTTTTCATTTTTTTAAATGGTGTCAAAAAAACATTTTCTTTTTATTTTTTGTTTTAGCTCCAAAACTAAAAAGTTTTTTAACAATGACGCAAGTCGTCTCAGTAGGCCTTTAGAAACAACATGTGTCGTCGCTAAAGATCTTTAGAGATGACATTTGATTAATATATTGTAATAAATTTATATATAATACGAAAATATAGATTTTTAAAAGCAAAACTAATAAAAAACTTAATTAGTGTTTATTTTAAATTTATAATATTTTAATTAATTAAACTAAAATAATATTTTTAATTTATTTTTATTTTAAGTTTATAATACGTTTAATTAATTAAAAATAATTAAATACAAAACTATAATTAGTGTTTAAAAACGTTCCATCACCATTGAAAAATATGTCTTTTGACATATTTAGTTAATATATTTCAATAAATTTTTAATTAATACGAAAGTATAGATTTAATTGAAAAACTAATTAAATCACAATTAGTGTTTATTTTAAATTTATAATATTTTTAATTATTAAAAAAATAATCGAACATACAAATATAATTAGCGTTTAATGACGTTATCACATCATAACAATTGAGTGATTGCAATGTCATTCCAATGAATCCGACCTTAACAGACAATTCAAGTTCATAAAACCCTTTAGAAGTTTGTCAACCATAGTTGCTCATCGAACATTTAAATGTTCAAGAGAAACCCTAAAGCGTTTACTCTACTTGTTAAGGAGTCAACCATATTTTAACATTAGAATGATCGAGAGAAACCCTAAGGTGTATGGCGTTACATCCAACCCTAAGGTGTAAAGCGTTTCATTCAACCCTAAGACGTCACTTCCAACCCTAAGACGTTACATCCAACCCTAAGGCGTTTCATCCAACCCTAAGGCGTAAGGCATTACATCCAACCCTAAGGCGTTTGTTCTCATTCTAAGGCATTTACATTATGGGTTAAGGTGTCAACTCTATTTAAACATTTGAATAAATGGGAGAAACCCTAAGGCGTAAGGTGTCACATCCAACCCTAAGGCGTAAGACGTTTCATCCAACCTTAAGGCGTAAGGCTTTACATCCAACCCTAAGGCGTTTCATCCAACCCTAAGTTGTTTTTTCTCATCCTAAGGCGTTTACATTATGGGTTAAAGTGTCAACTCTATCGAACATTCGAATGATCGGGAAAAACCCCCTAAGTCGACCTCGTTATCGTTATCACATCGGATATCGATGAATAGTTTAAGAAACAAGTTTTAATTAATTTGGAACTAATTTGAAATGTATGCTTACAATTTGTAGTTAACTAATAAATTTTAATATAACTTTTTATTAATTAAATATTGAATAACCGCTAATTTTTATTTTTAATTTGTTTTTATTTTAAATAGATAATTTTGCATTAATTAAACACTAATTTTATTTTAATTACTTTTTATTTTAGATCAATAATTTTGTATTAATTAACCATTAATTAAACACCAATTACTTTTTATTAGTTTTTATTTTAATGGATTAAACACTAATAAAAATATATTAATATGTCGTCTCTAAAGGTCTTTAGAGACGACATGTGTCGTCGTTAAAGACCACACGAAAAAAATTAAAAATCCCTCCAAAATGAAAAGTGATCCCGATTTATTTTGGGTTGTCACAGTAGGTCTTTAAAGAAGTCATATGTCGTCTTTGTTGCTCCAGGTTTTTTTTTGCACCTCCCCTTTTCTCTTTTCTTCTCCAAATTGAAACCCTAGTTCTTTCCCTACGATTTGCGCCACTGTTACCTTGACCACCACCATTCACCACCCAAAATCCACCATTCACCACCACAAAAAACCCCCGATTTTGTGCCACAACCGAACTCCACCACCACCACCAAAGATGGCCACTTCTTTCAACCACCACCACTAAAGGTAAGTATATATGTTAAGTTTGTGAAATGTATGTATTTTAGAAATTGTATGTATTTTGATAATTGTATGTATTTTGATAATTGTATGTATTTTGTGAATTTGTTAGTTAAAGTTATTGAGTTTAGTGATTTGTTAGTTAATTGGTTAGTTAAAGTGAATTTGTGAGTTTGTTAGTTTGTTAGTTAGTTAAAGATGGTTAGTTTGTATCTATTTGAATTTAATTTTATAGACTTTGTTTAAGTGTATAGCTTTTTAAAGTGTACGTATTTATTGAAGTGTATGATTTGTTAAATTGTATGTATTTGTTAAACGGTATGTATTGGTTAGTTAGTTAAAGATGGTTAATGATTTGTTAAAGATGGTTAATAGGTTGTAGTTAAAGTGTTGAATCCATATAGTTTGTGAATTAAAGTGTGTAATGTATATCTAAAGATAATTATTGATTTGTTAGTTAATTAGTGAATGTATATGTTATATCCGCCTAATTAAATATTTGAAATAGAGTAACGTTATATCCGCCTAACTAGGCATATGACTAATTATGTGTTGGTGCATCTTGTGTGACAACAACATCTAGTTTGTAATTGGTCATTTTGTTAATCATTGTAATCGTTAAATTTTGTCTTATACGTAAGTTCGTATGAACTTAGAGGGTAGGTACAAACTTAGGAGATCATACGAACTTAGAAAAGTTTGTATGGGCTTTGAAGTGGGCTAAGTTCGTAGGGCCCAGTCCATACGAACTTAGACACTATATATGCATATCCGTAGGTTGAAAGTGGGTAATCGATTATTCAGTATGAAAACTCAGTCATAGGTCTTAGTGCAAGTTCGTAGAAAGACAATTGAGAGTGTTTGTATCTTAGTTTGAACGTAACCGAGATTATAGAGCTTTATATATTTGTGTTTACTTGTTATTATCGTGTGTTTAATTGAGGGTCTCGCACTCAATTATACTTGTTACCTCGTGTATCCAGATCACGGGAATCTACATTATGCATAACCATACAATTTTTGACACATGTACTCCATTTATTCTCTCATAATCTCATCCAATCATTTTCCCATCTACCAATCACATATTTAGACATATATATCTAATTAAGCATATTTTATCATTTATTTTTTTTTGAAATAAATGAAATTGTGTAAAGAACACTAATGTTGATAAATATATTTAATCTTAGTCGAGATATTTAGAAACAAGTTTTGGGGGAATAATTTAGTTAGAACGCTAACATTTTAATAAATATCACACAATACTATTTGTACCTTAAATATGATAAATTAATTTTTTGTTACTTAATGAGTCTAGTTCCTTAGAAAAATGTAAAGCAACTTATTACAACTAGCAAGGTACTCGTTCAATGTAACGAGTTGAAACTTTATTGTAAATGATATTCGTAAGTAGATGATGATCATATGTTAGTTTAGCGAGTTTGATGACGATAGAAGTGATAACGGAATAAGGTGTGATGATGAAGGATGTAAACATTAATAACTTTTAAAATTCTTTTTAAAAGTTAAGCTTTATAACGTATATGCAGTATGTTTTAATTGTCTATATTTTATTTTTAACATATCTATCTATCTATATATATTAAAGGAGAATAAAAAGTTGTTTCATATTTTGTTACATAAGCAAAATGATACGTAGCGGTTTCTCATAATTTGAAGATAAATAATAATTATTTAAATTTATTAGATAAACTAAAAAATAAATTTAGATAGAGTTAAATAATATTTTAATATAATAATTATTAATTATAAAATTTATGAATTCTATTCAAACTCTAATTAAAAAATAATATTAAATTATTAAACTTATAAAAGTTATAAATATAAAAATTATTTAACTTAAATTATCATACTATTATACGGTTAAAATCAAGTATAACATATAACATATAATAGTTAAGCCTTTTTTATTTGCACTACAAATTAGTTGATCATGAATTTATCTGTTAAGTTTTGACATGCAGTCAATAACTCTTTGTTTTCTAATTTACACTGTAACACATGATATATCTAAAGATATACATATTTGAGTTAATAAGCATCGTGGGATCATTTATCATAATTTCTTATAATTACTTTTATTTTATTTTTTAATAATTTAAATGTGAAAGATGAAAAATAATTATTTGTCTATTTCATTTAATATTTTTATTTGGTAATTAGAATATTATATCAATTTTCATGATAAGAGTAATTATATATTAAATATGACTATAAAGATTTAAGATTTACCATAATTAACATTTAATTTTATTTTTTACAAAGAATTCATATTATTTGTACATATTTTTTAGAATTAAACTGAAAATTTATATTATTTAGTTTCTTAAATTCTTGATGTGAATAAAAATATCATTAAAAATTATATTTTACTATATTATGCGAACATCCCACTATTCTCATTTAGTTTTTTAAATGTTCACATATATTGTACCACATTATACTTAGAGCAAACATTTTAGTTTTTATCCTTACATAAACGATTTTTGAAATTTATGATTAAGAGAAAAAGTCTAAATACAACATCACTAAAATGGTTTAGTGCTAAGGTTTCATTTTTCATCACAAGAGGTCACATATTCAAAATTCATTAGCCAAACATCTTTGAGTAACTCGAGAAAGATAACTCAATTACAATATGTAAATTTAAGAAGAAAAAAAAAAATTCGCTTTAATCGAATAACCTGAACTGAGAAAATATTATTCACCTGCCATTTTAGAAAAAACGTCACACTATATTTATATATAGGAACATAGATAGATGAGATATAGTTGTCACAAATAAATTGATGTCTCTAAAAGAATAGAATGAAAAGTACGTAACATTCTGTATCCAAGGAAAAATGAAAATTCATTTAAACTCAATTATTGTGTTTTCAAAGGAATCAAATTGACAAATATATTTGATAAAGCAACCTCAGTCCCACACAACCTTTATAATTCAGACATTTTACCTGGAACAGACATCTTCGGCAGTTAAAGATTTATAGTAAAGGGAATATTATTGTAATCCCAAACAATGGAAAGTACTTTTAAGCTACCACAAATTGGTATTCTTGATGATGTCCTCCAAGTGTTTGATAAAATGCTTCTTAGACAACCTCTGTCGTCAGTTAGCCAATTGAACCAAGTGATCGGTGTGGTTGTCAAAGCCAAACATTATTCAACTCCTCTTTCCCTTTTTAAGCAAATGAATTCATTGGGTATTGCCAGTAGTATATAAACAATCAACATGTGTATCAACTGTTATTGCCACCTTAATCAAGTCAGTAATGGTTTTGCACTACTTGCCACCATTTTCAAACAAGGTCATCCACCTGATGTTGCCACTTACAATACTCTTATAAACGGACTTGTTATCGGTGATCGAGTTCTCAAAGCAGTTGACTTCTTTAAGAAAGTAATTAAGGAAAAGGTTTGCGAGCCAAGTCAAGTTACATACAGACCTGTCATAAAAGGTCTATGTAATGTAGGCTACAATGTTCGGGCCATTGCATTAGTTAGGTTCATGGAGAAACAAAGCTCTCTTAAACCTAATTTGATTATTTTTAACACCGTTATTGATAGTCTTAGCAAAGATGGAATGATAGATGATGCTTTTAAGCCTTTTCCCGAAATGACGATCAAAGGTGTTGAACCAGACGTTGTGACTTACAGCTAGTTGATTAATGGTTTGTGTATCTACGGTAGGAGGACGAGGCTACCGAAATGTTGAAAAAAATGAATGATCGAGGTGTTTCCCCATATGTGCATACGTATAGTATCTTGGTGAATGCTTTATGTAAACAAGGGTTGGTTCAAGATGCAGAGGTTGTAGTCAAAACCATGATTCGAAAAGGATTAGATCTAAATTCAGCGACTTATAGTCCTCTCATGAATGGATATTGTTTGAGAGGAAAAGTTAATGCAGCAAAGAGAGTTTTTGATCGGATGGTAGATAAAAACCTTGTTCATTGCATTTTGGTTTATAACATTATAATAAAAGGGTGTTGCAAGAAAAAGAAGATGGATGAGGCAATGGATATATTAGCGGAACTCAAACACAAAGGTGTCCCGCCTAATGTCATTACTTATAGTACTTTATTACACGGGCTTTTTCAAGTGGGTAGATGTAGGTCAGGGAAAGAGCTTTATAATGAGATGCAAACCCATGGTCTGAGTCCAAATATTTATACCTACAGAATATTATTAGATGGAATGTGCAAAAACAAACAAGTTTCTGAAGCAATATCTATTTTCCGTTCATTAGAGAAAAGTGTAGTTCACAATGATGTATCTCTTTACTATATCCTCATTGATGGTTGTTTCAAAGAGTATTTGGTCAATAGAGAATACACTGTTATCAAATGCCATTGAAATGTTTCTTATGCTGTTACGGATGTACGACCCAAGTTACTATCTTTGATAGTTCTAATGTAGCTGCGGCGACATACATCGTTGGATTTAAATGCCAAGTCACTAATGAACCTGAATGGAACAAATTACTCTAAATATCTGAACCAAACTCCTTGTTTTGAAACCAAACCCAACAAAATTTGGTGCGAGTTAAATTGTCCACCCCTGTATCCATATTCATGGATCTAAACTGCATAACAATTTTAATGGGTCTCTTGATCAAATGCATCAATAGCATTGCTAACCTACAGTGAAAATGACTAAACTGTAATTTTAGCCTAAATTTAAAACCAAATATTTGGAAGTACTGCTGGTAGTTCCTGATAGTTCCTTACATTATTGGTTAAATGTATTTGGAAGTACTGCTGAAGTGCTCAAAAGAGATCAGCTCAAAGTCAAATTTGCGCAGGATATAACGTAAGAAACTGCATATGGTGCTCTCAAACGACACTGGGACCAATAGAGCTCACTACCCGCCATTAGCCCTACCCATTCCCACCCTATTCTCCATGCTTCTAACCTGTAAAACTCTCTCTGGCAAGAGATAAACCACTCCCCTGTGCCTTAAACTTAAATCAATCTCAATAAATTGTTTTCAATGCTGTCATATATGCACTTACAGATCCCAAGCATACAACGTCCAGAATGACTTGTGAAAGGAAAATTCAAAGACAAAATCAAAAAAAGTACACACATATTAACATTACGCAAAATAAAAAATTGTAACATTAATAAATATGCAACGCATTTCAAGAGAACACAACCCCATTTTTGAAGTCATCAGACATCATACGGTATTTACAAGTGAACACAAACTGCCTTTTAATGTGAATACGGTATTTACAAGAGAACACATACCCTCTTTTAATATAAATTCAGTATTTGCAAGAGAGCACAAGCCCTCTTTTAATGTAGATAAGGTATTTACAAGAGAGTACAAGCCCCCTTTTAATATCTTCAAACAACATAAGGTACTTTTTTAGAAATATCGCAAGGATACTTCGTTGTTATCATGGCTTCTACACGATTACTTGCATTATTGCAGTCGCCATAATCTTAGCCATTTTAGCATTTCCGGCTATAGCTGATAAATGGAATGTTTGTCGGACTTATTTTCAAGTTCCAAGTCATATTCTGAAGTTCCAAGTCTTCCTTTTCCATTAGACTAGCAACATTTTGCACAAAATCTTCGATCAGCTAACGTGTTACCTGTAATTGCCGCAATGTGAAGCGCTGTATCTTAATTTTCAGTGATAGCAGACCATACCAGCCTGTCTAATTGATGCTTCATACAGAGGAACACAAATTATTGGGTTCTCCTCTCCATCTTCTGAAACACAAAAATTAAAAATGATTACGCTACTTTTTACATCTCTTTTATACATGAGTGATTCAAGATCCAGAAACAAATCATAAATTTTAAGCATTAAACATCTAACTATAACAATTTACTATGAATTCATACCAAAGATGTAGGTTTGAACAAATTCCGAGACACCCAAAGTTTAACGCATTTCAAGAGAACCCAAACTTGATTCTGACTAATCCAAGAATCACCAATCATCGTACAAAAAGCATCATATGGATACTTCACTATGTCATTTTCTTCAAACAAAACCCCCATGTACAGTTTCATTCTTATAACCTTAAAAAGTATTGTATTCCCATCTGCAGCTGATAAACATAACACAATATTGGGTGTTGCACAAAAATATAAACAATATCTTGTTTGAAACACGAATGAATTACCTGATTTGGATCCAAAAGTCAACCTCATATCTCTGCCTGCAAAAATGAACGGCGGACTGAAAGTATGTATGTGATTAGGTCGTCGGGTAAGACACTGACTTATATAGATTTTTAATTTACAGATTTAAGATCAGATTGTTGTAAATTTGATGAAACGGTAAATATGAAGAATGGTCCCTAAACTTCTGATTAATATGTATGTTTAGCCCCTAAACTTTTTATAATTCAAGATGTCACCATTATTACTGTTGATATTATAGAAAAAGTAAAAGGTAAAGTATCATTGATCAATTTTATAAGTTCCACAAGATAAATATTAAGTATTGATGACTCGTGGGACGGGTGGGTTGGTCTGAGGACAAGGTTCGACATTTTAAAATCCGGCGAGAAAGCCATCATATCCGGATTTTAGACAAGGTCCCATAAATGTTCGAGATGAAACCATCGATTTATCCGTAATTTAGAATGATGTTGCTTCCGTCACTGTTCAGCTTATAAACAATCAATTTACACATGTTAATTCAAATATGATGTTGTTCGTTCGTTTTTACGGTGCAGTAAAATTGATATGTTGGAAGCTGGAAGAAAGTGACGGTGGGTGGTGTATGGTGGAGAGTAACGTTTATCTTTTAGATGTTCATTGACCAAAGTACCATTCTGCCCAAAACATACTTACGTCTACATTAAGAAAATAAAGATCGGAGGAATAATTTGAACCATTGATAGACTTGAGTCAATGGTTAGGATTTATTCCCCCATTCCTTAGATAACATCTTGTACTCAAATGAACTTTAGTCTTTGGTTAAATATGAAGTGGTCCATTGAGTAAAAAATTGAGATAATTGTTATAAATAAAAGTGAAAGCATCGTCTCTACAATATAAAATAACTCGTTCAATTTTTTGCCATCTACCTTTAATGTGTTTTTTTTAGTGTTTCTTTTCTTTTTGTTGTATGAATGTGTGTTTTTGTGATTAGTGTTTTTTTATAACTATAATGAGTAATGTGATGATAATTTATTAGATATGATTAAAATTAATATCCCATGCGATAACAACTATTACATTTGATAATAATAACTATCACATATGATAGTAACGATTATTAAATGTGATTATAATTACTATTAATTAAATGTGGATAATTTTATTTGACAATTCAAAAAATTGGGATTTATAACTCAATCATATCACTGTGATATTACATATTATTACATGTGATATTAAATGTTGTAATTTGTAAAACCGATCAAGAAATAAATAAAAAAAAATCATCAAATGACTTAGAGGCCAAAATCTAAAAACATTAACGAGACAATTACATATTTTTTCCAGTTAAATCACCAAATATCATATTTCTCAAAATATGCATTAAAATTGTTATACCACAAAAATGCTCGACAACATAGTCAACATTTAAATACAAATTCGATGTATTAGGAAAAATTAAACCTAAATAACCATGTAATATTGTCGTATTAATAATCACAAATTCACAATTAAGAAATTTGTTAGCCAACTTGAAAAAATAAAAAGAAGTTGGTCTATTTATTTGGGCCTGAAATGTAGTTGGTCTGTTTATGCTACAATCTTAAGATACTGGACCATACAGCATCTAAGGCCCAACAACCTAATCGTGGACGTAGATGTGCGATCGGATTATATTGTATTCTGGTTAGGCATATCTGTCCAACAATATTATATTATATGTCGTGTAACGTTTTATAAATTCCGTCTTATTCCAATGAACTACCGTATGTTCTTTATTTATATATATATATAGACGTGGGTTCAAATAAAAACCATAAATTTCATGAGAATGACTTTGAAATCACTTTTTAAATATCTAAAATACATTTTTCTTCAAAACTTTTTCAATGATTATTATTAAAATAACTTTTGCAAGTTATGATAAAAATTTTAACAAAAAATATTAACTTTTTTTTTCGAACTATTTTTTCAGTCGTTACTGTTGTGATTATTCAAGATAATCACAAAATATAACTTGATAATCACATGTGATTATTCTATAATATAATGTGATTATTATGTGTTCGAGATAATCACAAAATAGGGTTTTGATAACCACATATTTTTCATGTGATTATCTAGTTATAAAATGTGATTATTATGAATAAAAAAATTAATAAAAAATAATTAAAAAAATAAAAAAACGTCAAAAAAAAAATTATTTTAAAATTAGCTTCTAAAAGTTATTTGAATAAGGAGCTACGAAGAAAATTTTGTAAAATAATATGTTTTAAATATTTAAAAATGAAGTTGAAGTCATTTCCTACGTTCTTACAATATTTATGTTTCTTATTTGAACCTAGATCTATATATATATATATATATATATTTTTAAAAAAACTTAACTAACAAATAGTTATATTTTTCTGTATCTATATATATATATATATTTTTTAAAAAACTTAACTAACAAATAGTTATATTTTTCTGTGTAATTTTGAAGAGAAAAAAATACTTTACTTTTAGTTCCGTACAACATATTTTAAGTAGTTATGATAACTTAGAGCTAAAAATAATTTTAAAAAATAGTAATTTAGCTATTGAATGTGATATTAAAGAGATAATGGTTATAAATAAGTAAACCATTGCATGATGATGTTTAATCATTTGTCTTAATTAATAACTAAATTCTTCTATAAAAACAGGGCAATAAAGTCTTTCGGTGTAGTTTGTGATCCGTTAAAAACTGCAAATTTTCTGAGAAAACTGAACACCACTTCCATTTTAGTAAGCTTATAATGAATAAAGGGTGTCTTTTTGTGTTATATACTGTGTCTATTTCTTGGCTTTTAATCTGGATATATAAACATTTTTTTGCTGTACATACTTTTGATCGAAAATGGGAAGGAAATTCTTCGTTGGCGGTAACTGGAAATGTGTAAGGATCGTCAGAATTCCTACTTGTGGATCGAAAGTTTCTTCTTTCTTATGTTTATATTTTTCTCTTAACTAGCTGTCTCATTCATTTTTCTTAATATGTAACTCGTTTTAAAACATTAAATGTATAAATAGGTCCATGTCATGTAGCCTTCGAGATTTCGGTTTTGCTATTTGTTCATAAGAATTAGGTCCCTTTTTTGTTGATTAGTTTATGTGACGATCTATCTTTGTTGTAGAACGGAACTACAGAGGAGGTTAAGAAGATTGTGTCAACACTTAATGCTGGCCAAATACCATCCACAGATGTTGTAGGTAAGCCACTCTTAACCGAAAGGAGTGTAATGTAATGTACTAGGATTGCTTCATACTGTGTTAATGCAATTATGCAACTACTATCTCAATATTTATAGAGGCAGTGGTGAGTCCCCCTTCTGTTTTCATCCCCTGCGTTAAAAGTGAACTAAAGCCTGAATTCCAAGTTGCAGCCCAAAATTGTTGGGTTAAGCAAGGAGGTGCATTCACCGGCGAAATCAGGTACCTTTTCGTACATCTAATGTTGCCTAGCATTATTTTGTTCTCAGTACCTTATTTAGTCATTGCATGTAAATTTTTGTCTATGTATTCATTGTTCATGTGATTTGTAATTTTTTGGTTACTGCAGTGCGGAGATGCTAGTGAACTTGGGCATCCCGTGGGTCATCATTGGTCATTCTGAAAGGAGAGCTTTATGCAATGAAACCAACGACGTACTTTGTTTAATGAATTCTTCATATCCTTTTGTTACTGCACTTGTCGTCAATAGGTTTTTTCTTAAGTTTGGTAACTTTTATACAGTTTGTCGGGGAAAAAGTTGCGTACGCACTTTCTCAAGGTTTGAAGGTGATTGCTTGTGTTGGGGAGACTCTTGAAGAGCGGGAAGCTGGAACCACTATGCAAGTTGTTGCTGCACAAACTAAGGCAATTGCAGGTATATCTTTCAAACTATTATTTTTCATCTATATATGTACATGATTCAATTGATAATACATTAGCTAGCTCAAAGTATAAATTTTATCATTCCCTTTTACTTATAATAAATTTTGGAGGGTTTTACTCATTTAACTACTACAGTAGTTCACAACACAAACACCTTTAATTTATTACCTCACTTTAAGAACATGTGGAATATGTCGTTTGTGGTCATGAATTCTAAATTAGGAAATTTGAAAGATGGATACACATAATAGTTAAACGTGTAAAATTCCGTACACTTTGAAACTATAAACCTATTATGGAGGCATTTAGTAGTCTCTTAGTTTTGTACCGATCTCTACTTTTGGCGGAAATTTATAAATAAATTTTTGTTGCAGACAAGATCTCAAGCTGGGATAACGTTGTTTTAGCATATGAACCAGTTTGGGCTATTGGTACAGGGAAGGTTGCCACTCCAGCTCAGGCTCAAGAAGTAAGTGCAGTACTATTTCTACTTCCTAATGTAGTATCATACGATCATGTGTGAACGTACCAAAATTTATTGTAATTTTATAATGTAAATAAATCAATGTATGCATAACAGACACATGCAGAATTAAGAAAATGGCTTGAAACAAACACAAAAGCTGAAGTTGCTGCTTCAACCAGGATTATCTATGGAGGTGTGTAACTGTATATATATCTGTATCTTTTATAAAGTTTCCCTATTTTAAGTTCAAAACTCGGATTACAATGTATTTATTTGCAGGGTCTGTGAACGGTTCAAACTGCAAGGAATTGGGAGGTCAGCAAGACGTGGACGGTTTTCTAGTTGGTGGAGCTTCTCTCAAGGTAAACTAGATCGTTACTCTACCCATTACGTGTTGGCTTGTTCTTACTTGATTGTTTGTGTTTCTTTTTGTAGCCTGAATTTATTGACATTATCAATGCCGCTGAAGTGAAGAAAAGCGGATGAGCTCTGTAACGTTTCTGATGGCACTTTTTGGTGCTTTTATTATCAATTTCTTTGCTTTCAGTACAAACTATGGGAAGTGAGTCGTTATTCTTAGTGGGTATGATTGTTTATTAAGTTAAATGCATTTTATGAAATAAGGTTCGCGTGTTTGTATTACAGTAGGCAAAGAATTGTATTGACATTTGATCATATTTTGGCTCGAGAATTTGTGGGTATTCTTAGTTACATTTTAATCAACTCTTGTTAGCAATGAATCTATAAAATGCTACTATTTGAAAATGAATTATGATGACCACATTTTCTAAAAGCACATCAAATATAACATCTTTTTTATCTTTCACATGAAACAAAATAGATTGACATACATGTTAGATGACATAAGGATGTAAGAAAGTGACAGACATGAGTGTTGAGCTAGATGCTTCAATCGTCACGGGTAGCTAGTGGAATTGGGTCGGATGGATACCCCTGTGGCCTTGTTTCCTAGAACTCATTTATACTATGCTAAGATTCAAAGGTTCGAATTACCTTACAATAGATGTCAAACTACTTGCTTATTTAGTTAAGGAAAAGAAAAAAGGCAGGTCTATAAACTACTGAGCATAAAAATGCAACGTTGGACTTGAATAGATAATAAATGCAACAGTTAATTGTCTATATAACTAAAGGTTCACCATTGCATGAATGTAACTATTAATTTTATACATCGTATGTATTAGGTAACATATACAACATGTAGACGCTCATTCTTTTTATTTTGTTAGCATCAGTATCTACGAAGGCATCACATAAGCATGCACGTCATTATATTCATAACAAATTGTTATTCAATCATGTTTAAAAAGTTAAAATTATATTTTTTCTTGCTTAGTGGAATTAAAACAAAAAGAGAATAGGTTAACCTATTTCACATAAGCACTTGACCTGATATAGTCCGTTTTATACATAAAATATACAAAATAAATAGTTCCACCTTCATGGTGGTCAATTTTATTAGGTACACATTATATAAATCAACACTTAATTATGTACATTTCTAAATACTTAATACTAAATACAACAATCAATAGAAGAGGAGCATAAGTCTGGTTTAACCTGTTTTACCTGTCAAATAATCATGCTTCACATTTGAGTTTTTTTGTTAGTGTATCATTCTATAATAGTTAAGCTCCATCTCCAATTAACTTGTCAAACAACTATGTATAGTTTGTGTACAAATTATGAAACGACCCACTTTATCAGAGTGCTATTTTACCATTCACTTCAATTCAGCGGAAGCGTTTATACTCTATAACCATTCTTCAATTTTTGTCGCACAATTCTATTCAACACTTTTATCCTTCATTTCCTAACCTGAGTTGCAAAATTATAAAAACATTTGGGTCAGCTACAAAGCCTTGTGAGAATCACAGTTTTTACATAAAACATTTATAAAGATTTTCAATATAAACATTTAAGCAACAATTTTCAATACCATTTTGTCATATAAGCAGTCAAAGATTCAATCCAATAATCTCTTTTCAATTTCAATTTTCTCACCTTTTGCTTTTTCCACAATTTGATGGCAAACCGTAATTTTACACATCTCACCACTTTTCCACTTTTTAGCCACTTTCTTTTGTATCCGATTCCATTATTATTGAGAGAGTGAATAATCGATAAACACTTATACAACATTAAACGATTTTATAAGCAGTTCATATCAAAATAAATATTTATATAAAATAAGTACAACCCAATTTAAAAGTCACATAAAACTCACATGGGATTCATCACATCTTCATTATATAAATCTTGAATGCTTGATATGACCATGAACTACATGACATAAAATTTTGTCTTCTCGGCTTACCTATGCACTCATTATATACTCCTCATTTTTTTTCTTTTTGTAACTATTTTATTTGCCTTTTATTTTGTGTGCTAATACGTGTGTGTATATATATAGTTTGGCATATGACTTACAGACTTAGATACCTATTTCAATACAACCAACTTTCATATATATATATATATATATATATCTTATAATTTTAAATAAAAGCTTATCCAATTAATTATATTAAAAACCTCCTAAATTATATTTTTATAACATTTAACTTATAATCAATTAAATATATTTTATTTGGTTATATATTATTATAAAAATTGGGATGTTACAACTTAAGTTTTTAACTTCAATTTAGAATTTCAACTAGTTTCGTCAAATAATAATGTAGTAATAGTGTCTATATCTTTCATGCTAACATGATCACCAAAATGACATAGTGATAAGGCTTCCCGTTATATTTCTAAGACGTCTTAAGTTCGAATGATAGGTATACCCCAATTAAATCGCTTACATCTAAGTTCAAATAGGTCTTGTCTCCGCGGCTAACCTATCAAGAAAACCTCGTTGACTAACAATTCATGTTCAGAGGGAGGAAATGTGTCGGAGAAGTGAAAGTTTTCTAAAAGATACAGAGATTTACTATGTATCATATCTGTTGAATATAATGAATTTTATTATTTACATTTTAAACGTGCAAGTAAGAAAACAAAATAACATACGGATGGAATGGAATTTGATGTGAGTGCGGGATTAAAAAAAGAAGCAGGAATTCATATTGAATGTTGAACAAAACGTTTATACATTTCCCTCTCAATAAAACGAAGCGAAACCGAAAACAGTTCATCGAATCTAACAAATAGCGATCCGTCTCTGTGAATTTCACCGCAAATCAAAACCTACATCGAATCTTTTTTCTTTTTTAATTTCAACTGGAATCTAATTTGTGTTGTTGTGGTTAGACGATTTTCATTCCACTTATACAGAATCATTGCCCGCGTTTGCTTTTCATTTTATTTCCTATAAATACCAAAGATGGCGTTACGCTTCTTATACAAATTTCTTTTGCACTCCAAATTGGTTCATCATTTCTTCCATACTGTTCAGGTAACTAAACTCCTCATTCTTTTATCTTTTCTTTCATCCATCCTCAATTTTATATTTGAATTGTGGATATATATATATATATATATATATATATTAAGGAACACAGGGATTATATACAGGGTGTAAAGGGGGGCAATTGCTCCCTAAACAAATTCTAGATTGTGTAAAAGAAAAATAATTAGAGTATTAGTGACATTTATTAGAATTTTTCCCCCTCAAAACTATAAAAAAAAAAAAAAAAAAAAATTCTACTTCCACCCCTGAATATATAAGTTGTAGTTGGTTGTGCTCACAGACAATCGTTTACTTTTTATTGTTAACTTTTTTTACCTATACATCTGATGATGATTAAATCACCTTGAGTTGCTTAAAAGTTAAAAGTGCATTCATATGGGTCTGGAGAGAATTTTCAATGTACATAATGCAAGAATTTGACTTTGACTTTGACAAAAGTGCTTCTTTTCCAGAAGTTAGATTTCTTTTTCTTTACAGTCAAACTTTTGGAATCTGGAAGTCAAATAATATACTTATCAAACTTAAACGTTATGTGAAGTCCTTGAATAGTAGTTGTCTATTTGCCTTCAAAAATTGTAAGTGGTAACAAGTTTTTTTTTTATGAATGCAGAATATTCATTCTTGCTCATTTTCAATTGATCAAGCCTTACTAAAGTTATTGCATCACTCGTAAGCCTTATACTATGGGTTTCCTAGGAAACGTAAGTATTCTACTTCACTTCCAGGCTTTATTTTTTTTTTCTTTTTTTTATCTGCCATTTGATTTGTTCTTATAAAGATGATATACATATTGATAATAATCTTCGTTTTTGCTTCTTTGTTTCATTGTTGGTTTTGTGTTTTATTATAGGACAATGATGATGGTCTGCAGCAAACACGAATTGGTAGGCTCTCTTTTGTCTGAAAGTTTAACATCTATTTTTTATTTAAGATTTAGTAACCACGACAGCTAAACTTTATCTTTTATCTGCCAGTGATTCGTAATGGAAGAGAAGTTTTATTACAGGTAATTATGGGATATAGTTTGCTTTTACGCATAGCAGTAGTTATCATACTTTCCTGTAACAGAATGACACATACGAGTTGGCTGTTACGGTTATGGGAGTTCTTGTGTCCAGTTTCCAGTTTAGGTGACATTTTTTTCCCCAGAAAAACCATTGGGCCACAGAAACATTTGACACAAGCCATCAAAAGTCCATAAAAATCGATTTAAGGTAATTCTTACAGTAACTTTAACCAAGTTTGATTTTTTCATGATGTGCGCAACTACATGCTAATGTAAGTAACTTTGACCGAGTTTGCCTTTTTCTGATGTTGTGTTAAGACGTTGACCATTGTCATGTAAATAGCTTTGACGAAGATGACCTGGCGTTTGAAAAACGGCTAACTTAAAAGATTATCTTATATCAACGTTTCTTTTGGAACTTCAATGGTTTTTCTGGCCTAAAAAAGTTGTTTACATAAAATGGGAATCTGACCAAATTTGATTGCCCCTTAATGCAACTAGACCAATTAACAAAGGTACGTTTCCGCTAAGGATTGATTTGATTAAAACATATAATGATACAGTATTTGTGAATTTTCAGGCTTTCAACTGGGAGTCACATAAGCATGACTGGTGGAGAAATTTGGAGAGAAAAGTACCTGATATGGCAAAATCCGGGATCACATCAGCTTGGTTACCACCTGCAACAAATTCATTTGCTCCTGAAGGTTCCTTCAACAAAATCTAACATGATTATAATTATATATCGTAACATCCTAGTCTTTATTAACCCTTACTATCATATTCACAGGCTACCTTCCACAGAACCTGTATTCACTCAACTCATCATACGGTTCTGAGTCTTTGCTTAAAGCATTATTAAATAAAATGAAGCAGTACCACATTCGACCAATGGCTGACATAGTCATTAATCATCGTGTGGGGACCACCCGAGGACATGGTGGAATGTATAACCGCTATGACGGGATTGCGTTACCATGGGACGAACGTGCTGTTACATCTTGTACTGGTGGACTGGTATGAACAAGAATTAATACATTATTATTTTTGACAATAGCAAGTAAAATTTGGAGTGTAAAACTTGCTTGCCTCTGCTTATTATACAGGGTAACCGTAGCACTGGAGACAACTTCCATGGGGTTCCAAATATTGATCATACACAAGATTTTGTTCGGAAAGATATTATTGGTTGGCTAAAATGGCTACGACACACTGTCGGTTTTCAGGATTTCCGTTTTGATTTTGCAAGAGGGTAATGTCAGATAGATCTTTGTATATTTTGTATATGTAATGTATCTCATGTTCAAGTTAGTGTTATTGATTGCCTAATTACTGATGTTACACTTAGTTATTCTGCAAAATATGTGAAAGAATACATTGAGGGCGCAAAACCAATATTTTCTGTTGGAGAACACTGGGACTCGTGCAACTACAACGGGTCGTTCCTGGAATACAACCAAGGTATTTCACTTGGTAACAAAATCATTTAGTGTGAATAATTGGGCTAGTTTATTGGAAAAACCTTTTTATTCTTCATCTTATTTTCCATTTTTAATTCTAAACCTTTTGAAAGACAGTTTCTAAAAGAGTAGCAGAGGTGGGAAAATGGGAGGGACAGGTTGCGTATTATATCAAAAGAGGTTGGGTCACTATGGGTAATTTTTGGTAAATATCAAATAGGCTATGTCGAGTTGGGTTGATCCGGAACACTATTTGTCACCTTATAAGTATAGTTTGTTATATAATAAAGTCAGTATTTCAAATTTGATTACAAAAAAAGTATTAGTTTCAAAACATTAGAATATTATTGAAACAAAGTTTTAGGAGGATTATGCAATGAAGTACACTTTGGACACTTTTCGGGACTCAACATGTTTCATCGTATTTACTTGAGCTTTCATAGTTATTTTACCCATTTGACCCGTTAGAGATAAAACATCATGCAAATCGATCCATTCATAAATAAATTGGTTAAAATTGCCACCTCTAGTTTCTATTGTTATGTTACCTTTACCGTTGTTTCTGACTAGTTTAAACTGCAGATAGTCATAGGCAGCGTATTATCAATTGGATTGATGGCACAGGGCAACTCTCTACAGCATTTGACTTCACAACCAAAGGAATTCTTCAGGTACACTCCAGATGTTGTACATTACTTCACAACAAGATCAATCTACTCTAAATGATTTAAGCCTAATTGTAAATGTTATATTTTATACAGGAAGCCGTTAAGGGGCAACTTTGGCGTCTGCGTGATGCACAAGGAAAGCCTCCTGGTGTGATTGGATGGTGGCCTTCTAGAGCTGTAACTTTTCTCGATAATCATGACACAGGATCAACTCAGGTATTATTATAATGCTCTTCAAGTGCAACTATGTCAAAAATAAGTACATTTTATCTGGAGATCAGGATATGTTAAAAGATGATCGGATCATGAGATATAGTTGCCTAATTAATAAACATCGACTTCTTCTCATGTTTCAGGGTCATTGGCCATTTCCTTCAAATCATATCATGGAGGTACACAAGACTCTTTGTTTCATTGTACGCCTTAATAGGCATACTGGCATACTCATTTTTGTTGCTTTGATATCTAACTTGATGACACTATTCAGGGTTATGCTTATATCCTTACGCATCCTGGGATACCATCAATCTTCTATGACCATTTGTATGACTGGGGCCCTGTCATACATGACCAAATTGTGAACCTGGTACGCATACGTGGCATAATGGACGGGTTGGATGGGTTGGGTAACAGGTCAAAACCAGTATTCTTGGTACGGTTTGGTACCATTTGGATCACGCCAAAAAATAACATTTTTTATACATAATTAGTGTTCAATATGATTACAAAAAAAAAAAAAAAAAAATGTTGGTATATCAGTCGAGTTTTAAGTACGCCGATTTAGAAGGTTATATGCATACAAAAATAGATGACAGTTCGACCTTTTCTTTTACCCAAATTTACCTGCAAGAGATGATACTCGACCAAAACAGACCCATTATTAAGTAAATGGGTCGAAATTGTCACCTTTACTTGTGCATTAGAGTTCAGATCAACACCATCATTCTATGTCATCTCACATGTGACATCATTTAAATACAATATGCAGATCCATATTCGCAAGCAGCAAGACATCAACAGCAGATCCTCCATTAGAATACTTGAGGCTCACTCCAATCTTTACGCAGCAATAATCGGAGAGAAACTGTGCATGAAAATTGGGAGCGGTTCATGGAGTCCCACAAGTGCAGAGTGGAAACTAGCAGCCCATGGGCAGCAGTATGCAGTTTGGCATAAGTAAGCTCAACAAGAATTATAGTTCCGTTCTACAAGAGTCATAAGTTCACGAGATTCTTAAATAATCTAATTTGTATTTGTTTCAGAATAAGGTAGTTGATCGAACAATGTATTGTAACTTAATTTATTTTGCAACAAAATCATAATCAGTTGCTCGTTCATTAGTTTGTACGAACTTTAACATTAGCGCCTATCCCATATTTAAAATAAACAGTTTCTACCCCTAGAGCTTCTTTCAGAGATAAATTTTGGTGTCTACGATTTGTAATTTGAAAAATACGTCCATTTATTTTTGGGTTTTGTCATTAATTAATTTGTGCATGCATAAATTAATTGTACTTCTGACAATATTCACTTATTCAGGGGGGAAAGGTGAGTTTGTTACTGTGAGTACATGTCTTAAAATCTTAATACTCACAAGTATTGATGCATGTCTTAAAATCTTAATGCTTTAAATATGATTACGCAAAGGATTTGTTCCGCTGATTATCTAACTTTAGTATAATAAAAATAAGGGCAATGATAATGACAGCCTTAAAGAATAATTCTCATGGATAAACTGATTGTACTTTACGGTCAGATGTCATTATCATTAATTATTTGGTGATTGTATCACTTTTAATGCATAAAGCTAAAAATAAAAATAGGGCTGTCACTAACAAACCCTAAAAATAGAATAAAAATAGGATTTCATAAGTCATCTTTCATCCTGTTTAACCTTTTTTTTTCTTTTTCTCTAAGCTAATTATTTTGATTTTGAACCATTTAAGGGTAAGTAAACTATAACCCAAGATGGCCCGTTCAGAAGTAAACGAATCAAAACTGACCTCTTAATAACAGAGTTGGAGTGGCATTTGGATGCATCAAATATATGATTCAAACTAATTAGCTTATGGAATAAGCAATAAGCAAACCTCAAGTTAGTTACCTATGTTAACAAAAAAATGAAAGGATGACGAAGATGCTTAGAATTTTCTCTCCATAAATGCACACCATCTTTAGTGTAATCAGCGTTTGTATAAATCCACCCCTTATTATGTAGGACACGCAGTTGCTTCTTATAATGGCATGTCAACGAATTCTTTAAGACCACTCATTGCATCGATCATTCTCTTTTCAGGGACCCCGTGATTGACCACCTGTATATTATGATTATTTAGAAAAAGAGTTTCACAATAATTAGAAGCACCAATCAAAGAACTTCAAAAGCCTGAACCTTTTGTGCGTAAAGTACCTGAAAGAAACCAAATTCTTCAGAAGCCATCAAGATTGCTTGAACAGGTTTAATATATTCAGCAAGAACTATAACAGAAATGGAATCACAAGCAGAAAAATCATGATTTTTTGGTCTATCTTCATGCAAAAATGTGCATTTCATGTGTACAATCTCAACATCAAACCACCATGAATCTTTATATACTTCTTGATCTTCATATTAAAAGACCTCAACTAAATAGTCACTAATGTTGCATATATAACACACACAGGGAGAGAAAAAGACAGACGTGTATTCGTATGCATACGCTGACCGAAGGATTGCCCTTTTCCCTAGATAATCAATTAAAAAACCATACTGAAGTTTTAAGTTCCTGAAGCCACATTAGACGTAAATGATAGTACATTGAACATATAATCTAAAACCGAGGCCAATGACACTAATAAACATTTGACTCTTTCAAAAACAATATCTGAACAAAGAATACAACAAGAGACGGAAATTATAAAAACAACTACTACTAGGAATTATACAAAACTATTCAATGTATACTTCACTTCATGTCTACTTCTGTTTGTTTATATAATATAAATGATTTTGGAAATCCAAAATAGCCTTAACTAGGTGCCTGAAACCAATCTCTGGCCACAGAACAGATGGTGAATACAAAAGGCAATTAGCACTCTGCCACAATAGGAAATTGCTTAAACGGGTCTCACCAGATGTCCGGATTATAATATCAGGGTTAGGTGCGACCGCCATATACATATGCTTCTCAATATCTAACAAATCAATGATACTATTTTCTTGTTTTGAATCCTTCCAGCCAACTTCCTTTAACTCGTTTTTCCTTTCATCCCATCTTTCTTCACAAGATTCTTGAACAGCATGCAAAATCTCATCAGTAGATGTATATGCGATACAAACCAACAACACTGCTTTTGAGTTCTTTGCAGTTGCATCCATAGCCCGCTCCGCTGCCAACCTCACCGGTTTACTTAAGAGCTTAAGGTTTCCGATGAAGTAAACCCTAACTCCATACTGGTTAACTAAACTCTCCTCTTTTATCAACCCCTCGATCTTTTCCTCCATTAAATCCATCAAAGATTGGACTTCTTCGGGACTACGATTAAAATTCTCTATACTAAACGCATATATCGTAACGTACTTCACCCCTACCTCGTAGCAGTATCTAAGCATCGACATTAATGACGAAAACCCAACCCTATGTCCTGCACCATCAATCAAATTGTGTTGCTTGGAGTATCTTCTATTACCATCCATTATAAAGGCAATGTGATTAGGTAATGCAGCTACAGAAAGAATGCCAAATATACATTTTCTTGCAAGACTGCCCAAACTCTCGTATATTCTATTTCTTTGTTTAACATCCATACCAAATTTCCGAGTAGTCCAAGATCCTAGTACCCTATTATACCTGCTAGTTTAGAAACAATGCTTTAGTTATACTAACCCACAAAGGAACACAAACTATACAACAAATTAAAAACATATAAAACTAAACAATTCAAAATTATTTAAAGAGACAGATAGTTATATATTCATATATACTCGATTAACATAATGGGTCGGAAAACTAGACCTATGGACCCAATATATGTGACCCAATGGGTCGACCTATTTAGATGGATCTCTACTGGGGGCAGCCCATGAACCGTCCGAGTCGACCTATCAAAAATGGAATCTTAAAAATTCTACAAGTTTACAGTTTATAAGCTTATAAATCAATTTAACACTAAAGAAAAACTGACATAATCCCAAATGTAAGAAAGAGTATTTCTGCTTGACGACTCCCAAATAACTTTGATTAAAGATTTCTACATAATCTCCTGAAATTGATTAATCATCCACAATTTCAAAGATTAACTTCTAAGTACATCAAAGTGAGCACACAAATTTGACATCAACAATAAAGTTAACCATACTATAAAGAAAAGTATATGAACATTATACATTCTAGGGTGGGGATCAAGAGGGAAGCAAAAAAATTAGGGAAGGAGGGAAGCAAATCTCAACCCTTGATTTCATCATAAATGAATTTTAAAAATCACAAATAATTTCAAAATTTAACATTTCATCACAAATGAATGTTAAAAACATTTTATTTATGAAAAAATCAAGGGCTAAGATTTGCTTCCCTCCTTCCCCAAAATTCGAAGCTTCCCTATGGATCATTTCCCATACATTCTATATACTTTAAGCAAAGCAAGTATTCATGTTATGTATTCACCTAACTGCAATCGTGTATCTATGTTCTACAGTAAACCATGATGAAACAAAAGCAGCATGGATATTACTAACAACCAATCCAAGTGTAGTAAAGAACTGAAGAAAAAATAATCATGAATAAGATGCAGCCAACACATAAAACTTTTCAAAAGATAAACTTGCATATCTAGTTCAATGAAAACCCTGAACAACAAAACATGCAAATGCAGACCCAACCACAAAAACTTAGACTAACAGACCTTAAAAGCTAGTACGTTATTTAGATCATTCTAAAGCTAAAAACTTTCACATAAATCCACCAATCTGGATGGAACTAAGTCAACAGCCTGTACACTCCCTTAACACATAAATCAATCTAAAAGCTTTCATTAAAAAGTGTTTTGACACATCCCCTAAAAAAAGAATCCATTCAATTCACTAAATTGCTAAAATATAACTTCAAAATTCGTTTTTGAAACCGATTTTTAGATTTGGCTACTGTATTGAAATATATTAACAGAAAATCACTTCAATGTCAAATCCTATAATGAATCTTACCGTTGATTTCTCTTCAACTAATTCTTCAAAATTCTCTGTTCTTGTTCTTGATCAATTCTTCTTTTCTTCTATTGATTTCGATTCTGATTTCTTAGATTCTGTCAATACAAATTTATCAGCAATTGCTACTATGCTACTATGTTACTATGTTTAACGTGAAGTCCAGCCCTAATTTCGCCAATAAGAGAAATCGATCAAAATTATTCTAATCACTTTGCCGGGAGTGACCTAATACTTTCGAATTGGAAATCAGTTGTGATCCACGAATTTTTATTGGAACTCCTGGGCAAGTGTTGGTCGTTTTTTACAAATGCACGTTTAAAAATTTGGGCTTTACATGGTGGTTCTTCTATTGTTGGGCTTGGTCCAACAAATGCAAAACTTTGGCTGTCTTCTAATGGAAATGGTTCATTTGTCTATTTTTTGGGCTTCTTAAAAGTTAAATCCACAGGACCACAGCCTCCTCACGGATTTACTTTTAGTCTATCGATATGCTATGACAAACAACTCACTTTTATTTAACTACAGAAATTTCATTGAATAAATTAGCAAGACGCTTGAAATAATAATATTTCGAAAACATCAACGCGATAATACCAAACTTAAGCTACCCCTATCAAACAAAACACCCTAATTAAACATCACAAAAACTACATTCAAAACCACAAAACCTTCCAAAAAACAGCAAACCTAACACCACACTTAAATTACCTTAACTACAACACCCTATCCACCTACACAAAACGTAATGACTACCCCAAGTACAACTCTTTAAGCGCTTTTGCCAACAGTTCAAACATAGCTTCAAGATATTGCATGTGTCATTATTATATATTCTGAAGATACCTAGTAGACAATAAAAAGTTATCCAAGCTTGAGGAAATGGAATTGCAAATATCTTTTAGGTTAATTATACTAATTTGGAAGTGTCAATAACATTTAAGTTATATCTGTTATCTGAAGAAGGATTCAAATTTCTAGAAAGTAACAAACTTAACTTATCTTCAATTTTAACACATTTGGTTGGGAGATTGGGGCCGCATTTAAAATATCTGAAATCACTTGTGTAACATCTTAAAATTTAATAAGTAAATAAAGTATCTTTAAGTATTATGTGTTATAGAAATATTTAAATATAAGAAAGTTTCATGTTTAGGGTCAAAAATGTAAAACTCTGAAAGTTTATATATTCAGGGTTCTTGTTATAATAAGTATCAAAGTTTAGGTACTAGTTTTGTAAATATTGACACAAATGTGATACGTGCTATACTAATAGATAAGTGGATTCAATTGGTGACATAAACAAGAATTTTAGAGAAATTCCTTTCATTTATATATTAATAGCACTATCAGGAACCTAAGTCCCAAATCAATTTTAGAAAATCTTGAGTGAATATGAGTTTATTTTAGTGAAGATTCATAGTTCATCTTCAAGTTGCATTTGGGGTATAGTTCGTTGCACATTCTTCTAAATAAATGCATACATAATTTCGTTTTTATGTCCTAGTTCATAAGGTGCAAATCAATTTTAGTCAATAGCTATGTTTGATTGTCCAAATGTTAAGTTTTATGTGTTTTTAAATAGGTTTTGAAAAGATGCCGTAAATGTTTAAAATTATAGCAATGTATGTAGTTGTAAAGCTTATTTGTTTTACAGATATGTTGGATGAATATGTGCTTGTGATAACTAGTTTTTGATAGATAAATGCTTAGTCAAATGTGTTTTCTTTAGTTTATTTTATTTCTAGAAAACAGCTACAAAAAGGGCTTAATTGATGTTATGTATGATGTTATAATTGTTGATTTTTACACCAAATCGATGAGCAAAGTTTGTATGATAATACTCAATTTTTATTTTAATAAGAATGGTCAACAACAACCAAAATCAGCTCTCAAATGGCTTGTTGGAGCTGTTCAGATCAGCATTCTGCTAACTTAGGAAGATGTTGATTTGGGCTCTATTCTGGGTTGATCTGGTTGGTTTTGGGTCAGCTTTTATGATATGTGGGCTGCGATTGTTGGGCTATATAATGCCATCAAAATTAGTCCAAAATTATTATTTCTGTTGGCATGTAATTGATGTTAATAAAATCTTCAAAGTTTATCAATGCAAAATCATTTTTCTTATACATTTTTGCTTAAATATCAGTAATTATAAAAGATATTTTTACAAGTTTAACTTTATAAATGTTTTAAGTATTTTCTTTATCTTCTATAAAATGTTTATCTAGTGGTTATGAAGTTTCTTTAAAAATAAGTGTTACTTTATATTTCAATTAAATTAAATATTCATGATAGTTGTAAAGTTTGGTTATATAAAAAAAAAACTATTATTTTCCATATAAATTACGAAAGTACATGTATTATATTATTTGACTAAATCTTAGTCCAAATGATTTAAAGTCATATTATGGTCATTTTAAATGCAAATGACATTTTTTAAAGATTTGGACAAACTTTAGACGGTAGAAAGGACTTTGGACACGTATAGTATGAACGGTTGAACTTTAGTAATAATTTACGTATACGTTAAGTTATGGTGACTGATAGAAATGATATTGAAATATAGGTACATCTATGTAGAAAATGAGTAAATTAGCAGAGCAATCAGGTGAGTTCACGCTACTTATATAATTGAGATACATGTATTATAGTTTCCTTTTTATGTTAATATTGTCATTAAAGCGTTATTATTATTCATGCATGATTTGAATATGTATGTGAAAAATGTTTTTGTGATAATTGAGATACATGTTGTATCACTAGTAGAAATGTTGGGATGCCGACTAATGATTATAAATTATAGATTTACAGGAACTAGTATATGTGTTTATACACTAAATTATAGTTGGTTATGTCGGGGCACCGACCAATCATGCAATTACAAGTACATGTGTTTATGCACTAACTTATACTTGGTTATGTCGGGGCACCAACCAGTCATGCAAATTGTAAGTATTAGTGCTAGTGCTCAGACACTAACTACTTGGTATGATATAAAAAAATAGCAAACCACAGTTCCACCCAATGTATTCACTACAGTATGAGATTTCTTTTATAGTTACAGTAATAGTTATCTCATGAATCTTTATACATGTATAAGCTTAATTGTATGTTATATCATGAAATTACGTTTTATTGTATACTTATTATTGAACATTTATATCGACTTATTAACTGTATGCGTAGAAATGTCTGAAATCATTAAGCTTTTACTGATTAGTGTATGTAAACATGTATCTCAGGACCTAACGATAAAACATGTACAAGCAAAGATAGAGAGAAGGTCTGAACATAAAAAGATTATGCATTTTGATGGTTATTTTTGCTATACTATATAAGATATCTAATCGGTCGTTTAAAATTTTTAAGACTTTCGCTAATATGTAATGTAAGAAATTCTAGTTTTGTATGTAATTATGTAATCTGAAAAAGGAGGGTGTGACAACTTGGTTGATCTACCATCGTAGATGAGATTGATTTATCTCACTTTAATTAATGGACTTGAGGCGGGTATGATGATGCGTAGGGTTGGAAATTCTACATTTTCGAACAACTTTACACAACTACCTACCTCTTTAATCATATACTTTTAATGCTTGACATTTGAGGTTTAACTAAACTTACTTTAATACCCTCATATTTCTTCAACGAAACTGTTATAATGTTATGTCTAACTATTAAGAGAATGATGTGGATTGAGATGGACAAGAGGCTTTGGTAGTCACTTTTAGCCCAACTAAGGTTTTTTCATGGCGTTTATAACAATATATGAATTGACATATTAGAAGTATTCATTAAAAAAACATGCCTGATATATAGTGCAAGACTTTTAAGCCAAGATTACAAAAAACCAACCTGTAGAGTTAAATGGTTTGGTAGTTTGTTGATTGTGGCAGGGTGTATATTTATGAGAGATGGTTGGAGCCTCAAGGGTAGATTTCTAGCATTAAATTTACCACATTTTTTTTTCTCTATCCCATGTCATGCATGTGTACAAAATTGAGTGATCTTTCTTATTCTGTTCAGCAATTCTGACTGTTCTATTGTAAATAAATAAATAAATAAAAGATGTTTTACAAACAAATAATAATCATAAGCAAGAAAGTTTTCAAGTCCAGAGATGGAAACTTGAATTAATGTTAAAAGTGGCCCACTTTTATAAAATGTATAGCTTCTTTTGCGCAAATAAGCAAATGGGTAGAGGGGAGTAATAAATGAAAACGGGTAGACTTGGCAGGATGTCATCACCCATCACAGCGACATATCACTCGACAAAATGTAACATTAGTCTTCCAACTTCCCTTTTCCACTCTTCAACTTCTTTAATTGGTTTTCTGTTTTTGATTTCTTGATTGTGAACTACTATTTCTATAATAAACCTAGTCCATAAAATGGTAGCAAAATATATGTATCGTTTCCGGTGCGTAAGATATACGTACTATGAAATCCAAATAAATTAAACTATAATTTATATTTTTTAATATTTTTATTATTGAAATTGATTGTCTTGCATACAAATGGGTGAAACGCCTATAATCTAGTGTACTCATGGAACAGTGTTTTTAGAAATCTTGGTTCTTGGATACGTATTCAATTCTCCGTTGGTAAGTGAACATAAAGATTTAACAATGTGGGCCGACCTTTTTTATTTTGTTTTGTTTTTGTTTTTGGTATATAAAAAATGTAATGTTGGTAAATATTTTGAAAACTGAAAAACAATTTCAGTTTTCATGTCATTATAGGTAATGTCCGATCTTTGTTTAGTCTTTTTAAAAACTTTTTGACGTAACACTGAATTGTCAATTCAGTTTTATTCAATCTTTTATGTGATTATATGAAGTGATCTTAGAAGTTAAGTCTACTAAAATATTAGGATAGTAAAATGAGTTAATTGTATGAATGATCTTTGTAGTTTACACACAATAATAAATCTTGTCCCTATGCTTTACATTTTGCATTCTTGTTTTAAAAACATAAAAGTTATTGCAGTCTAAGTGCCTAGTTTTAAAAAATGACTGAATTATTCTTGATCTATTTTTTATTCACACTTTTAATTAATATAACTGATTTTATAATATTAAAAACTCATATATCTCAACATCTACTATCTATAATCCTTATTAAACATTTAACACTCTCTTTCTTAATCCTTAAAAAATGATATCGAAAATTACCATTTTATCCCTACACTTTTAATTATATAAATCATTCAATTAATATTATATTTTACATAATACATTTAAATATCTCATTTCTTCTTTTATATCACAATATTAAATTTACAATTACAATAATTTAAACTATTATAAAAATTCACTTTCATTAAAGAAGTATTAATTATTATTACATTCATGTACCATTAAATATTTGTCTCACAATATCAATATACAAAATCTTTACTTACTGTTATGTGTGGGATCTGACGCTAATTACTTATAATACATTTAACACATTTGAAAATTCTAATACGTTCTAGGAAATACATATCTTGCTCATACAATAACTAAATAAGGCAAGCAATTAAAGGAGGATGGTCAAATTAATTACTCATATATAAGACAAATATCAAATAATAAATCGTTGATGATTTTAGGAGGACTTGTGATTTTAATTTCAATATACTTCGTAGTATGTATTGATGGTATAATACATATTCACAAAAGCTCAAACGAAGTTTAAACAACTAGAGATATTGTTATATGCATGATAAAACACCAAACCCTAAGTCTAAACTTTGTCAAATAAGAGATTATACAAAAGAAGGCATCAGTTAAATTCATTTTCACTTACTTACACAAATAAAACTAAACAAATTAGTATATTTGAAATATGTGAATAAATACACAAAACAGTTAAATTACAATTGACCATCGATATTCTTCGTTCCCATCGGGTCATCTTCTCCAGTCGACTCCGACAATGATTCTATCAACCTCTCTCGTATCCATTTGTACACGAAAGGTGTTCATCGTTTTATTCATTTTCCCGTTTGTGTTCCACCGGAATCTCTCAGAAATCTGAAGTGATTTGGCGGCGACGAAAGACCTAAGTTAGATCTGGATATGGCCGAGGAATCGGCGATCAAGTTGTTTACCGGCAGCTTGTTGCTATGTTGACCAAAGATGGCGGTAATTAAAGGTAAAAGCAATGTCAGGAAATTGGAATTTTTTTTGTAAACTATACAATTCATCTTCTTTACGAAAAACCTAGTAACCAGATTTACGGTTTTTGCTGGCCACCTGAGTTGCAGGTTTAGTTCGTTTTTTTAAATAATGTCTCCGTGTTCAATTTTTATAGTGGGTGGTAGTTGTTCGACTGATGGCTAGCCGATGATGGTGGCTGGTGGTGGTTATTGGCGGTTTGAAGGGTAAAGGGGCTAATGTTAGATTTACTGGTTGTGGGGCTGCTGGTCATTTTATTGGTGGTGGTGGAATGGGTGGATGTGATGCTTAACAAATTTGGGTTGGAGTGATTAAGGATAACTAGTAGGGTATCTCCAATGCAAGAAAATATGATAATGGTCGATAACAATAGTCATTTTAATAATAATAATTGTATACTTTTATTTTAATTTCATTATACTTTATTTATCACAATAATTATATTTTAATTATTTTATATTTTATATATCCAATAAAGATAATTAAAAGGCGTATAAACTAAAGAAAGTAATTAAATATATATTTACTTGATTTTAGTTTCTATATTTACGTATTATTGAAAGGGGTATAAATGTAATTTTTAATCTTTCAATTTTTAAACATTAAGCCTTATAGTCTAAGTGCTTTGTATGGGTTTAACATTTACATTATGAGATTTCAAATATAAAATAATTATGTAAATTAAATTATTTTTTAAAATGAAAAAAATTAAGATAAAAGTATATTAGTCATTTCAGTTGAACGAGAGGTCGAGATCACAACATTTTTTTGTTATTTTAAACCAAGAATGTAAAACGAAAAGTATCTAAACAAGGGGTGTAATTATATGTACATCACATAGATCATCTATGAAAAATGGGAAATGATACTAGGCTACTAGCAAATCATATCACAATCAAGTTTAGGCTAATTGTAATACGGATCTATCCCCGGTTAGGCGACGAGAATGATAAATTAGTTTGAGTAAGGGCATCCATATATATGTGCCTTATATGGAAAAAATTCATGTTATGGCCACTTGGTCTCTGATGATAACGGAGATATAAGATGATATGATAAGGTGAAATGTTATCAATGAAGGAGAGGCTCGACATGATATGGTATTTAGTTTGAGGTGAGGATTGGTTCATTTGTAATATCACATTGATTAAAAGAATTATCTCATTATCAACATATAAACTTGATAGGAGTTCATAAAGAAGACTCTATTCTAAGAGTTCATAGGAATTCATTTTTCAATACACCCCACTTACATTTGTTTGTGAAACAAGTACTGTTTTTTACACAAGTTTAAAATAATAAAAATTAGAAGTCTAAACTCCTCAAATTCTCAATAATCTCAAAGATATGGTTGCCAAAGACACTTTAAAATCTACATGATAAATAGATGACTAATATTCTAATGGTTCATTCATGAAAAAGTTTCTTTAGTGTCAATTAAGGCATTTTATCTATTCTAAGGGTATATTTGATAACTAAGTACCTGTCAGCAATGTAAAAATTCAATCAGAGTTTCCATTCACCAAATGCGACTAACACGTTAATTAATTGTCGAACATTGTGACACCCGACCCTTTAGGGTAATGATTACCTTAAACTAGAACCCAAATTTCGTGTATTTAGTTCTGTATTAGGCTAAGTACTTGTGATTATTTGCAACTATTTGTATATGTGTGTATGTACACTTACGTAATTGTTTGAATTACACTTTCGTAATTTTTCGTAATTACGCGAAACAACCGGACGTGGTCCGACCATTTATACGACGTTGGTGAAAACTTTCCATGGATAACGTAATCATATTTATAGTTAAAATGGTGGTTATATACCTTATATTATTATTTCAAATAATAATACACGAAAAACTTTGACGTTTTGTTTAAAACGTATCAAACGCGACAAAAACGCGCAAACCGAGCCCGACACCCGATTGACACCCGAAATATACTTTTGTGACTCAATTTAATATTTTAAGAATACCTACTTATCCCGAATATTATTCACAAATTTAAAAGCTTATACAAAAGCTCAACGTAAATTATCGACTTTTTAAAGCGCAAATTAACGTTTAAACGAACGGGGAACGAAACACGAAGTTTAGAAAACGAGTCACGAGCCCGAAACACTTTTGGGCCAGGCCCAATTCGGCTTGGGCTGACCCAAGAAGCCCACCCCAAATAAGCCCAAGCCCACCCCACAAAACACCTCCCCTACACCTCATTTCACACACACAACCCACACCAAATTCTCTCCTCCTTCTCTCTACACTCTCAACTCTCTCCCTCTCTCTAAAAATCTGCCATCTTTCCACCACCATCAACCACCTCATCACCACCACCAACCACCACTCCACCACCACAAACCGCCACCATAATTTCAAAGAAAAGTCAAGAAATCAAGCTCTTCCTCACCTTCCTCTCCATTTCAATCGGTTTTCAATCTTGTAAGAACATATAACTCTTTTATAATACTTGTAATTCATCTATAAACATGTTAAAGTGCTCACTTAACTAATATATGTCCAAAAGATTACATAAAAATCGTTTTTCATAACTTTAAACATGCAAGAACTTTGCATGCAATCCGGCCAGAAAGTTTGTCTAACTTTGGGAGGTGATATCTACCTCAAAACTTGACCAAAATAAACGATTCAAAAGGCTAAAATTAAGTTTAAGAAGTTATCTTTCATTTGCCACCGGTCTCATAATTTTTGGAGCTCGTTTGATGCCTGAAATTATTTTTACAAAAACATGTAGGCGGGCTGGGTAAAAAGACAGAAATTTGTCTCTCATTGTTTTAGTCATAACTCGATATTTACATCTCTAAAAGACTTGAAACCACCGCAAAAAGTTCATAAATTTCGTTGAGAAAAATAGTCATTCAGATGACCTTGTCCAAAAACGCACGCATTCTGCCCAGAAACTCAATCACCTTGCATGTCTCCTGATTGGCTACTTTTTGACCCTTGTGAGAATCCATAATTTTTATAAATACTTAAACTCGATTAAAAATTCTATAAAAATTATTTTAAGTACCTAACATAATAAGAAACAACATATATTTTTCTTGGATTTTTTCTCGAACATTTAGATTACGAAATAAAATTGGAAAAACTGATATGTTTTGGTCCTTGTGTCGCTGAAGCCCAGTAGTCATTAGCGACACTATCCTTGTGTCGCTATAGCCTTGAACCGTCACCTTAGCGACACTATCCTTGTGTCGCCGAAACCTCCTTAGCGACACTATCCTTGTGTCGCCGAACCTCACTTGCGACACTAATATTGTGTCGCCTAAATCACACTTGCGACACTAGTATTGTGTCGCCAAGATCACATTAGCGACACAAGCCTTGTGTCGCTAAAAACCCAGAATCAAAGCATTTTTACTAAAGAGATGTAGGTTGAAATAAAAAATTTTCGCGCTGACCTGGCAGCTCGACCCCAGCCAGGGGCCTTGCCCCTTGGACCCCACCAGGGGTTACCACCCCTCGGACCCCGCCATCAGGGGCACTGCCCCCGGACCCCCGTCATTCGTGGGTTTCACCCACTTACCACTCAATTCAACGTTATGTTTTAACAACTTTCACCAACGCTTCGTACACGTCTTTCGATAAGTAAACAAGAACGGACATACTAGTTAAGTGAACTACTAATTTATAAGTGGACATTAACCCTCCACTTATACAATCACTATAGATGGTCTTTTGAGACATCTACTTACACAATCTTATACGTCTAGGGCGTTAGAAGATTTCAATTGGGAACACGAATTGCTTGCTACTTGTTATTTGCTAAGTAACAGGCTAATCTCAGGTGAGTTTCATAGCCCCTTTTTCCACTATTTCCACTCAGGGGTGAGAATACATACAACTGCTTTTAACAACTGCTATTTTATGTGAACGCAAGTACAAAACACGATATATTGGTTGCATGAGTATTTAACTAATCCTGAAAGTCCCCCACACATAGTTTGTTAGTATCGTTATAGCGTGAATGTTAATGAATAGTACTATTTGGGATTGACTCCCCCGTCCGGGTTAGTCGCGCTAACTGGTCAAACGGACGCATTATCATTTGTTCTTACGAGTGTTGGATTAGGCACTCGCTGGGAGGCACCACGATCGTGGCACTTGATTGTGACCCGACACCACAGTTAAGCTCGAACTATGGGCTCATGGCAACAATATACACCTCTTTTACATTTTTGTAATATATTACTATCATTGTTGGATGATACAAACAGGAAATCTTGTGTTCCACACGTTCCATATAATATAATATCAATTGTTTTCAAACCTATGAGCTCACCAACTTTATGTTGACTCTTTTAGTATGTATTCTCAGGTGACCAGCCGCAGTAGGATGCTTTGGAAGCAATAGCTCGAGTCGCATATTTTGAAACAACCAAGGAATTAGATTGCATTTACTATATTTTGTAATAATAGTTATGTGATTCTACGAACCGGATGCGAACTCCTAGCTTTTATGTAAACGCTTTTAAATTTGTAATGTAATGATTTTTGAAAACGTCTCATATAGAGGTCGTTTGTTGTAACTCTTGTGTTGTGATATTTGATTTGGTCGGCGCCCCCATGACACCCCATACCTTCCGCTGCCACGCGTCTTGGGGGTGCAACAAACATACTCCTAAAACATATCTTAATTGATAGCAAAAAAACCTGTTCATGAATGGACCATTTTACTAATCGTCTATTTGTCCGTTAGTTGCACACTTACACATACACTTGTAATCCAAAATAAAATTACCAAAGGTACGAGAAAAGATTTGCTCATATCTAATGTACCACATACAATAAAAGATAATTGTACTTCTTTTGTCTCAATGTGTCTATTTTAAGACTGCATACAATTCTAATATTATTCACTAATTATATTTTTTATCAATTAAGTATTATTTTCTATTCGTTTTTTATCCTTGACATTTTCATTTGATCATCTTTTTTGTTAGTTACTTAAGAACATTTTCAATGTACGCACTAAAATAGTGTGACAATTAGCACTATTTTAGTCTAAAAACATAATTTTTTAATAATACGTGTTCACTAAAAAAAGTTATTCTAATGTGTTGCACTAAATCTTAACACTAATTTTTTTTAATTAATTTAAAATACATATATAGCAACATAATATTATAATTTTATATAATCATTAATTTCTTGTATTAAATGTAATAACAATCATTCTACTTAACAATCTCAAAAATATAAATGAATTTATAAAATTTATAGAGTTTTTTTTTTGATAATATTATAACAAATGTTATATTTATTAATTTTAAAAATATTAATTATAAATTAATAATCAATACAACATATTAGTACATTTCAATTATTATTATAAATTTTTATTTAATATGAATAGTGTTTAGTATTTTATCAAATTTACTATAATACTAAACACTATTTGCTATTATCATAAAATAGTATAATTTTTAATTTTAATATTGAAGAACATTTTCTATAGTATTTTAATTAATTGAAGAAAACATACATAGTAATAGTAATATAGTTTTAACCATCACCAAAATGATTTAGCGATTGATATTTTAATATCTTCATAAAAAAATTTATGTTTAAATTTTATTAAGTGTACATTTTAAAGGTCATCAAAGAAAGAGTTAAAAAATAATTACAAAAATATCCCACTTAGATAATATATACGTCTAAATAAAAATATTTGACTATCTCTAACTAATATAAATAATATGAACACATAGACCTCGTCTAACGCATTGGAATAATGATGGAGATGTTCTAAATACCCTAGATTCAGACACTCTTCACACAGTTTTCCAGATGGGATTCACGTAACTTTTGCACACCCTACACACAATCTATGTGGTAGATAGAATCTTTTTGAGTGATTGATTTATGCAAAGAAGAGAAGAAAAGACCCATGATTTAATCTGTTCGTTTTTTCCCTCATCATAATCGTGACAGAGAGAGCTTGTGGTTGAATAATAAGCTAGCTCCCTTTTCCAACGCCCAAATTCTAAAATCCAGCAACACGTCCAATTTTCATTGCATTTTGTACAAGTCATCATTGACAGCAAAAAGAACACAACACGCTTATCAAGATTATCATCCACCCCTCTTAATTATTTAGCACTGTGCTGTCCTCTCTCATCATCAACACCTTGAATAAATAACACCATCTAACTGCTCCTCTTCATTTCTTCTCGCAAATATATATGTGCACACATGAGTCCTTGTTCTAGTGTGTTTTTCTGGCATTAGGGTTTCATGCAAACCTTTATTTCATGGCGGTTTAATAAAGAGTTTTCTACAGAATTCTTTGGCATTCTGTCCACCTCCATATTCATTGGGCAAATCCCACTTTAGAGTAAAGAGAGTGTTGTTTCTAAAATTAGGGTTTTTAGTAAGAAAATAAGATAGAAATTTTGGAAGGATGTGTTTTTTTTATTATGTGTATAAATAGTGTGTGGAGGTGGGCATACTGTCAATGGAGCTCTGTTGGTATCTCTTTGTAAAACCCTCTTGAATCTTGATATATAACTTTCTAAATAACTAGACCTACTCAACAAACAGTTGGTATGGTATTACCAATAGACAGAAAAGGGCACTGTTTCATATCATGTCTATTAATTAATTCTTGTTACTGCGTGTTTGTGTATTTATTTTTCTATGTTTTTATTTTGACTTATTGGACAAGAGTTGAAAGCATTATGTTTTTGCAGGTGTGATGATTCATTCCAAAAAGCAGATATCTTTGTGTAGTGTAGATGATGATCATCACCAAAAGCAAAACCACTTAACTTTTTCTGTAAGTCATGACTTTGACCCTTTCAGCTTCAAAGTAAAACCCTAGATTTCTGTTTATAAACCCAAACGCTAAAAGACAAATAGTGTCTTAACTTCTCATTATAATTTATCTCAAAAGTTTACATTCAAAAGTAATATATATCAACTTTATTAACTTATTAACAATTTATTTTTCAACAAAGCTGATTCATCAAAAACTACGAAAACTACGAAAAAGTAAGAGGAATGCATGATAAAATATGAATAGAGTCTTCAAACTTGTAAAATAACAAGTAAACATTGAAAATTCACAGTACTATAATTGTTTTAACCTGTTAATTTTTCAATAGATTTCTTTAGTGACAATAAACTATATATGTTACTTTGAACTAAAAAAAACTCATGTAAACCTATAAATGTAGCACTTAACTGTATTCGTGTTAAGAGCACAGCTTACTTTTCCTTTATATGTACAGTTTGGCAATTATTTTTCTTTGATAAATTTCTGTTTGATGCAAAATGAATTATATCAATTTTATACGGGTAAATTGCACCAAATAGAAATTTTATATATGATTATATATTACTTTTGGAAATTAACGCTTAATTTCTTTATAATTCTAATAATATGTTACTTAGAAATTGAGAAAAAAATTATGACAGGAGGTAAAATACTACTAATAGAAATATGAAGAAAACACTGAGAGTTGAGTTTTATTAAGTGATAAATTTGATAGTTGATTTTTAACATCGATAATCAACTTAGTTTTTCTTTGTGCAATTAACAAGATCTGACTTTAAAATGCATTTAGCAAATGGAACTTGGCAATCTTGTATTGTATTTAATTTTGAATTGTTATACGTACATACAAATTTTCTTGAAAAATTATTGTTGAACTATTTTGTGTTTTAGAAAATAATGTTAAGGAACCTACAAGAAAATGGTCTCCAACTCAATATAGCCTCAGTTGGTCACTGGTTCAATGGGGTCAATACCTATGCAAAATAGTTTATTCTATCTACGTTAGTCTGTTGTTTGTTTATCAACACTTTGGTGTATTGCTCAATTACAACATTCACACTACCGTTTTGCAAAAGGAGTACGGTTGTTGACCTCCCTTAACTTGAATCTTTGGCTCCGCTCCCGAATGGGGTGTAGTTAAGTCACAGGTGTATGATTAGTTTATTGTTGACCATGAGTTCAGGTTTTGACAGGTGGTATTGTACTGCATGCATAATGAGTTGTAATCATACAATGATTGGTAGGAAGTTAGAAATATGAGATGTGGTTTTACAGGATTGTATCATATGCATGCATTAATGAATTAGATGGTAGGACAAAAGTGATGATCATGAGGAGGGGAAAGGTTTTGGTGCCACCAATTTGTCCGGCAATTTATGATCTTTCACTTGTATTTTAGTCACATATTCTTTTGGCTACTACCTCCACTCATCATTAATGATGCTCAAAATTACTATTTACCTTTTTTAATGGGATAAAACGTTGCTGTTATAACATTATACATAAAAGAAAAGGTAATCAACATTTTAGCAGTTCTCATCGACTGATCTCACATTCAATATGAAGACAGAGATTGAACTCACGACCTCTATATTTATGTTGCATGCTCCTCATTATTAGACTACTATAATGATGACACAGAATATGTATAATAACAATTAATTTGATCCAATTAGGATTATACAGAATTTTGCTATATGTTAGCGACTACAAATGTATGTGCGATTATGTTTTATGGACCAAGGAAATTGTTAAAAAGATGTTTTACGTACTTTTAGATAATACACAATCAAGTCCCACTAGTCGTTGGATCGAAGATTATTTATAAGGCATTATGTTTTAGTAATTTATACTAGGTTATAAGTCGGTAATAACGCGGATGAATTTAATTTTTGTAAATGAATAAGATATTATAGTCGATTTGTGGTCAATCTTTATATATAGTTTATCAACTCTCGATAAAGTGCGGTAAATTTAACTTTTATAAATTAATAAAATATTTAGTCAATTTTTTTATATTGTGACTGACATTTTAATTTAAGCAAATACATCAAATATTTAAAGGCTGAAAGTGTAATTATACAAAAAAAAAGTTCATTGTTGCTAGTTTATAGACCTGCAATAACGTCAGATTAATTTTTATATAATTTATAGACTCACTATAACATGAGACGAATTAATTTTATAAATGAATAAAATATTTGGTCGATTTTTATGACGAATTAATTTTATAAATGAATAAAATATTTGGTCGATTTTTATATAGTTTATAGACATGCGATAACGCCAGACGAATTAAATTATTATAAATAAATAAAATATTGTGACTGGTTTTTTTATATAGTTCATTTAATCGGATTTTTATATAGTTTATAGACTCACTATAATGCGGGACGAATTTAATTTTAATAAAATGAATAAAATATTAGGGTCGATTTTTTTATATAGTTTATATACATCTTTAATTCTATAAGTGAGTAAAATATTTGATCTATTCTTTAATTTAGATAAATATATTAAATATTTAATGGGTAAAAAGTGTAGTTATACAAAAGAAATTAAGATCGTTAAATCGCAAATGGTGAAAAACAATGAACAATTTAATTTTTATAAATTAATAAAATATTGTGGTCATTTTTTTATATAGAAACGTGATAACGCAGGACGAATTTAATTTTTATAAATGAACAAACTATTTTATCGATGTTTTTATATAGTCTATAGACCAGCGATAACGTCGGGCAAATTTAATTTTTATAAATGAATAAAATAATTGTGAACGACTTTTTTATATAGTTTATAGACTCGCGATGATTCAGGTCGAATTTAATTTTATTTGGTCGATGTTTAGAAAATTTATAGACCCGCTATAACGCGGGACGAATTTAATTTTAATAAAATAAAAATATATCTTAGTTGATTTGTTTATAAAGTTTATAGACTTTTTAATTTTTATAAATGAATAAAATATTTGGTCTATTTTTTTAATTTTTACAATGGAGGGTCCATATTTTTTCATCGTATCATCTTTTAATTATATATAAAGATTATTAAATAAACACACACACGCATACATAGGAGGGTATAAATAAAAATGTTAAATATTGTGAGAATGTGAGGATAAGTTTAAAAATATTTTATAAGAGCATCAGTAACCATGGACATAAAAGTAAGTCCATACCACCGCCACATCAACTTTCAATAAATCTCCACTTTCTATAAACTTACTCTTCTACTTCTATAAACCTAAACAAGTTCATAGTTAGGTCGCATTTAATTTTTTACTATTAAAATGATGCTTTATTTTTACTTATTTTCCAACTTAAAAGAAAGAAAGTGGGGTTTACAATTTTCTCTCTCTCAAGTCCTTGGGGATGAACTTCTTTTTCATTGACTTGCATGAACTTATTAAAATAGTGGAGATGTCCAAAAACTCATGTCCATGTTACTATGGATACACTCATGGACATCCATTATGGATGCTCTAAGAGCATCCTCAATGGTTAAATTTTAAAAGCTTTTTGTTGTAAGAATGTGTAAGAATTTATAAAAGGTTTTTTTAAAAAAGTTTTTTACTTCAATGACAAAAAGCTTTTATAAGAGAGATAATGAAAAGCTATAGATCATATACCTATAGATCATATGTCTAGCTCTAATTTATTGTATTTTAAGTGACTTTAAGCTTTATAAAAGCTTTTTCCCATTGGAGCAAGCTTTTTTAAAAAAACTTTTTATAAATTCTTACATATTCTTACAACAAAAAGCTTTTAAAATTTAACCATTGGGGATGCTCTAAGTATCTAAAACATAACTTTCTTCACAAAAAAAAAAAAATTAATGATATTATAAAAATAACTTTTTAAAGTTACGATAAATATGGAAATAAAAAATATTTTTTTTTTAGATAATCGCAAAATATAACATGATAATCACACAAGATTATTCTTTAATATAATATGATTATCATGTGTTCGAGGTAATCATAAAATAACTATTGATGATCACATCTTATTCATGTGATTATCAAGTGATAAAATGTGGTTATTATTAATAAGAAAAGTAATAAACAATTATTAAAAATAAAAAATGTCAAAAAAAATTATTTGAAAAATAGTTTTTAAAAGGTATTTTAATAATGAGTTAAAAGAGAAAAAAATTTATAAAGTTTTAGATATTTAAATAATAATTTTAGAATTATTTCTACATTCTCACAATATTTAGTCTTCTCATTTTAGACCTAAGTAAACAAGAAAAAAAAATTTAGACACGTAATGATTTCATTATAAGCTTATAATGATGTCATAGTTATATGTCAAAAGCATATATATGGAACTTATACTGTTGGGAAAAATAATGATCTAACCTAAATTATAAATCTGAAAATTCAAAATTTTGAATTTGCAAATTTAACTAAGTGTTATTTCTAAGTCCATGTAATCTGAGTTTGGGTAATGTACAGACTGAAGATAGACTAAAAGCTTGACATACTGAATATCATACAAAATGAAGTATACAGACTGAAATCATACAAATTGAGGAATGTTTGACAGAGTCAAACATACAAAGTCAAGACTGTTACAAATCCAGAAATAAGTGTGCAGCTAATCAAGGAATATCCGAATTCAAGATTGATTGATTAGGATTATTGATTTAGTCTTCCATAATTAAGCTATAAAATTTACTAACAATCAACAGCTAACTTGTATAAATAGGTGATTGATTGTTCATAAAAATTGTCGAAAAAGTTGAACAAAAACTAAAAAATTCTCTATGAATAAAACATATTCATTATATTCATTATCCGTAATTGTAATCATTTTGCATTATTGAATAAACCATATTCATTATATTCATTAACTGATGTTACAATTGTTCTTGTTTCCACCAAGAATAATAAAAGTCTGATTGTTGATTAAACCGATATTATAAGTTAATCCCTTAATTTAATTCGTTAATCAAGTTCTGCGATTTATAAGACACAACATATATTATTATAGCACACGGAGTGAGGTTGAACGCGGCCAGTTCTCCTTTGGGAACGCCGTTGGAATGACATTCCAGACGACGTTCCGGACTGTGTTTCGGCTACAACGTCCCACCCGGGACACGGCTCACCCTTTTTTTTCTATTCCAATAGCTACTTCGATTTTAGATTTTTTTTAAAAAGGAACGGTCATATTATGTTTTTGTAAATATGTTTTTTATACCTTATTTTTAATGTATAATACAACACTTCAAACACAATTTTAAAGACATCAAAACACTCTTTTTCATCTACAAACAAACTAACTCAAAACTCTATAATTTCATATAAATCACAATGTCGAACAACTCAAAAAACCCGTATAACCTACACCCCAATGGAATCCGTTTCAACAACCTTCATCATCTTCAAACCCACATCACGACATACCTGATTTGGTACTCCATACCAATTTCCACAAACGCTATCATATCAACCACCATCCTATCATATACCCGAATTCTCACACGATCATATCAATATAACGCTTTCCTAATATGTAAGCATCGCAAAATACCCAACAATCCGACATCTAATCGGTGGAAGACGAGGTACTGACACCGCGGTTGGACCATCACAATCGAACCAAAAAAAGGTTTACAACAATGTAAGCTTTCGGGAACTGAAGGACGAACTCCGATTAGCCCACAGTTGGATTGTCATTTCTGAAGATTCCAACTGTGGAAACGCGCAAAACAATGAATCTTTTTGGTATATTATCATGGAAGAGTATCATGCCCGCAACTTTCCATTTATTCAAACAAAATATGTGTTGCCCTCAAAATGGTAGAAACTCAACGCCAGTTGCCAAAAGCGGGGAAGTATTTGGAAGTGCTTTCAATCACAAGAAAGAATCAGGGAAGGTGTTAATGACTTTCAGATTCGGATAGAGACACAATATTAGGTCGGAACACTAAAAGCTTTCAAAAGTTTTCAACCGTGGAAATTTTTGAAGGACCGCTAAAAGTAGTTAACTCCCTATCTCATTGTCTTCGGAAGGCAAAATGTTCCAAAACTCTGCGAGACGGTGCAAGTAGACGACTTGGAGTTGGACGAGGAATCAGAGCATAACAAAGAGAACCCAAATGCCGCGCTATTCGATGATGACCAGTTCTAGAATTCACGAAGAATAGAAAGAAAATCAAAATCCCAAAAGATGACATCCGGTTCCGCCGCTTTGTCTCACGCTTTGTTTGACAACTCGATCACTAATACCTTTCAAGGCGTCAGTTATAACAAGAAAAACTACTATCTGAATAGGGATCTCGAAACATTGCTCCGAATTTTGGCTATGACGACAAACAACTTGCCAGGACGAGACAAAGTAATACTGGAAAGGCAAATGGAGAAGAGTTGCTAGAAGTTGGGATTTGAATCGGATTCGGCTTCGAGAGAAGCTTAATTGCATTCTTTATTTTTATAACATTTATATTTGTAGGACTTGTAATATTTATTTTTATTTTTAATGAATTTATTTCTTTTATTTAATTTCTTTTGTTATTTACTAGTTGATAACCCGCGAATACGCGGGACTGTCACATAATTTTAATTCAAATTTTACTTTATATTTCTATTTTAATTTTTGACGTAATTTTTTAGTTTACATATTTATACGGTTGACATTACATAATTGTTTTTCAATTGAGGCTGAGATGCACATATGTTAAGTTGATAAAAAATAATAATCTGATCGTTTGATTTTGCAATCATCACTGGTTTTTTTAGACTTCTTTCTTTTGTTTGTTATTTTGGTGTATATTATTTTAATTGAGTTTTGGTTATAGAATTGTATGTGTGAAATATGAACACGATTGTATAATTTTTGGAATTCAGTAAGAATAATATGTGTTGATATGGTGTAAAAGGAAAAATAAATAAACTTTTATTTCGTAATATGAATTCGATTGTTTTCTTACTTCTTCTATAAGTAGGTTGTTCTCAATGTATAACGATTTTATTTTTATTTTCTTTCTACTCCATATTTATACTAAGAAAACATTGTTTATGTATAGTTTAAAAATAAAGTTGGAATTTACACTTACCACCATAATAATGTTTGCAAAGAGTGAAAACTTGCACAAAATTGACCACATAAATGATTTCACATCCTTGGAAGGATAGTGAAATTCAATTAGCACTTCATGAGCTTACTTGGTTTGGCATCTTCGTTGGTATATGTGGAACTCGACAATTGATTTAGAATCTACGACATAATTAGCTGTCAAAAAGATGTATTCACAGGTAGAAAGATAATTGAGGTACAATACAGCACACTATAACAATCTACTTATTAAATTATTTCAATTTTCTAACAAAGAAAAACCTTAAAAATAAGTTCTTGAACACTGTCGTGAATATTGTTACCACCCCCACCTTTTTCAGCAACAATATTCTCGTTGAACACTGTTGTTGAACACTATAACACTTGGTTCAACACATTAAAAACCTGCGTAGCCTCCGAACCTCGTGTATCTATATATATATATATATATATGTAAAAGTATATGTAACACAAGAGACTATGCTTTGGACCGGACGTTAGAAACATTAGTAGAGGTGTTAACATGTTTTAGTAAATTAAGTAATAATTAGCTTATGTTTGTTTTGGGTTATAACATACCCAAGTGTATGTAATTAAATGTAAGCCTCTCAATATTATTCAAAGTTGTGTGTGTTTTAGCAGTTAACAAGTTTCATCATTCTCTCATTATTCACACATTGTTCAATCACGAGCTCACTATAATTTACATAAACTCGATTTAGATTTTTAACAATTGGAATCATTTATTTAAAACCTAGCTTGAAATTGAATTTGATAAAACAATGGGTTATGAGGTGGTACTAGGAAAAGAATTTGAGAAAATTTTTGAATAGAAGGTCAAAAGAATTTGGAAACCAAAAGACTCATTGAAAACATCAAAAGTTGCTAAGAAATCTCAATCATCTAATAATTCATTAAGAAGTCTTACAACTCAAGGTAACTAACCATATTCAGTCCAAATGGGTACCAAAATACGTTCTTAAAGCTAGACACACTTATACATGGGTACGTAAAAGGCAAATTCTAGTTGCAAAACAAAAAGTTGAATTAGTTTTAAAATGGGTACCAAAACGAAAAGAACCATCAATTAACTTCAATTAATCCTAAAGAACTCTTTGCAAAATGGGTTCCTTAGGCGTTTACTCTTGTTTGAATTGTAGCATGTCTCGGTTTGTGTTTGGTATCTTGATTCTGGATGCTCCAAACACTTGACTGACAACAAGTCCCTTCTGATAAACTTTGTTGAAAAGTTCCTGGGGATAGTTAGATTTGGAACAACTATTTTGTTGCAATAATGGGGGTTGGTGATTTGGTTCGAGGAAAGATAACAACTAAACTGGTTGCATATGTTGAAGGATTGGGTCATAACTTATTCATTATTGGTCAATTTGTGAAAAGGGTTTAGAAGTACTTTTTCCGTAAAAGAAGTTGTTGTGTTAGAACTGAAGATGGTCAAGAATTGTTAACTGGCACTAGATCCACAAATCTATAAACTATAGATTTAGATAATGCTCAACCATTGGCTGATGTCTGTTTATTGTCCAAAGCTTCTTCTCAACAGTCATGGTTGTGGCATCGTAGGTTTTCGCACATGAACTTTAATCATATCAATAACCTCACTTGATCTGGTGTTGTCAATGGCATACCTGAATTACAATATGATAAAGACCATTTTTGCTAATCATGTGCCATGGGCAAAATGCAACACGCTTCTCACAAATCAAACCTGAACCAAGTTCAGGTTCTGTAGTTTACCGGTTATACATGGACTTGTGTGAACCTATGCTTGTTTAAACCATCAATAGGTAAAAAGTATATCCTCGTTATTATGGATGAGTATTGATGATACACGTGGGTATTCTTTTTAAGATCTAAGTCTTATACTCCATAGGTTCTTATCATGTTTTTAAAACAAACCCAAGTCAATTTTCAACATCATGTTAGGTCAATTCGTTTTTTAAATGGTACCGAGTTCAAGAACGCCACTCTTTATTCATATTTGGAATCGATTTAGATCACGCACCAATATTTCGTTGCTCGCACTCTACAACAAAATGGTGTCGTAGAACGTCGTAATAGAAATCTTATTGAAACAAACTGTACAATGCTTATATATTACAAATTGCCTATGTTTTTATGGGTAGAAGAAGTCAACACGGCGTGCTTTCCACAGAACTGTTCAAGCATTCACAAACGATTCGACAAGACACCATATGAGATAATCAATAACCCTCCTCCAAAAGTGAAGTTCTACAGAATTTTTTGTTGTCCTTGTTATGTTCTCAACGATCGTGAAGACTTGGGAAAATTTTCTTCTAAAGGTGATGAAGGAGTCTTCATTGGGTATTCCAAGATATCGTGGCATATCATGTGTATAATAAACGAACTCGAATAATGAACAAAAGCCTTAACGTCAAATTTGATGAATTATCATAGATGGCTTTCAAACAAAACATTTCAAAACCCGCTTTAACCGGTACCGGAAAGATGAGGCTGAATATTTAAACAGTTTTGTTGATGATCTTACAAAATTATTCTCAGATTTCTATGACGATTATTTTGCCAAACCTAAGGATTTGGAGATGTCACTAGCTTTAGCAGTTTCTACAGATACAGTTCATGATGAACCTTCTTTACTCTTAGAATGTGTTCATTATTCTTCAGATAATCCTATTGACTCTTAACTTGAAGCTTCTACAGAACCTATTTTTGTTGAGTCATCGGACCATTCTGTTCAGTCTGGAGCTACTTCACTCATCTATACATCTACATCATCAACAATGTCTCTTGTTTCATCTTCAACAACACCTTATGTTGATACTTCAAACGATCAATTTGTCTATCAACATTTACACCATGAAAGGAAATGGACAAGGTCTCATCCTTCTTCTCAAATAATTGGAGATCCATCAACTGGCGTCAAAACACGAAAAGCTACTCAAAATAAATGCTAATATTTAAACTTTCCGAGCTCAATTGAACTAGCTAACGTGAAGGATGCTCTTCAAGATCATGATTGGATAATTGCCATGCAAGACGAGTTGAACTAATTCGATTGTCTCAAAGTATGGAGACTTGTGCCTATACATCTAAGCACATCAATCGCTGGCACCAAATGGATCTTCAAGAATAAGAAATATGAAAAGAAAAAATCATTCGGAATAAAGCTCGTCTCGTGGCAAAAGGATATAGTCAACAAGAAGGAATTGACTATGACGAGACGTTTGCTCTAGTCGCTCATATTGAAGCTATTCGAATTTTCTTAGCTTATGTTGCTTACAAAGATTTCACTGGCTATCAAATGGATGTGAAAACAACATTTATGAATGACGTTCTTAAGGAAGAGGTGTATGTCGGCCAACTTGATGGATTTGTGGACCCACAACGATCACATGTTGTCTACCAATTGGATAAGGCGTTATATGCACTGAAATAAGTCCCACGAGCTTGGTATGAAGTCTTATCCTAATTTCATGTTCAATCAGGTCTCACAAAAGGTACATTTCAGACTACTCTGTTCATTAAGAAATAAAATGACAACATAATTCTAGATTTATGTAGATGACACTATATTTGGATCTAGAAATGCTAAATATTACAAAACCTTTCAGCGTTAATGGTCTCTCAATCCGAATGAGCATGATGGTGAAATGAATGATTTCCTTGGTTTTCATGTTCAACAATTGTCCACAGGAATTTTTTATAAATCAATCAAAATATATCTTATATATTTTGAAAAAGTTCAATATGTTAAATTCTCAACCAATATCCGAATATTCAGATGCAAATGATGTAGGTTACAAGTTAGATTGAAAAAGTTCAATATGTTAAATTGTCAACCAATATCCGCATATTCAGATGCAGATGATGTAGGTTACAAGTTAGATTGAAAAAGCACATATGACGGTGTTCAATTTCTCGGAGACAAACTAGTCAATTGGACCTCGAAGAAGCAAAATTGTGTCCCCACATCCGCAACCAAAGCTGAATATGTTGCAGCTGCTGTTTGCTACTCTCAAGTGTTGTGGATCCGCTCTCGTTTAAAGGGTTACAGTATCCATTACGAGCGATCCCCATATATTGTGATTCTCATAGTGCAATTGCCATCTCTTGCAATCTGGTTCAACGCTCGAAAACCAAACACATCGATATACAGTATCATTTTATCAATGATCATATTGAAAAGGGTAATATAGAGTTATTATTTGTAAATACAGATTATCAAATTGCCGACTTATTCACCAAACCTTTATATGAAAAATGTTCTAATTTCTTGGTGTTTCAGTTAGGTATGTTGTCTCTTAAAATCTAATACGTCATTTTTCAAAGTTATCTTACCTTTATATAATTACTTTTTCAATACATGTAATATACCGTAATATTTTGAGGGGGAGAATCGTTTGTTACGGAGGAGTTATTCATATATGTATATATATATATATTATATGTATGTATATATTATATGATTGTATGAAAGTTTCTGTTATATTTTATGTAATATTATAAATATTATAATTGTTATAATATGTAAATATCTTAGTTGATATTCTTATTAAAAAAAAATCTTTATATACGGTTTTCTCTTCAATTTCAAATTTTTTTCTTTCTTCCAACCTGTTCATCATTCAAAGACACAAATTCGTGCACCATCAATGTTTAATCATGTAATTATTCAAAAGTTGCTTGTTTGTTATGCTTTGGGATTCAAATCATGCATTTCATCATCATTTATAACTAGTAAACGTCAACCTCTATTTAATCGTTGACAAATATACTAGATAGATACATTTATTTGATTATTAGAGTGCCATATCTGATCATAGCATGTCACAAAGATTTATCTGCATCAGTTATGGAATACTTTAAAGTTTTTTGCTGATGCAACTCCACCCTGGTTTGAAGCAATGATTGAGACAAGTGCAGTTTCATTCAAATTACTAGAATGTCGAAGGATTCTCAGGCTACCAGTTCCAATTGACTTCGCACGAAACAATCAGTTACTCAATGATTATGAGGAATATTCAACGGAGTCCAAATTGTAGGATGATATCACAAGACTGGGGTATGACGGTGATTTGACACGTATCTCGTCTTTTGTCAGGACGAAACTGGAGCTTAACATCCAAAAATACGGGTCAGGATTAGTGCAGTTTAACAGTTCTTCGTATTTTTCAAGGACTGGCTTTCGACAAGCACTACATCAAAACTACGGGTTAGGATAAGTGCAGTTTAACACTTCTTCGTATTTTTCAAGGACTGGCTTTCGACAAGCGCTACAACTTTGCAAATCTAATATGGACTCATCACGTGACTCTTGTCCTCGACAAGTCAGTTAAACGTGCGCTTAACTTCATAAACTTCATGAGATTTCTTAAGATCCTCATTCATCAATTCATGCGAGTATACTCGGAGATTCCAAGACGCGCTGATGAGCCAAAAACATTTTTTAATCTTGTGCATCATTTCCGCGAGAAGTGTGGAGAGCGAATATTACATGCATGATAATTCTAGAAGCTCTATTGGAATATGGTGATCCGGAGGCAGAAAGTGTGAGGGAGTATTGGGAAGAACATTACCCTTGGGACACAGTCAGGACCAACTGAGTCAACCCACCAAGATAGTTTAGGATTAGCTTGTTAGGGTCCCCATGAGCGAGAGTCTGAGGGAGATAGGGTGGATGATGCAGTAGATACTGATTTTGACGATGAAAGTAATTCTGATTCGTATAATGATGATAATGACGATGTTTTTCATGTTCATTCGTGTCACACCCCGCCAAAATTCCAAACGTGATTAATTAAAGCGGAAGCACGGGGGGTGACGTGATCATTCAATATATAATCCAAGAGCATATGATTATCACAGAACATATGATTAAGATATCATAAATAATGTTTACTAAACGTTACAAATTGTCACGTCATACAAAATAATCATCGTTTCCAAATACAACATTGTTCGAGGATTTCATAAATATGGCTAAAGAGTTTATAGTTATATAAAGAAAATGCCTTTTATGTCCAAAAGTGTGGCATCCTAATTTATTGAATAAGCGGGGTCCCAACATGCATGCAATTCTTACTTCGATGCTAATTCCCAGAAAAACATAGTTAAAACGGTCAACAAAATGTTGAGTAAATTCACAAGTTTAAGACTATCAGTAAACCATTTTGTAAATCAATCGCTGCAAGCCTAAATCCTTTGTAATATGGTATAGGATAGGTTCGTATAAATTCGTGTGGAAAACACAGATGGTGATCTCCTGAAGGCTAGCTAAGTCCTACAAGTTAAAGTGCCGACACCTAGGCCTATAACTAAACCATGACCTATTGTGTATCGTTTGCCTTGGACCAATTTAAATATATGCTCCTCGTCTTGATCAATATCGGTGGTTAGCGTGACTAACAAAAGTGGGAGGGACGTCATCCCAATAGTACTATTCGTATATTCAGTGCCTAGCGTCATCTAGCTAATGGTTATAGTTTGTAAGCATGAGGACTTCTATGCACTACAACTAGTTTAACGTAGGTTTTCTCAAAGATTCGTTTTCATGTTTCAAAGCATCGTATGAAAATCATTCATATGTTTTTCACCCCAGTTTAAAAGCAGTAAAACAGTAAAATAGGGACTGTGAACTCACCTTGTGAGTTGCGTGAGTGCTAATGTTTAAAATGGAATAAGTTTGACTAAAGTAGCCTCCTAGCGCCCTATACGCATGAGGTTGTTTGTATAAGTAGACGGCTAATATTCCATCTATCTTTGTATAAGAAGACAGCTAACTGCCCATCTATGCTAGTTGTTCACTCAACTAGTAGGATAAAAGTGTATTTCGTTTTCAAAAGTGAGTACGACCCATTGGTGATAGTTTTATAATTTATTTCTAAAAATATTAGTATTCTCATATTGTTTTATACTTATACTAGTATGTTTCTCGAAAATCATAGTTATTTTGCTATCAAAGTATACGTTAAATGTCTATACTTTCAAAATGTATTTCAATTGTGAAAACGCACTTTTAAATCGTTCAATCGTTCTCGTTTATGGTTTTTCTAAAACGTGTCGTTAAATAAGTTCTTTTATTTGTTCAAGATATAAACCTATTGCTCAAATATTTTCATGTTTAGTCCTTTAACTAACTCCATTTGTTCATTTTTAAAAACTCAAGTTTAAACATGTTGGAATAGGTGTCCCCCGTTCGGGTGATATGGGTCACCCGTTCGGGTAGGCCAATCTAGCTAGGTGTCAGATTTTCCGTTTGGGTGATATCTAATAGAGGTCAAACCAGCTTAATTCACCCGTCCGGGTAACGCCAAAATCTGGCATTTTTCCAGTTTTTCATAAATACATCCAACACATGATCTTTGCCATTTTAAACCACATTTTGAGTATTTAAACAAGATCAAACATGTTCATAGTTCTAAAACATGAAGTTAAAAGTTTTCTTTACTCGTTTTAAACCTTACTTTTTGCTTTTCAATTTTTCCACGGTTTTCGGTAGTTTTAACAAGCTTTTCGCCATTTTTAACCATACACTCATTTTTACGTTCAACCACCTCATAATTTATATAAAATGAAAAAAAAACACTTTTCTCTACTCTTTTCAAGAGTTAAAACGTTATCTTTCATCATTCACTCTTTTAAGCTCGTTTTTAACCATTTAACTCTTTCAACCAAAGTTTTCACATACATTTAGTCGAGTTTTTCAAGTAAGCCTACATACTGACATAAATGTAACTGAAACTTATAAAATAACAAGATTAAGAGAGAGTTTTCTCACAATGCTCTTAGTTAGATTTTTAAGAAGAAAAGAAGAGAACTTGAATCTTTACTTGAAACTCCTAGTAAACCCGTTTCCTAGCTTCAACCCTTAGCTTATAGCCCGTGAATGCTTCTAAATAAAATAGATGTTTATGATATCAAAAGTGTGCAAGGATTGGTGGATTAGTGGTGTAAAAATGGTGGTGGTTAGTGATGGTTTATGGTGGTTACTTGAAGAACTAAAGAGGTTGAGATGGAGATGATGATGAAAACGATTTTGAGAGGGAGGGAGAGTGCAGATTTCTTTTTGATAAGAGAAGTGTGTGTGTTTCATTTACTTGTAAATGGGCACAAGTATGGTGAGGTGTAGGGAGGTAAGGTGATGGATATTGCATAGGGAAAGGAGTGGAGATGGGGGTGTAAGAATGGTCGCGGGGGGTGGGGGGGGGGGGGTGGGGCTCTTGGGTCGGTTTTTAGGAAGAAAATGGGGGCCTTTGTGGTCTAACTAATCTTAAGTATAGGTGATTAACTTAGATATTTAATTTAAATCTTGGTTAATTAGGTGTTAAACATGTAATTAGGTTTAATTAGGGAAATTTAAGGGTAACTTAATTTGATTAGCATATTATTAGTTGATATATATATAATATTCGAATAATTAACCTTATCTCGTTTTGTTAATTACGTATTCTCAACGTTGTTGTACGAAATTTAAATCGCGTAAGTGTTAATTCAACATTCGTAACGTTATGCCTCTATCCCTAGCATAATAATATAAGATAATTAACTACTATTTATTATCAAATAGTTTCAAGTTATTTATGAAAGCTTATCACCAACCTTCGTATTAGTCGGAACCTACCGATCGTTTCACGTAATTTTCAATAACTACGTATGTGTAATGCATCATGCATTAAAATCGTGTGTATCAAAATATGCATCGTGGGCTCGTGCTAGCTTTATCTCAATTTAATCAAGTTTAGTTTCAATTGCGAGGGAATTAGCGTAAGAATGCATGATTAAGGTGTACGGAAATGCACCTGATTTCGAGAGGTGTCACAATTCGAGTCCAGATGCGGTTAGATTGAATCATTCTACATCTGTGTCCATTTATCCAGTCGTAGAGCCCATAGTTGAGGAGATTGACCGGGAATGGAGGAGTAAGCGGAAAAATGAGGGCGTCCTGATGTGTACAATCTAGTTATAAATTTATAAACAAAGAAGTACCGCAAATAAACTATTACACAACCGGGCAATGTACCATGTCGAGAAGTAGTATAGCTTGGGTAAGTTCGAGTCGAACCAAGAGGACCGTGCAATTAAGAGTGTTTAGTGAATGTTAGTTAATTAAAAAAAATAAGTAAAGGTTGGGTTTTTGCAACCGAATTGTTGCTTTGCAATTATCACTAACTAAGAATAAAATTAAACGATAGGCAGTTGGATACTGAAGTATCAGATATTAAGAGAAAAATTCATCTAGACTAGCTCACTAATGATTTCGGGGTGTTTGTTAAATGAGTTTATATGACATTTTTTGTCAAACCAAATCGAGTATGGAAGTCGTGTTCACTATTTCCAATAGATTAAGTAAAATTAACCTTTCGTGTTCACTACGGGTTTTAAAGTAAACTAGTCTCAATTTAATCTAATAACCAATAATTTAATCTTGTAAACTTATGTTTGCAGGAATACTAAACCTAAGTTGAGTTCTCTACTTGGATTCAATATAATCACAATTAAGTTCAATCAATCAATCTATTTAAATTGTGCGTTCGCGTCAATTCAATTCTCATTCATAGACAAATGATTATAATGAATAAAAGACATGCAATAGTGTTCACTAGAACATCCAATCATTCATCAACAAATTAATTGAATAAATAAAACTTAATCACAATAGGATCTTCAATCAAACATTGACTAAACGGTTATAAACATCATATGATTAACACCCCTAATCATAGTTCACCTCATCTAAATGAATGTAAAATAAATTAGCTCATAGCTAGACTAGAATCAACAAAAGAGGTAATTAATACCAAAGTAAACATTGTAATTCAAGGAAAAGATGTAAACCGAATGATGTAAATGCCTAGTAATGTTGAATATTCAATCTTAGATGAATAATAATAGCAAAACAAGAAGAAATCTTGAAAAAGCACCAAAATTCGCCCAAACTACAATACTTCTTCAATATTTGTACGAGGGAGTTATAGCCAAAATTAGGGATTAATTTATGTTAAAAAGTCAAAAATCCCGCATCTAATAGCTACCCGGCCAGGTAGGATCAATACCCAGCGGGTACCATTTTTCTGGGCCTTTTTACCACTTTGAAGCACGTTTACCCCGCTGGAAGGCTTAGTACTCGGAGGGTAATATTTCTTTCCAGCATTTCACATCTTCTTGAAAGTTGTAGCCTTTTGAGTTCCAAGAATTTGGGCTTTTGAATCACCTCAATCGGAGTTTGTACGAGGGAGTTATATCCAAAATCGTGGAGCCTCGCCGAAACTACAATACTTCATCATTTTTGATCTTTTCTTCAACATTTTCACTCGTTTTCTTCTCGCATCCATTCCTAACGATAGTAAACACATTTAAAGCATATTAAGTACCAAAAGTTCATTAAACCAATGATAAATGCAGATAAAACGAGAGGTAATGCGAGGGTAAAACATGTATAAGTTGAGCGTTATCAGTCCCACAAACCAATCGTCGGGTTACCACATCTACTACGAGGGGTCCTCTATTGACACCTAGTATAGAAAGATAAGCTACCCACTGATCGTTGCACATACGCCATCTAGCCACTTAGTGTCCTCTCAACAGGACACTGATTCATTCCATGGAGACCAACCGCATAATCTATCGACATCTCTTGTAGAGAGTGTTGACATTGAAACAGGTGGACAATTCTCTCTAGTCCCCACTAGGACACAATCGATTCTACGAATAAAAAGAAGTACGTTAAATGTACCAAACTTAGGACACATGTGTGTTATGCTAACCTTCATGGTTCAGTTGTCAGTCTTCGTGAATGGACCGGAACTCCCGTAGAGGCATCACAAGTTGATGTTACTCGAGGATCGGGAGGAAATCATATCAATGTTAACATCACGCCAACATTGAACATACGTCACACTGTTGATTTCTCTGTCGAACCTCTATGTGTGTAAACTGAGTACCTACGTGGCTCATGTGTTACTTTACCACGTTGCTACACAATCGTTCCTTGAAGCCACGATGAAACCTATCTTGGAGAAGTTGACATTCACGGAACGCTTGCTGAAAGGGAAAGGGCTTGCAACTGAAGAAACTTCCGCAGATGAACTGAAATCAATGTTGCTTGCTCGTCTACTACAAGACTCAACTTGTGCTGAAGATGTTGATCTAGTTTCCCTGTTTCGGTAACACAATACTAAACCCTCGCTTGATGCACTCACTAAACAAGTGGCCAGACTTACCAAAACCATGACGAACTTAAACCGAAAAATACGACGCCTTGAATCCTGTAAACCTCAGTCTCATAAACATAAGAGGAAGCATGATGATCATCCTGAGGGGGAGAAAGCCTTAAAGACTTTGAGAAAGCAACAAGAGTTAGAATCAAGGCCACAAGAGTCTGAGAATGTAGATATTGGTGGTGGCGGTGATGGTGGAAATGAGGAGAATGTGGAGAAAGAAAATGTCGACGTGGATGAAACTAGGGAGAATAGTTATACGGTTGAAATGCCTCACAAAATGTTTTCCTTGGATTTCTAGGAACTGAAAAGTGGGAAAGTAATGAAGATTGTCCGTAATGTTGATTATAAGCATGATGTGTATATAGGTTTAGAACAATTAGATAATGATAGTTTCGAGGGTTGGTAGATTGGGCAACTGAATGAGTCTCAAGAAGAACAATGATCAAAACTACCAAATGAAACTCAACAAGAAGGAAATCATGAAGGATCAAATCAAGGGGGAGTATCGCCCAAAGAAGCTTAACAAGAAGGAGATACTGAAGGGTTAAATTAGGGGGATGTAGAATATGGGTAAATTATAGATGGCAGGTTCATCATGAAGGTAGAAATGCATTATAAAAAAATTGGCATGCCATAGCTAGAAGACAAAGTCTACAAGATCTGGTGCAAAAAGCCATGCAACTTGAATGAAGGGCTCGTAAATATGGAATCAATCACTTTCCGAAAGATCGAAAAAGAAATATGTGCATATGATGAGATATAGGAGACTAAACAAGATTGTAGCGTGTTCAAACCATATAATGGTTCATATAAGAGTAGTTGAACTTGCTAAGCTGAGAAACTGTTTGTATGCATACATTGATGTGCAAAGGACTGACATGAAGGAATATTACTTCGAGGAAGCAAATTTCATTAATTTGAGCCAAGACAACCTAGAATTTTTGTACAATGAACTCAGAACGTTAATGGTTAGATCTCAATCAATTATGACATGTCTTACAGTGATAAAGCGGTTAATAAAAGGCATGATTGATGTATTGGGTATTGAAGATGTTCGATTGGGTTTGGCGAGTCATCAACACAAGGTGAATTTAACTAAACCGAATAAGGTTTTAGAAAGAGTTGATCAATTGAATATACATGATATTGTAATGAAACCGGATCATGGAATAGTTTATCTAGATGAAGGAAAAGAGAAGAAGTTTTTGCGCTTCTCAGAGTTACAAAAGTATTGTGATGAAATGCCAAAATTAATCAAAACAGATCTTGTTCAAAGGTTAAAAGGAAATACGATGACGAGAACCAGAAACACAAGTCAAGAATTCAACATGAGAGTTGAACTTCAAAGATATCAAATGAACACTGCACTTAAATTGATTGAAGAAAGGATGGACTTTAGAAATCTCATTCGAAAATTTCTAATATGGCCGGGCTTCGATATAAACGTGTTTTCTTTTCGAATCCTGCATGCTAAATTCTAGGGGGAGATTGTTAGAAACATTACTAAAGGATTTAGCATGTTTTAGTATATTATGTAATAATAAGCTTATGTTTGTTTTGGGGTATAAAATACCAAAGTGTTTGTAATTAAATGTAAGCCTTTCAATATTTTTTAAAGTTATGTGTGTTTTACGGTTAACAGTTTTATCATTTTTTTTATTATTTACACACTGTTCAATCATGAATTCACTATAATTTACATAAACTCAATTTACATCTTTAAAACTGGACCAGCGAATTATTAAGCAGTTTGGGCCTGAACCCATGGGCCAAAAGCGGTAGATGACCAGTCTGGTCTCTGGGCTCGTACCAATAATTGATTTGCATCCTGGAAAACTGTTTTGGTTTTAATCATTTTATATTAACAATTGTCGTTTTATACGATAAAATTATATAATAATAACAAAATAAAATACTGGGATTTAGAAATTTTTTTCATAATAATATGAAATAATTGTTGTGAATTAAATATATCTTTACTTTTATAGAAAAATGGATTCAGCCAAATGGATATGTTGACTTGAGTATAGACCTACTAAATAAGATATGTTCTGTTAAATTGTAAATTGGATCGAACGATTGTTCATTCTTTAACGAAAATACTAATATAAAGGAAAATATTTGAATCTCTCTAAAAGTTAGAAGTAAGCCAACAAGATGCTAGATTATGTCACCATAGTTAAGAAGTAGCAAAATCCAACGATTACATCTGACCCATATACATATATTCTACATAAATCTTCATAACTAATTAAATGTTAATCTTTCTAAAGCCTCCTCCATTGTATCGATATGGCTGGTCGAACCATACGACGACCTTCTCTTATCTCGGCTTCTAATTGTCAAAGGCGAAGGGCTGAATTCTGGTGCTGTAACCATAGATGACCACGAACTGCCACGCATTGCTGGCCTTTTAGCCCGAAGACTAGCTGCACCAGCTTCTGCTGCCACCCTTTTCTTGGTGGTATCATCAACGTATAAAAGATCATCAATCCTCGCCATTAAGTTGAAAGCCAAACTTTCAATCACCCTAGAGTAGCTCTCAAGTATAGCTTGTCCTACATCCTTAAAACACAACTATATTCAGAACTTTAAATGCACTTCTTCTACCTCATATTCAAAAGTCTTAATTGTAAGTACTCAAGTTTTGAAAATGTCCGATGTATACATCTATTTTTTTTTTGTAAGTTTCGTACACATAAATGTAAAAAGTGTAAAGTTTAATGCATGTTCAAACCATTAAGCCTTAATAAAAGGAATTCTAGACAACATGTATCTCGGGTTAGCCTGGCCATACTGGTACCAAACTCATCCAACTGATCATTATTGCTACCTCTAGTTACTCTCTACTTATTAAAAAGTTGGCAGAAAGAACATACCTTGTTAGATTGAATCTTGTCAAGATCCAACCTTGTGCGTGGAAGGCCAGGGAATTGTAGCTTTAAGTTCTTTAAAAGAGTGTATGCCCTTCCTGCCAACAGTTTGTTTTTGTCTTTATCACCACTCAGCCCTTTCACATTTCCGGTCCATGATAGCTTTCCGCTTCCATGACTCTTTGAGCGTTTGCGTGTCCAAATATGCACGGCTGCTTCGATCCTATTTGCTATTTGAAGAGTGGTGCATTCTGACGACATCTCCAAGTAGTCCAAAAGGGAATCGGGTGAGAACTGTGCTGTAGATATATGCTGGTGGAGCGTTTCGCCTAAACAAACTTTTGCACTCTGAATGTTTCAACAAAAAAGGGTTATATTTGGAGAATTGTCGTTTAAGCTGGCAAGAATGTAAGTATGTAACAACCCGCACACATTAAAAAGAATGAGAATGTAAGGGGGCAATTTGTAACGTGTCCAAAATTAATAAATAAAAAAGATTGATTACAAAGTATTATAGCTGTGGAAATCTTGACCCATATACTTATGAATGGGTAAATATATTTTTGTTCTTTTTAAAGGGCAAATACATACCCATCACCCTTTAATACACTCTTTTCTGAAGTGCTACTAAAACCCTAAAATTCTTGGCTGTTAATATCCCCTGATACCACTAGACTGAAGGCCAAATTCGGGTAGGCTAAAGGCCGGTAATTAGGCTATGGTTATCCTTAATAGGTGAAATACGTCAAATCAAAATATTTTGCTGAAAGGCATACTAGTGAAATGGGTCAAACATGTCAAATGGGTTAAAAGTCTTCCAAACTGCATTATTAATTCTTGCAGCCTCGTAAATGGTTTTCTTTTAAAAAATAGTTAGATTAGATTAGATTTCTATTGTATTTAGCACAATAGGTATACATAAAAAAGGATCAACATAGATAAAAACATGTTTGCTAGTCAACCCATCATGACCGAGCCATACTAAAAACAACAAATTTAAACTTTGGCTTACTTTGAACCGTTACCCAACCTGCTTCCCAGCCCAGGCTACTATCTTTGCATTCTAAGCGTGAAGCTATAGTCTAGCAATTCTACTGACTATAAGTTGATCTCAAAGCTATATTGTACTATAAGTACATAAAAGAAATCTTTATACCTTTGGCAAGCTATCTAAGTAAACTTTAGGAACTTCCATCTGTGACAACACATTGCCATTGATCGCTGCAGCTGCTTTAAATATTTGATTGCTACATTGCCTGCATTGTTTCAACCTCTTAACTGTATTTTCCAATAATCCTTTAGGCGGAACCTTTGGGAATGGTAACCACCATTTCTCTTCATATTGAATCAAAGAGCTATCAGATAATGAAGTATTAGAATGCCTTTCAAGTAACCCACGATCAACGTAATAAAACTCTGAATCATGGAATCCATCAAGCATGGTTAGAAGCATCACGTCTAGATTTTTAAGTGCTGGAAGATTTACATATAAATCGGACCGGGGTCTAGTCACCATGACCTCAAAAGTGCCACCTTCTGGGAATTCCTGAAATGATGGTGTAAGCTCGACGATTGAATCACTCACTGATAATAGCCATTCCATTTCTTTTCTCCACATTGACTTGTTTTGTTGACTCAGGGGTTCCAGTTTCCACAAATCACCAAAAACAGTAGCTGCAAATGAACAACAATAACATCAATAATACTATCCTTTGACTCTTGTAAGTCAAGTTAATATTTTCGAAACTGAAACTTGGTACAAAATTCCTTTATTTATGCACTCAATCTTTCTCTCTTTGTTGCATCACTACAAAATTCATTGTTGGTGTTCTTTATTTTTACCGGGAATAACAGATATCATATCAATTATGTAGTTTGAGGATAATTTTCTTTGACTGTTAAGAAAAAGTAGAAAATTGGACAAACCAGAGAGATGTGTAATTGCATTAGAGATAGCAAGTGCAGTACAAACTCCATTTCCTCTTCCAGTCATATCTTCTCCGAGTAGCAACTTAGAAAATCTATCTTTCATCAACTGAACCTCTACAAATAACATCACAATTAATGAATTACAAACCACAAAAAATAGAATTACATAATTTCACTTGAATCCCATCTTTACATTATCTTCAAATAAACATACATTCCTAAGCAATTAGTCCCACTTCCCTACTTTTAGGATCAAACCAATTAACAAAATTAATTCAAAATCTAAACAAAATAGTCTTCAATTTTTATTAGAGGTCCCAAGTTTAATTTTTTTCTTTTTTATACCCAAGCCAACTTTTATCAAAACATAAACTGAATAGTATTCCTGCAAAATGTTGATAACTGGCAACGTTGACCAGTCCACAGTGTCAATATTATTAGTATACCAAACAGACATTACCAGTAAGGTTTTGACTCTCATCTTTGCCAGCATACTTTCCTCCGGGCAGCTTGACCGGAGAAAGGACGGGCAAGTACGAGTGCTGCCCGAACAATGGCGGTGTACTAGTCGAAGTAGAAGCAACCGGAGAATCAAAAGAAGAAGCGCCACAACTCTCGGATTCACTAACATCAGCACTGACACTATAATCCTCAAACCTATGATCAGATTCATCTCCTGAGTTTTCCATCAATTGATGGTGGTATAAAATAAAGTTAAAGTAATATACTTATGATATGTTAATTAACTAATAAAATGTGACAGTAGATTAATAATTTTGTGTTGATCGGAGAGTGAAAAAAGAAAAAGCGTTAAAGTTGTTAAAGATGTCTTCTTTACAGTTATGTGTGTAGTGTAACGTCAACATGGTGTTGGAACAATGGTCCCATCTTGCCGGGTGTATAAATTAAATTAAATTAATTAAATACAAAATAAATATAAATATATATGATGAATATTCGTTTTTGGTTTGGTTGTTATCAATAGTGACGGTGGTGGTACTACCTCTATGTATATTTACAAATCATATAATCAATTTCACATGTTCCGTTTTCATTGTACGGATGATATTTTAGCAAAATAAAATATTATATAATAATAATAATTAATAATAAATATAATAATAAAAAGAATAATGGAAGTATGAAAGAAGTTGTGTCTACGACAAATTGTACCGCTGCTATCATGATTTTTTCTTGCAATTTAAGATGAATACGTAACCTGTATTTTGTTTTTTTATAAACAAATTTTGATAAATGATTTTGGTAAATAATTAAGTATTTCCATATAATTTAAAATATTGTAACTTACTCAATTCCATAAAAGTTTGGAATCAGTAATGACCTCATAAATATATATTTTGGGATTAAAATTTGGTAGGTTATGTAAAAGTTTCAATAACATTTATAATCATTTAAGTTCGATTAATTTGGGTGGGTGGGATATTTATATATGTATTATTTTGTGTTTCAAAAAACACTTTTTCGTTACACTTAATAAGTCATTAAATTGGTAACACCAATTTATTGAACTTCACATTTTCTAAAAGATGAAATTACATATTTAATATTCAGTTGTTCAACTTAATATGAATTTAATAGAAAATTTTCTTATATATTAGTACTAGCAAATAAAAACAGTCAAACTGAAGCGAAACTTATATAAGAAAGTAGTTTTGTAGGATGGTTTTTTCTTCAAGGATGCACTTTGAGCACAACTGCTGTTTGATCGGCGGTCGAAGTCGATTGCTAATATTTTTTTAGAATAAAAGAATGTAAGTGACAATATGGAGGAAGAGAAGTAGAAGGAGAAAAGAGTTATTTTAGAAGAATAAATTTGGACTCTAATCGTGTGAAATAAAAAAAAAAATAATAATAAATAATTGAAGAGATGATTTAAAGGAAGAGTTTGGTTAAGAAGAGTTTGATAGAAAACAAAGAAAAATCAAAATATAGTCGCACAATTTGATCGTTCCGATTTATCGCTGCATAATTTTGTAGCATTTCGTTAGAAACTAAACTAAGATCATTTTAACTCATTGTATTTAAAGATGAAGTAAAAGAGCACGATCCTTTCGAACCGCCAACATATAGCGGACAACCGAAGAATGGTTATTATTTGATTCAATTGATCCTTAAAATATAGCGAACCTGACTCTACACATTTACATCTTTAGAGAGTGTTTGGCTTAACTTGTGAAGATGGGTTTAAGCTTTTTAGCTTAATAGGTTATGAGCTTAAAAAACTTTTTATTTATAAAGCCCAACTCCTTGACTTCATAAAAATGAGCTTTTTATCGTCAGCAACTTAAAAAGCTTAAAAATGTTTGACAATGCTAAATGACTTATTACATCATCTAAATGCAATAAGCCAACAAGTTTCTTAAGAAAAAGCTAAGAGGAGAAAATGAGTACGATCCTAACTTGAAAAATTGAGTGGAGAACGTTATGAAAACGACAAGGGATGCAGGATTGCAAGGGGGGCAAGTTTTTTAAGCTAAAGTGGATTTGGCAAAATATGGTCCGGAAGAAAGGGTGCCGTGCCAAAAAAAAACTAATCAACACATAAATTAGCAAAATGTCAACACTTTGATGTTTACAAAAAAGAACAAAATGATATGAAATTTATAACCATGTTTGAAAAGCCATACATAAACTGTTAATTTCATATATTTTGCAGTATCACGAGCTTTCATATATTTTGCAATATCACGAGCAAATCTATAACCAGAATCAATCAAGAACACCAAAACGACTCGTAAACTACACTCAATTACTAAACTGGTCAAAAGCCAAATATAAACTTAAAAGTTGTACCTCACTTACAAGAAAATACCAACAAGTGATAATCATTCAGAGACAAAATATATTTCAGGATGACAATATGTAAACCTAAAATCAAGAATCAAATGTCACTAGAATACAAAAAAATCACAGTTATCAGAATTCCGAGAACAACAAACATAAATAATATTTTTGATAATAAAAAATCATAATAAAACCTTTTTTTTTTTAACGACAATTTTATAACTAGCTTAGCAAGAAGCTAAAGCTCAAAAGCTAAAGATTACAGAACATTTAAAGGGCTTTTAAGCCAATCTAACCAATCTAGATTTCTCCTAGATCTAGCATTGCTCCAGACAAAAGAGTAATAAACAATAAGATCAACTAAATGCTCCTTTATTAGAATTTCAGAAGAGAAGATGTATTAACTTCTGGTTAGAGATTTGCTCGTCCTTCCAGTTATACCAAGATCCAAATAATGAACTTTGACCTCTACAAAATACGAACGATTACAAAATAAGTCCTAAATAAGTTACAAGTTACTCGTTTCAATTAAGATTTATATTTAGAACATTCCCCCTCAATCCTTATATTGAAACAAGCCAAACAACTTTAACTGCTTACACAACAAATCATGTTGTAAAGCAGGTAAGCCTTTTGTAAAATATCATATGTATTAACTTCTGACTTGATCTGAACAACTTTAATTACTCAAGAATTTATCTTTTCCCTTAGAAAATGAAGATCAATTTCAAAATGTTTTGTCATTTCATGAAATACAGGTTTTGCATCAATTTGTATTGCTGATTTATTATCACAATGAACATCCACAAGAATTTATACTTTTATGTTAAAGTCATTCAAATTTTTGAGAACCCAACTCACTTCACAAGTTAGATAAGCTAATGCTCTGTATTCTGCTTCTACGGATGACCTACAAACAGTGAATTGTTTCTTGCTTTTCCAAGAAATCAAAGAATCACCAATATACGAACAATATTATGTTAGTGACCTTCTTGAAATAATACATTTACCCCAATAAGAATTCATATAAGCAGTTAAACCAAAACTTTCAGACCTTTTAAACAAGATAACCTTACCGGGTAAGCCTTTTAAATTTCCGAGAACTCTCATAGCTACTTTTAAATGAGATTGCATAGGTGCATATATGCGTTGGCTAAGACAGTATACAAAGTATACAATATCTTATCTAGTTAAGGTAAGATATATCAACTTACCTATAAGTTTTTGATACTTACTTATATTTATTAAAGGAGTGTCACCAAAATCATGCACAACAAAACTTAATAAAACACAATCAGATTCCAAAGTATTGTTTGGAGTGTTTACAATTGTTTATCTCCACTTCAAAATTACCAATTAAACACAATATAATCAGCATATACTAGTAATGTAATGACTTATCATCAAACTTCTTGGTAAATAGAGAATAGTCATTAATTTTCATCTTTGCATCTTTCATATACAAACAAAAGAAACTTATTAATTTTCATTTTTGAAACATGGATTTTCAGATAGAAGAATCGATAGATTGTTACAGCTTCATGGCACAGATGTTGGGTGCATCCTGGATAGATTAGGAGCAACAGAGGTTGTATTATGAAGAATTGTAAAATGAGAAATCAATTTCTTTAGTCCTTATATATGAGTGTCTCTTTTCTAATAGATAGTTCGATTCCCGCATAATGCGGCGGTTATGAATAGAAAATATGATAATGGTCGAAAATGATAATCCTTTTAATGATGATGATTGTAAACTTTTGTTTCAATTTCATTTATATTTTATGTTATCACAATAATTGTATTTTAATTATTATTTATTTTATATTTCAAATAAAGATAATTATAAGGTGTATAAACTAAAAGAAGCAATTAAGTGTAAATTTATTTGATTTTTAGTCTCCATATTTATATATTATTGAAAGGGGCATAAAAATAATTTTCAATCTTTCAATTTTTAAACAAGACTTATAGCTAAATGTTTTATAACGATATAAAATTAAGGTAAGATGTTTGATTTATTACATTAATACACAATTTTTTCCAATAAAAACATACGTATAAAAAGTAACAATGAGTATCCCTCCTTATGTAGGAACATAACATAAAATTAAAAGAATGTGACCTTGAGCTAAGGTCGAAAAACATTTGTACTAAAACATCCAATGCATTGCTTATCTAGCACAACTAAAAATTACACAAATAGAACACTCTTTCTTCACTCTCAAATTACTTCTATTATATTTAGAAACCGGATCTAAACTCAACCTTCTAACTCACCTTGGTGGGAGATTAAAGGGGTCGTGTGTGGCTGCCGCTAGCCTTTCCACAAAGACGAGCATTCTTTGGTATTGGAAATTCGTCTCTAACTGACCCCGAGTTGGTGTAAACACGTAAGTAAAACTGTTGTCCAAGATATTGTCGTGCCCAAAACTCTGTTCTTAAATTCCACATACCCACGTTGTCGAGTGGTATGTAAAGTGCTGACCATGATTTTGGGTATACCTACACATTAAAAGCATCATAAGCTCAGTCAACAACTTTTAAAACTGGTTTCTACTATCAACTGAAATATTACTATATTCATTCAGTAATAGAAAAAGAAATGGATTGTGCATCAACGAAACTTGAACATCTTAATAAGGTCGAAATCATTCTAGTGCAGCGGCAAATAAAGGTACCTGAATGGTGCTGCGTGCAACGCCATCTCGTAGATTGTAAACTTTCCTGCTGGCTTCACTCCATATACCTCCATCCATTCTGTTTCTCATAAAATAATATCACAAAATTTAATAAAATAATATTCTAATTCATGTACCTGAATAGCTGCAAGTAAATGCATGATATTTAATAAAAAAAATATATTCTACTTCAAATATTAGATAAAGATTGTAAAGATGTAACTAAAGGGTTTTTTGCTTACCCAACAACAAAAAATTGGTAGCCATCAAGGTGATAACTCTGAACAATATCTTCAGGGTTTTGGAACACAATCTCAATATAAGTCCTATAATCAGCTCCCATAACAGAAGTATCAAGATAAAGCCCATTTCCGTTGGGCCTATCAGAAATACTTCCAACCCGGAAAACACCACCAATGTTGAAATAATCAGCAAGCTTTAAGGGAGTGTCAGCGGGCTTGAATGATACACCATTGAGCCCGTATCTCTGCTTGCCATTGATTTGTCCAGCTGAACTTTGAATAATGATGGTTCGGCTGGTGTTAATCATACCATAATGGTATGATCCTTGTGGATTGGGCCTTGGCCCACTTGCTGTAAGATTAGTCCTGATAGATCGGGCCTGGTTGAGGGACCAGTCCACTTGGACAGTTGGGCCACCAGGGATTGGGCCAGAGACTTTACTCATGGAGTTCGAGTAGTGGAGAACTCCGGTGGTGGTGAGGGTTTTGGTGGTGAACCGTGATGACACAACAATGTAGTAATCTTGGCCCGGTTGATCGGCTGTGATCAGTACAGAGTAAGATTGACCGCAATGAATGTCGAGAGATGAGTACATTTGTTGGACAGTGTGCGTTCCTTCAACTTCAACTAGTTTCATCCTGTGGTTTTGAATGCGGAAATTTAGGGAGTTTTGTAGTCCCACATTTGATATTCTCAACCTATATGTTTTTCCTGTTTTTTGAGGCAAATAATTAAACGGTTAATTTAAAACGAGGAAACTGAAATTGGATCAGAGATTAAAGATCTTTTTAATGCTCATTTATTAGAAGCATGTAATATTAATCGAGAGGAGTGATTATGTATGCAGCTAGCTGCTATAACTGAAATGGCTGTATCATGTTATATGTTATATCAACCATGTTTGCCAAAGTGATCAATATGATGGGTTTGTTCTGGATCCGATGGGCTATAGCCAGGCTTAGGCCCGACCATTCTTCTGGACCGCTTTTCGTTGAAAACCTTTGGGCCAGGGATTGGGATTTTCTGGCCGGGCTCAAGACCAATAGTGAATATCAAGTTGTGAGTGGAACAAATACAACTAAAACAATTTATTTGAAAGAATTATACCTTGTTGGACTGTGAAAGACGCGACATTGGGCCCACGTCCATTGATTAAAATTCCATCAGGGTTTGGAAGCTTATGTCCTCCATCTAGAATTTTTTTCAAAGTCTGAAATAACAAAATACACAGTTAATTTCTATTTATTTATTTATACAATTATTACCTATAGTACAATTAGCTCGAATTTACCTTTTTATATAATAGTGCCTATATAAGTACATAAAAAAGGTAGACGGTACATAAAAAAGGTAGACGGTATAAAAAAAAGGCCTATTTAAATACTTTATACATTCTAAATTCAACAAAATAAATAAAGATATATCATAGTTTAAACATAAAATGATAGTGACATTTTAAACCATGCTCAAGGCTTGATTGGTGGAAAGTGACTAAAACCATTTTGGTAGAAAACCGATTGATCATGGAATATATCACAATGTCGGAACCGCTCGTAAATGGAAAATAATTGTTTACTACGACAATATAATGTGAAATGTTTTGCAAGGATTTAGAATACCACTTGAACTCGAATAAATTTATCATGTTTTAGATAGATAACCATGTGAAAGAGCACTATTAAAAAATGCACGTTCTCAGTAGGTTTCTTATTACAATTTTACCGTGTGACATGTTTTTTTCTACATGTTAGGTTAAAAGTCATTCGACTTTTAACATGGTAAAATAGTAAATAATCTACTATATTTACATGTGTTTAGTTTTTATAAAATAAATATTTCTATAAATATAAATATAAAGTGATTATAAGAGAAGTCTACATAGTCTAAGTGACCCACCTAAAAGAAGCAATCGAGTTAAAAGACCAAAATTCTTTGCTTCCAAATTAAACAAAGTAAGTAGCAATTCCACCGCAATCAATGCAAAATCTTTGGTATGTAATTAAAGTTTAAATCCTTGGCGCCAAAATTAGAATAATAAAGTTAAATGATAGCTTTTTCCACCTTATAAATATACACAATAATCATTGAAAATTTAAACTAACCTAAATTATATATCAAAATAGTTAACATGATATAAACTAAGAAAGTGATGCTTACGGTATGGTTTGACTTGTACCAATCTCCGATAAGAACAGTAAAATCATCAGCAGGTTCATCAAATGGAACGGGGATTCTCGGACGACTTAGAATCTTGATACCCCCGAATCCACCAGCAGCTTTGTGGAACGCAAGAGAAGGGAAGTAGTAAAAGCTTCCAATTTGATCTTTCACTTGAAGAATGTATGTAAAGTTTTTACCAGGAGGGATCGGGCATGTTGTTCCGTACACACCATCTTCGAATGAATTCCTTCTTTGTTGAATCCCATTCCTAGACATCAACAACATTGTTCGTAATTGATATATTTGACTTAATTGCAATACAAATAGCTTTTAATCCATTCAGATTTCTTTATAAATGAAAAAGTACTTATTCTATCTTCATCTTATTCTTATTAAATAAAAAATAAAAAAATGTTACTAACCGATTAACCTCCAAACCTTTTTATTTATTTATTTATTTATATTTGTATATTTTTAAGATCTCGGGTACAAATTGGCTAATGAAACCTTGTTATCTTCCTATTGACTTCATAAGTCATAACATTCCACATATAATTTATTTTAGAACCCCAAAAACAGATCTACGTTAATGTCATCATAAATCTTTTACCGATATTTGGAACATCGAAAACCTCAAATAATTAGAAAAATCCTGCCATATACTAATTTATATTCGAAGGAAAGACCCATCGGCAAAAACGTGTCTTAAAGACTTTTGACTACATCAAAACTCTACTTACTAACTTAGAAAATAAGAGGTTGGTCCACTAGTTTTTTACTAGTATAGCCTTGTTTTTTTTATATGATTATGCCGTTTTAAAAAAAAAAAGATTTTGATAATCATCGCCCTTAGAATATCGGTAAAGATTACCAAATATAGTTTCATAAGCATAACACATACATATCCAAATGATGCATGCTTCGTATAAGTACTCGTTATTTTCAAAACTTGAACTTTAATACACAATCATAATCAATGATCCATCATATCTTAACCATATTAAAACACTTTTGACCCCTTAAACTATCTATATTTAGTAATCTTTTTACAATAAATACATTAATGTATGAACTATTTAAAAGTATTATTAAATATTAACGACTCTTTTAACATAAAACTCATATATAGATAAATACTAATATTCAACTTTAACTATGGAGCATAAAATTTTGTATTCATATTATAGTGCAAAGACATTGTAGTATAAAAAAAGACACATTTGTGTGGAAACGTTGATCCAGTGTGACAAATATAAGCCTTGATACACACACACATGACAAAGTTACTGCTCAAAAACTTTGTATTATTAATCCTAACTCCTAAGGATATAAATGAACAATAATGATTTACCAGGAGATAAGAAAAGGTTCATCTAAGCTGTTGACGACGTTGATGATGAGGTTATCATTTGTAACAGAGTAAATATCAGGTCCAGGAAACTGTCCGTTAATCAAAATCCCCTGCATTTCAAACAAATACCATCTTTTTCAAAACTAATACACAACAGTTTCAGATCACATAAACTAAAACAGGAAATCGATCAAACAATGTTACGGATAACATTGGGTCAAAAGTCACTTGGTAGATCAGTAGAGTAAAACTAACCTGTTGACGAACACCGAGTGGATAGATATTCCCGTAAGTGACATTCCAATTGAAGAATCTGTACGGATCTTCCGCCCCAGCAATGGCAATGAGAACTGCAGCAACAGCAATGCAAACCGCAAAATATCGCGGCATTATGTTGTTGAGTGATATAAAGAGAAGTGGATGAAAAATTAATTGAAGTGTGGTGTAAAATTATAGAGGTGCGAGTTGCGTATGTTGGGAGGGAAGGATTAAAAGGAGAGGTGAAGATTCGAGAGGGAAATTTATTATAAAAGTATGTCTGCCGGGTCACCTTTTTTTATTATTTTCAAATGTTTATACAATTTGTTGAAAAGGAATAATGTTTCTACGAAATTAATGTTTTATTTATTAAATTTAAAACAATGTGTTTGACAATATATGAATTTGTTGATAAAAAATGTAAATCGTCATTAGTAGCTAGGTTGTTAGTTTTGGTTATTTAGGTTTTATTCCTCATTTGTATTTTTGTTGTTACACCTAGCAAAACTATTCTGTAATATATACTAGAGGGCAGTTAATTTGAGTATAAAATTTTTTAAAAATATGAAAGTATCAATAACAGTGTGCCATTTGACAAAAATCACTGAACAACAACTCAAAACACCTAAGGAAGACCAAATGGATGCTTCTACAATCGCCAAACTTCCTTAAGGCGAGCAACCTTCAACATCCGTTGAACTTCATAGACATGAGCTTGAGACGGACCACATTTGCAATAATCTTTGCCAAACAAACAGTCCCACAATGTTTCTTAGAATGAATACGAACATTTTTTTTCCTGCTAAATTGTGTAAACAGTAGCCCCAAAACAATACGGCCAACAAGACTCCAAATTTCTTTTGGTTTACATCAAGGTTGTAAATAATTTAGAATATCCTTCCAAACCTCATGAACGTGCTCCATATTGATTCTTTATTTCATTCCCAAATATGTACTTATTTGAGTGATTCTCTTATTATGTCCGAGTTTGTGTGGTTACTATTTTAAAGTGTATCAAAAGAGATTGCAAAGGTATAAAGTAAAACCTAACTCTGAATGTTATGCATACTATTAAGAATCTCAGATTTTCGTTTCACTTGATTGAATTGTGAATGTGTTAAAACCATATTGTCGAACGTCAAATATGTACTTATAAGCATTTCACAAAGTGATTCTCTTAAATTGTAAAATAGTTAATATTACTTTTTTTTTTAAAACGACGGAATTCTATTAAGAAGTGCTAGCAAGAAGCTAGAACCAAGAACATTACAAAAATTACAAATAAATGACTCAAACCAATCTAACCAAGTGAGATTACGTTCAGCTCTCAAATTACACCACATAAAAGATTGAGAAACTATATTATCAAAAACAACATCTTTTCTCGGACACTTGGACTTGAAAACCATCTTCTTTTATTCCATCGTATAACTAAAGAGCAATAATTTGTACACAACAAAATTTTATCACACCATTAATTATACTTTATTTAATTGTAGATGCAGTCTATTGTGTTATACCTGTACATAACAAAACTTGATAATATCTCTGTTCAATTAATTTAATTGCATTTACTTTAATAAGTTTGTTTATTTTTGTATAGGTATAACGGAATAACCGAATCATAAAGAACCGATAAATTTGTTAACTCATTACCAAATTTCAACATTTGGGTTTAGCATAGGTTTAACAGAATGTCGAATCGATAGCATCTATTAACGGATTTTCAGTTAACCTATCATGAACAGAGTGTCGACAGAAAAACTTTTATTTAACTTTTACACGTCTTAATATAATGTATTTCTCTTAATTGAATTCACGGGCATTTAACAAAATAAAACTTAAAGATAGAGTTTGGGATGTACTAGGATTTGGGTTAGTGGGGACCACAAGATGGACAATTGGTATTGGGTGGATGCAAGCTAATTAACATAACACAACACATGGTTTGAGTTTGGAGTTTGAAAGATCGAATGTGCGCCGTAGGATGCGGTTGCAATTAACGCCGTTGGACTCGGAAGTTTTGGCATGTGATGCTAATTCATTAGCTTTCATGAGATTATTTTGATTAGAAAAATGCAGCCTTTTGTAAACACGTCCGCACCATCTTTTTCCCCCTAACTTCTTCCAACTAGGTATATGTATAACAATGTTTTCAAATCCAGGTCAAAGGTTGACCCGGTCAATCTCCTGAGTTCGGTTCGATCGGTCTGACTGATTGGAACGGCTGGTTCAACCACGGACTTAAGATGTTCAGATTTTATCCCTAACTATTGAAAATGTTTAAATTTGATCAATATTTATTTGTAGAATTAAAAAAACAAAAAAACGTGTTCAACTTGGTCCGACCGGCTGGTTCAACCCAATTCAACCGGAAAACCGACCGGTTCGTTCTGAGCCGAAAACACCCATTGACCCGCCCTAGGTTGACCTGGCCTTGAGTTTGGGTCGTGATCAGACTGGTCGAATCGACTCGAGTTTCAAAACACTGTGTATAAGTAATTGTATTGTATGTATTTAATTTGTCTATTATAACTAACTATTTTATTATGAAATTTGCTTAAGATAGTTTTAAAAGATATGGTTAAGAGTTCAAATTCCATGAAAATTTGTCGAGAGTCTAGAAAAGCTCACAAAAAAGCTAACAATCTGCGTCTTCCACATTTTTATCGTCTTCTATCGCTGACCCATCAGTGTAGTTTCCTCCTTCGACGTATTAATGAAAATGTCAATAAATATACACACTGTATTTTGCAGATATTCACACATTTCGTCAAATACTCTGTTAGTCATCGTCGTATATACTGATGTCATCTTTAAGGGATACTTAGTAACTCCATATCATAAGTATGAAGTTAAAATAACATGTTCAAACATATTCTAAAATTATAATTAATATTTAGAGTATTGACAAGTTTATATAGAGTATCATTATTCGTTCTAATACAAAATTATAACTATACTAAAAATACTCATCCATACTCCATTTTCAGAGTACATATATTGTTGGATGACCTAATATTTGGGAGAGTTAAACATATACTCATCTCTTTGCGACTTTAACTAATAGTTGCTTAAAAAGTTATGTCTACTATCTATTTTGATAAATCCACCAACGTTGTGTATCATTTATTTATATACTACAAACTATTAATGCATAATTGTAGTGAATTTATCGATAAAAATGATAGATATATCACCACTTAAAAGTTATACATTCATTTAGCATAAGAGTATATCTTAGGTACACAGGTTAGTTCTATATGACACAGCCAGATAATATAGACAGATTTAGAGTTCCTTAGGTTGTCGCCTTTTTGGAAGGGCTTTGATAACACTTGTTGGGACGTTTTCTAGCCCAATGAAGTTACTCTTTGTTACCAATTAAACTAACGAGTTTAATTAAAATAAAATTATATATAATAACTGGTAATGATTAAGCAATTAACAAACCATATCATATCAAATAGGTATATATGGCGAAATTCAATTATGCATGTGACATATATGAATACGCGTATTAGTAATTGGGTACGTGAAGAAACGCGGGAGGTTGTATAATTCTTTTCACGTGAAGGGAGTTGAAACGACAGAAGATGAGCACGTGACTCTCGTCATCGCCTTAATTCTCCATAAACTTTTCTTATTATTATTTTCTTCACGGAATGTTGCCCCTTTATTTTGTCCTGCTTCTAAAATTAAATTAAATACATAAATAAATTTGGTCTACTGATTTGAACGATTTTTATTCGCTCCTTGTATTCCAAAAATCCATATTATTTCATTATCATGTTTATGCCAGACGTGTCACATATAAGTCGCTGTTTTTTTAGTCTTCTATCATAATGCATAATTATTTTACTTCTTAAATCATTACATCAGCTTTTGAAGATAACAATTAAGTAAATAGCTTTAGAAATCAATGGTTTTCGCAAAGAAACACGTATATATATGTGATTTTTCAACTTCCCTTTCGATCGGCTTGAAACAACAATACAAACATTAAAGATGCATATACATAAGAAGTTGGAAAATAATAAGCGACATTCGACGTATTTAGTAGAAGGTTTGTTGAAACTTATAAGAGTATTTAGATGCTTAAGCTTCTAGTTTTAAACAGCTTCGACTCATGTATATAAATAAATTTTATTTAATAGAGAAAAACTTAAATAAAACAATTTTTGAAAGATATATTTATGCAAGTTACCCTTTTAATTAACATGCACTAATGGTACTAATTTTATCAAAAATTCCATCCATTACTGCTTAATTTGAATATATCCTTGGTCAACGTAAATAAAAGTCGACAAACTTTAGACTATGATATTGGATGATATATCATGACTGCATCAAAAGTCAACCGTGTAGTGAAAGTAACGATTTAAATTTGGAGTTCTCATTAGCTGTAGTGCTTCCAGAGTATGTTTAATCATGGTAGTCAACTTTTTTAAACATTGGGGCCCGCTTCAATCATTTACTGTTTAATGGATGTTTATGTATGCCTAAATATTTTATTAGTGTAAACAAATTTAATCACCGTCAAATAATCAGATTTAAAATACAGAAGTGATTATTAAATGATAAAATATAAAATTCGTTTCATTTTTGTCAACAAAACCAAGAATTTAGAGTTGAAGTTCTATGAAGGCGTTCTGTTTTGGTAGATGATTTATACAACTTTGCAAAGTTAATCTATATGACAAATTAGTATGGTTGAGATGATTAATTTAGATTTGAGTATACGAAAATGTAAATATTTATGCTATGATATTTATAGTTTGTATCGAGTTATTCAGATTCACTGTGTGTAGTGAATTGTTATTCATTGCTACTCTATATAATTTTGGTACTTTTACTTACGTGTCAGATGTATGAACCGATACATGACATAATAACAGGTTATCATGTCATCAAAATACGCACAATAACAACGAAGTGAAAGTTGATTACACACAATATAATTTGAATATTTGTTGCACATTATAAATGTCATAGAATAAATTAACTTCATTTTTCGTACACTTACTACTACAAAAACAATCCGTTAAAGCGGTGAAAATATCCATTTAAAGGGGTGAAGAGCCCGCTATTTATAAGGGCGCTATTTAAAATGGAAACAACTTTAACAATGGTGAAACGACCGCCCTAAAGTAACATACAATAAGGTGGTGGTACAATGCTTGTGAATGCTCAATAAAACAAACTTGAAAACCATACTTTTACTTCTTTAATCAAAGGATTGATCCTTATCGTCTTTACAATGCTTGTGAATACTCAATAAAAATGAAAAATTGATGTAATGAATAACTAGGTTATTAGGTGATGATTTAAAATGATAACATAAGCCTTGCTGGTTGAGTAACTGGGTTTACTCGGCGAGAAGAAGTTCGGATTGGATCAACTCTCTATCTTCTTATGAATCTAGTCTTCATTAAGGTGATATACAAGATAGCCTTCAGCTTCCTAACAACTATTATCTCTATCTCTATCTCTATCTTTATCTTAAAGTCGGTTGAAAACGAATTTGAAATAAGGTAAATCTTGTTCATTAAGTCTTCATATAAAACTTCTAACTCTCAAATATATATTTCTCTTATGCTTGGTGAGTACAGGAATATACTCGACGAGTAAATGGTGGGAAATTCTCCTAAATTGCACTTCAACTCTCGAACATCTTCATCTTCAATACTCCAGCTCCTAATATCCTAATTATACAAATATGAACAAATTAAGTACAAAATCTTCAACAAATGTCTAAAATAACTATTAAATTAAACTTAAATAGTACATAAAAACATATACATTTACACACTTATCAAATATTACCGCACTTAAGCTTTTGCTTCACCTCAAGCAAAAGCAAAAACATATGAACACAAATATTCGATACTATAGATATACATGTTATATATTATTCAAACTAGTAAAAGTTAGTAATTCGTAAAAATTCATCAACAATGAGCATAGATTATAGTAATCATTAATAACTTGATATCTCATTCGATAGGAATTTACTTGGTATTCACACAATTCTCTTCTATCCTATCAAACTATCTAAGGGTTTAATAATATCACTCAATTACCAGTCATACTATGATCAATTAACCATAGGTTTGATAATAAGACAAAGATTCACTACAGATAATTTAAAATACAGAATAATAACTATGAAAAGACTTTACTGACTCTGTGTTTAACAACGAAAATAAACTAAGGTTAGATAAAGAAGTCTTAATAGAAAAAATTAAAAATGATCCAAAAATTATTATAATTCATAATACGCCTTCAAAATCTCTTAATTGATATCTCTCGACTTTCTCTTACTTCAAGCTTCTCGTCCATGATCGTAAATACTAAAAGTCTTCCTTATAGGTTAATAGCATTTAGTTTTTTTTTCTTCATTTTATTTTTTTTTTTATTTTTTTCATAGTGTCTCCTGATAGCTATTTTTACAGCTATCAAACATAACAAAATTAGATAATCTGTTAATCTTTCTCTTCTCTCTAACACTATGTTCTCGAGTTGGAATAGGATGGAAAGGGAAGGAAGTGAAAAGAATCAAAAATGAAGTTGTGTTCTTAATTTTTTTCATAGAAGAAAAAGAAAAGAATGGGAAGGAAGAGGAGGGGGAGCTTCTTTTGTATTTTTCTTCAAGTCATTTCCTCCCATTTTTTAGATGAAGAAGAGAAATCATTTCATTCCTTCCATTTCCTTCATACTTAAGAACACAAATAAATAATTTATCTTCCTTTCTCTTCTCTTCTTTTCTTTTCTTCTTTCTTCCTTTCTCTTCCATTCCACTTAGTTTTAAACTCAAGAACATAGTGTAAAAGATTTCAATTTCTTCTAACTATCAGCATAAACTCCTCGGGTTCACCAAAGTGCTCGATGAGTTTCACAGTTCATCATGTTATATTAATCTTGAAAATTTTTAATAATTCATTCAGATCTTTAACTAAGGCAACATGTATGAAAAAGTGGGAACAAGTATATACTATAACAACAAACGAAAAGGTTAAGACGCAAAAGAATATCTACTTAAATGTAGTGCTTAAAATTTCACTATCTAATATCAATTCAATGATTAATATTTAGAATTTTTTCTAAAAGTGTTAACTTCTTAAAATTGCCTTTTTAAAATCTATTCAATTTTAATATTATCTAAAAGATAACACTAAAAAAAAGTAAATGACAAAATACTTACTGTTCACTATCTCTAAATTATATATATTAAATTAAATAAAACAAAAAGAAAATAAAAAAGGAAAAAGAAAAAGAAAAAGAGGTAATTGACAAAATACTTAAAGTTCACTATCTCCAAATTATATATATCGGTAATGGAAAGAGTGAAGATGCTACAAAATACATTTGATCGTTGTTCTTTGTGATTCACAATTAATGTGAGATCGATGGTCAAACAATAAATAAAATAAACAAGAACTAATAACCGAATGTCCAATGAGGAAATTATTTATTAGCCGTCAAATAATAATAAAAATTGAGTTATGAAACCCAAAATACGGATTATATGTCTCAACACAAAAGAAAAGAAGCCCAAACATATACGGAAAAGGAAACAAAATTCGAAAGTTCAAAATAAAGCTTTAAAAATAGAAAAAATGTCGTTTTCTACCCCTAAACGATCTCAAATAACAGAAAAATGTCGGGGCTCATGACGAAGTGATGAGTCTTACTTGTCTCGCCATTTCCATCGACCATGTGAATTTCATTAAATTCCGTCACCGAAATCAACTTCTTAAAATAAATCGGACAATATTATATTGACGTTGTTCTTGTCGTTGTCGTTAACTGCATCAACAACTGATAACACCCCATTTTCTAGTTTAAAGGAGCTAGCCATCTAAGTGTATTGAATAATATTAGACCAAATTTAATAAAATTTATCTTTTTGATTTTGATTTATTTAAATAGTATAGAATATAGATAGATAATACATTTAATGGAAACAGCGAAGATGCTACTCACTGCATAACAAATTCGGTTGATGCTTGTATTTTAGTTATCTTGTTATTCGCTTCTTCATCATCAAAATATAGCAAAGAGTTAACTTTACTATTGACACCCAAAACGATAAAAGAAAAAAAAAAAGAAAAAAAAAAAGAAAAAAGAAATAACGTGAGCTTACTAGTGCTCTGGTAGCCCAAAAATGTATAAACTTATTACAGGCTCACATACGTTGCTTTACTACCGTATAAATATCATTTCCTGCTGCAGTTTAAGCAGCCGATGATCTTTCTAAGTAAAAGTGATTGAATTAGTTCACTTTTCTGTAGGTTCGTCCCATAACAACATGACATAGTGTTATTATTTTATTACACATTATCCCATAAATATATAGATAGAATGGAATTCGACCTTGCTCGATAAGATTAATTAATTTTGTGAAAAAAAAAAAATGTAGATAGAAAAACTGTATAATATTAATTTGTGTAGTATCAGTGAGTAGAGTCGCGAAATAATTAAAACTGAAATTAGGTTTTACTGGTAATATAGAACTAGCCTCCATGAAAGATGTGTCTTTTGCGTAGTTAGTTGTCCTACGATTTTTATTTAATGATAATTATCGTACACGGTGATTTCATGTAGGACTGTCAATAAGGTGGGGCGGGTCAGATTTTATCCCGATTTAACGAGTTAGAAGATTCAATTAAATGAGTTTACATCCGACACATTTGTTAATGGATCGTGATCCGACTCAAGATCCAACTAATCCATGTAAACAGATTTGGATCTAGGTTGACCCATTTAATATAAAAAAAATTGTTATTATTATTTTTTTTACTTCTAGTATAGATAAAAGTTAAAATGAATAAATCTAAATTTGAATTTTATATCCATGCTTTAATCTAAATTTGATATTTTATATCAGAGTAGCCCTAATATGATCATTTTGATCGGCTTGTGTCTCTAATTGTTGCCTATTTAATAAGATTCCATAGACTTGTGTTAGGTTCAAAATTGGATAGTCATTTCTCCGCTTAGTACAGGTGACTATTGTACCCCATATTTTCCTAGGTAATATGTTTAAGAATTTCTCAACAATGAACTTCTGTCCTTTACCAATACCAACATTTTCCATTTTGTTCATTAGTGATTGGTATCTAGAATATGTGGCAGAGAGTGTTTCATATTGTTCAATTCCAAAGAGCTCGTATTGCCTAGTCAAGTTCATTTCTCTACAGTGATTTATATTTGGAGTGCCAATATAAATGTTCTTCAGTGTGTCCCACATTTCTTTTGCAGTGGAACACAATATGAGAGATTCAACCACCTCATCAGGTAGAGACATGCCTATAATGATTTTGGCTTGCTTATCAAGTCTAACTAATTTTCGATTCTCGTCTGACCATTGCATTATAAGTTTTGGTACTAACATTTCTAGTGATCTAGGAGTAGTAGCAGTAGTAGGATCTATAGGAACAATGATTCATCTATTATTTTAGTTGATTTCCAAACTGGTAATTTATGTGATCCAGGAATTAGAGTGTTTTGGGAAATTTATTTTAAGAACGCACAACCAACTTTTCTCTGATTTACTCTAGTGAATTGTTGTCTTACCCAATAGTTACGAAATTAATGTTTTACTTGGTGTTTACGATCATTTTCCGCATCATTTTTCCGAGATAACTGATTTGATAGTATTTACACCAAATTCATGATATTCACGATGAATCATAATCATCATTTGGGGAAGAAATGATTTTGTGTTTGAAGATAGTGAAGAAAAATGGTTAAGAAAGATAGTGAAAAGAAATGAAGGTTTGAAATGAAGAGAAGGCGTCCATTGAAGTAGGATTGAAAGAGAAAGTTCAAAAGATTGATCAATAGAATCTTATGGAATCTATGACGCTCAACGATATCTGACAATTACTCAATGAAAGATAAAGCTTCAAACAAAATGTCATTGATAAAAAATGTTCAATAATTTTCAAAGACTTCTCACAACATATTTCTAAAAATTTCAAAGAGTTATTGGTTTGAGGGGAAGCAGATTCAGAGATTAAAGAATTGTTTAATCAAAAGCCAATCAAGCTCCTTAAGATGAATATCAGTTTGAGGGGAGCTTGAGATCGAATAGTTAAACGAGGATTCTTTGGCAACAACCATTTGGAATATACTTTCGAGATTCAGATCATTAAAATGTGTTCTCAAAGTATGAGCTTCAAAGAGAAATATTTCAACGATTTGTTCAAGACTAGAAGTTATAGTTAAAGAACAAGAAAATAATTTGTCTTCAAGAACGTCTGCGAGAATAAACATCAAAGATAAAGGTTGGGTCGTTATTATTAAAAGAAAATTGCACTTCAACGTTGTACTCACCTGACAAAAGATTCTCGACATTCAAGCTTAAAAGTTAAATAACTGAATTCAAGCCAATCTGTGCAACGTTTACAATTAGGGGGAGATTGTTGGAATAAATTTTATTGATTGTAAACATTGTGTAATAGATAAATAAATGGTTTGTGTCAGGAGTATAAATACTCAAGTTTGTACATACAAACCTTAAGCCTTTTCAATTTAGATCCGTATGTGTATGTGAAATAGCAGTTATTCAATTTTCCATTCTCTCTATTTGTGTACACTGTTCAATCACCAAATACATCAATTCTATCATATAAACTCAGATAGTAGGTTTCCATAAGAATTGAAAACTTGCAATTTTTTCCTAGCCTCTATTGACAATTAAATGGGAATAAACATATGGCTCAACAAAAAATGACCAGCAATGGCTGTCTTTATACAAATGGAATTTAAACAAGAATTTCATAATTGGTTATGCATTTATTTGCAGTTTCTACATTGTTGCAATAGGTAATAAATTTGGTCACTTATAAGTTATAAATTATTGTCGAATAATATAATGATTGTGTTTTGTGAATATTTTGTCATGTGTAGTCTGAGACTCTGAGTACCAAATGGATATAAACCAAACTGGGCAAAAGACTTGGTTTCAAGTGTGTTACAAAACAAATATATATATATATATATATAACGTGATAAAGTTATAAGGAAAATGATAGTGGCATTTCATATTTGGTCTTCTGTTAAAAAAAGGATTATTGTAAGGTCAAAAGTAATTCGTTCTAAGAATTGCAAACTTGTAGCTCATGTTGTTTCTTTCACTTATGTAGATTAAATTCATTATTAAGATGGAGAAGGAGAGTGTTTCAATAATCAATGGTGATGGTGTTGTGGATGAGCCCATGATCGGGTTCAATGAATATAATAACCCGCACAAATGAAAAAAAATATCAATAATGTGAAAATCTTTTAAAAGAGTCACGAAGCTAAATAGGGAAGTTGTTGCTATTTGTGATCATTGTAATTCAAGCTTTGTTGGAGATAGCAGAACTAGTGATTTGAGAAACCATTGTAAGAGAAAGCATAAAGAATTCGTTGACAACTCGAAAGCAAGTTCAAATCCTAATACTTACAATTTGATCAGAAAAGGACTAGGAAGGATCTTGCAACTCTGGTCGTCAAGTACAACTATCTGTTATCCATGGTTGACCATAAGTACTTCAAAAGTTTTTCTCTAGGCTTGAATCCCGAATTCATTATTCACACTCGCAATACAATTATATTGGATATCATTAACATCTATAAAGAAGAGAAATAGAAGGTGTATGCTTTCTTGGAGAGCCTTTCTTACAAGGTAACTATCATTGCTAATATTTGGACTTCAGACCACCAAAACACAGCATACATATGTTTGATAGCTCATTTCATTATTATTATCCTAGTGAATAAGATTGGGAAGTTGCAACTGTAAGAAATTTCCTAAAAAGATTTTATAATGCGACAAAGCACTTTAGCGGGCGAAACTTTCCTATGTCGAATGTTATTTTCCCGCATGTTTGCGATTTGCAATTTGATATTTGTACACGGAGAAGAGTTGACTTAGCATCCTTGAGTGAATTTGTGGGTCAGATGAAGGAAAAGTTTGATAAGTATTGGGACGAGTTTAGTTTAGTTCTAGCTTTAAGCATTGTCTTTGAACTACAGTTTAAGTTGAACATTTTGAAATTTAATTACAAGAAAATATATGGTTTGGGAGCTAATCCATATGTTGAGAGGGTTAGTAATGCTTTGAATGATGTGTACCAAGAGTATAGTAATATTACTCATGGTGGGGTTCATGAGAATGATATGCATCATAGTACGGTTCACACAATGATAAATATAGTGCAATTGATGTAGGTTGCAAGAGGAAAATTTTAGTGGGAAGCAAAGATGTGTGAGGTAGATACATATTTGGATGACCCCTTGTTTCCTTTTGTAGATAACTTTGGTTTGTTACAATGGTGGAAACTAAATGCTAGCAATTATCGAGAATAACAAGAGATGTGTTGGCAGTCCCAGCAACTACGATAACATATGAGTCGACTTTTAGTGTGGGAGGAAGGACAATTGATGAGACACGCTCGTCCATGTTAGTAGAGCTCGTTGAAGCATTAGTCACAACCACTAATTGGATTGAATAGATAGAAATATGTAGTTGGCAATTCTAGTATGTTTTAAATACCCATAGAGGGTTGAGTTCAAATGAGAATGAAAATTTTAGTGAGAATGAAGGAATGAATCCTGGCCATCCATTTTGCAAAACCCAATTTTCCCTAAAGTTCAATATCTCACAAACGGCTAATCAAAAAATTATAAAAATTGCACCATAGAAATCAGCGTTCTTTTCTCTACGATTAGAGATCACTCATGACATATTTTCGGTAAATTTTTTTTTTTTTTTGGGTTGAAAACCAGTAACACATGTATTACCGCAACTAACACAAATGAGAATGGAAATTTTAGTGAGAATGAAGGAATGAATCCTGGCCATCCATTTTGCAAAACCCAATTTTCCCTAAAGTTCAATATCTTACAAACGGCTAATCAAAAAATTATAAAAATTGCACCATAGAAATCAGCGTTCTTTTCTCTACGATTAGAGATCACTCATGACATATTTTTGGTAATTTTTTTTTTTTTTTGGGTTGAAAACCAGTAACACAGTAACACATGTGTTACTGAAACTAACACATGTGTTAGTTGCGGTAACACATGTGTTAGTTTCAGTAACACATGTATTAGTGGCATGTGTTACCGAAACTAACACATGTGTTACCAGTTTTCGAAACCCACAAAAAAATGAAAAAAAAAAAAATTATCGAAAGTATACCTTGTGAGATGTCTAATCGAAGAGAAAAAAATGCTGATTTTTATAGTGCAATTTTTATATTTTTTTGACTAACCGTTTGTGAGATATTCAACTTTTAAAAGTGTTGGAGGTATTATTATTTTGATGAAATGGATGGTTGAGATTGATTCCTCCATTCTCAGAAACAATATTCATTTTTGTTTGAACTTAATTCTACCCATAGATATCATATTGTCCAAAACTGTTTATTAGTACTAGCTTGTTAATTAACATGGATTTGAACGGACTTTACCATATTGTTCCAAAAACTGACCGCCTTACTGTTGTTTAATGGGTTGAAGGTCATTTTAATGTTGTTGTTTCATTTCGGGTATGGTTTTGTTGCTACTGGATGCTTTTTTTATAGTTAATTAGGAGAATTTTTGTTTCTTCATTTATAATTTATATGTTTTGTGGTGAACAGGTAGGTCTTTCACACAAAATTATCTATATGTGTAGTTGGTAAAATAAAAGACGGGGCACTGTAACATAACCACTTCAACCTTACTGACATCTGCTTATAACCCTTTCTCGAACGAAAGCATTCAAATACATAGAAACTACAGCAGCACTATGCAACAACAACGAAAATGACACTATTTACCGTCACGGAAACAAGCTACATATGGACTAACCAAATTGGTTCATTAAAAGCACACTGAATAACATATCAGTTTCGTATAAGTTCAAACAAATTTAACTAAACAACATTCATGAATTCTCGTATAACTAATAACATATCATCGGCAAGTAAACTAATAGATTCAGAAAATGCATAGTCTAACACTGTAAACACTACAGCAGCACTATGAAACAACAAGAAGACCGCCACTATATACCGTCACGCAAACTAGCACATGTTCTTATGCAATTGATTCATACAATTTGTTCAAAGCATATTAAAACACACTGAATATTTTCAAGCCCTAATATACTGTTTCAAACATAATTTTCATATTATTTACAATCAATTACATATAACATTTAACACATTCAGCCAAACAACAATTCATTGATTCTCATAAAATAATAACATACAATCAGCAACTAAAACAATAGATACAATAGATATAGCATCAATATATAGATAATGATCAAATTAATGACGATAAAACACCGAGAATCTATAATATGTCATGTTTGATACTTTATGGGTTGACCCTTCTGGGCAGGTGGAATTTTCAACTGAGAATCTTTAAGACGTCAATGCACCTTTTTTTTCTAGCAGGCTGCAGGGTTGCCCAATACTAACAGGGACACGATGGTTAAGACTCTTTTCTTAAACTGTTGTTTTGTGGAAAGAACTTCTAAACATTTTAATCAAAACGTGCTAGTGATGATAGAACCAAATCTTTAAAATGCACCCATAGGAATTATGAGATTAAGGACAAGTTAATTCCAACAACTCAATCTCCGACCTTTTATATAAAAGATGAAGCAAGTAAACTTCAATTAATCCTACTCAGTCATGTTAATCGTTCAAGCTATAAGATGTGCCCATCAGCAACTCAATACAGTATGTCAATACCTACAACTAGTGCAAAATCTTGTTGTAGAATATGTGTGATAGCTGTATATAACAAAATTAAGAAAGATATATGTGATTAGTAGCTATAATTCTTTGGACGTGTATAAACAAGTATCCGACAATAAAGGAATTCTGTGCAACAAGGTCCATCATAAGCCTAGATAACAGCAACTGGAGATAGTATTCAGCTAGACATTCAGGCATCAATAAGGTGAAAGAAAACAGCACAGATGATGAAACTGCCATTTATAAAATTGGAGCTCCGTTCCATAAAAAAGGGTAAAAAACAGTGAGAACTATAGACCTAAAGTTGCAGCCTTTCGGGATCAAAATTAGGTCTCCACCGAAAGATTTCTAGGCCTCAAACCACTACGCTCGTTTAAATTCTATTATAAAACCAAAATCAAACATAAATTTCACATCCTGATTAAATCACTATAATTAATCTCTAAGGTCTAAATATGTCCATTTTCAGCATCACGAGGATTTCAACAACTAAAAAGAAAACTTAAAATCAACAGATTATAAAAACTTCACTAATTAAGGTTTACCACAATCAAAATGCAAATTATTAATCAACATAACGTATCATTACAAAATTCATAAATTAACTAAAAGTATCATCATTTAACATAAACCCTAATTTATAAAACTCACAATTCAATTACTTTCACCAAACAAAACACGAAGCCGATTAGCAAAAGTACCAGTGGAATCAACGGCAGCTTCAGCAAGAAGACTCTTTTTGATAAAATCAATACGATCGGAAAGTGAATTCTGTTCTTTTTGTAGAGCAGCCGTATCTTCTTCAAGATCTTTGATTCGGTATTTTTGACCAACTGATCGCATACTTAGTAAAAAGATTCCAGTCATTGCGAAGAACTGAATGAAACTGTGTTTTCTTTTTATCACGTTTGCGACGAAACCGAGTGATTGTTTTGACGGTGGAACGTCGGCGGCAGCGGAGGAGTGCGACGGTTCCATGGCGGTGGTTTTGGTTTTTAGGAGTGTGTTTGTTTGCTGATGTTAAATTGTTATGAGGTTGGACTGTGTTGGGCTTTGTATCATGGGCTGGCCCAACTGGTTGTCAATATATTAGCCCGTAAGTGTAAATTGGAAAGGCTAACAGGGATACATAATTAGGTTTTGTGTTTTGATGATGATAATATTAGAACTTTTGTTAAGATCATAGATTATCATTTTTGGTGGTTGAATGTATTAAATTTTTTTTATTTAGGTCTGATCACCTAATGGGTTGACGGATTGGTTTCGGATTGCACTAGTTGATTATAAATTAAATGGGCTGACTAGTCATTCTCAATCGCTTTTTTAGTGAGAAGAAATAGTGCGTGAATGATGATTCTCAGACGATGAAATCGGTCCTCTCTAAATAAAAAGATTGTCGGTTTTACATAAAAAGTTTAAGGGAAAGAAAAATTTCTAACATACCTAATAAAAAATTGAAGAACAAAAATTAAAGCAGGCAAATGATTATAAAATCTGGAAACGGCTTTATTATGTTTAGTACATAAACTTACATTCGACGAAAAGATAATCTCGTTGGTTAACTTAATTAATTCTATTATTTATAATAAATAAAAAAATATTCTTCAACGAGTTAAGTGAGACAAAATAAGTTTCAAGTGATTTCTAACTACATCACCATAAACTCCAGTTGACTAGGCGCATAACCTAATTTTTCATTCATTTGTTGCTGATTTATTACTAAGGTTCTTGAAAGATCTTTTTGTTTCGCTTTCAATGCAATGTTTTTATGTATATTTCTTTTATTTAAAAGAAATCATCAGCTGTTGACTTATCTTAATATTAGCCAATACTTATTGACTGATCATGAATCTATACTAAATCGACAAAAAATGGTTGGTTGAGACATAAAATGATTATTTATTGATATTTGACGAATATATAGCTCTTGTTCTTATATAATTATCAATTAATAATTAATTAAAGTTCGTGTAATAATGTTTTTGAAATCAACTGGACTAGCTTAGTTGGCTATCAAGATTTTCTTATGAAGCGTTAGGGAGAGGATGTTTGTGTAGGGGAGGTCTCAAGTTCGAGTCTCACTCGGGACTTTTAACCCTTCAGGCGATAAAAATGAGTCAATTGAATGTTATTCTAGACTTGAACCACTAATATCTAACAAGTCGTTTTTAAAAATAAAATAAAATAATAATAATTAAAAAAAATAATGTTTTTGATGTTACTTTCTAGTAACTAAAACTTCAGACAAAAATGTCTCTATTAACACATATGTATGTGGTACCATGTCCTGAGCTGCTTACAAGATTACTTTCATTCAAATCTCACTAGATAATCAGTTTGGATGTAGTAAGAGAAATGATCGAAAGAAATAAGAGGAGCATCCTAGTTACGTCGCATACAGATTTATCTATAAAAAAAAGCTCATAGAAAAAAGGAAAATAATAATAAATAAAATTCAATCTATCCTAATCGGACTCCATATAGAAAAAGTTAAACCGATGGCAAGTAGAGATGGGCCCATCAATCACCGATTCCCGCCAGGACGGACACTAACCATTTGACACTTCTCAACCACTATATAAGAGCTTCCAAAACAAACTCTAAAACAACACAACTCTATTATTATTGTGACAAATCATACAACCAACAACATAAGCCCTATGAACGGAACAAGCTCCAGCAACACCGTCGGCAAGCCTATCCGCTGCCGAGGTAAGTTGTTCAACCTGTATGTGTTTCGTAACTGTACTTCGAAATTGATTGATCATTCACCGCCTTTAAACTCTTAGCTTAAAAGCTTCTCCATTATTTATCTATTTGTTACGTTTCAACATAATAGATAAACACTTTCTAAAGCGTTTCGAATCATATGTCCAAATTGTAACTGTTTATCTTCTTGATACAACGAAATAATACTTTTGGAATAAACATCTTAAATTTATTCAAAAAGGTTTTTTTAACGACAATGATAACATATATATATATATTAAAGATCTCTATATTAAAAGTAGCAAGACGCTACGGGATACAATAACAAGAAAAGAAACTCCTTTCAAGCTGCCTAAAACAAACAGCTAGATTCCATCCTAATACACGATATGAAGAATGCAAATTGACACATGCAAAAGACTAAGCTAAAAACACCAACAACCAAATTAACCCAAACTAAACTTATCCTAAGGGACACCAACAAGCCACAACTCGATAATCATAACAAATTACAATGCCAAAGTGCGGAGCAATTTTAATGCCTTAGATGACTTTAGCAACGGAGAAGCTTTTTTCCATTCATTGAGTGCACATTTCCACTTTTCACAGTTGTTTATTTTAACTAGCTTGAAAAGATTCATGGTTCTCATTTTCTTCGTGTTCCTTTTTTACTTCTTCCTCGAATGAGCAATTTGAACCAATCGATATTTTCTAGATTTAAAAAGTTTATTTAAAAAGTAGGTAAATGATAGAAACTAATGTGATCAAGAGCTCGACATGCATTAATATTTATACACATAACAACCTCAAAGTAATTGATGATCGATGATAAATGATTAAAGTACAATCATTAATGCATGTTCTAAGTTCTTATTGACAGCCTTTAGGGCCGTCGTTAGCAAAACTCTAAAAACTAAGTAATCATTTGAGTAAGCAACCATGAGCAACTTCAAAGTGAGTATTATGTATTTTTGCCAGCTGCGATTGCTAGGAAACCAGGGGAACCACTGGTAATAGAGGAAGTGATAGTGGCACCACCTAAATCCTTCGAAGTTCGTATTAAAGTCATATGTACTTCGCTTTGTCACAGTGATGTTACCTTTTGGAAAATGGAGGTAAAGAAATAGTCATTGATTTCTTTACAAATTTTTTTATTAATTGAAAGCATTAAGCGTTTTAATTTCTTGATATTAAGTACTTAACTATTTTTGTTTTTGTTTTCCTGAAGACTCCTCCTGCTGTTTTCCCTCTAATACTTGGTCATGAAGCAGTGGGGTAATACATTTTGAATCATCAAATTTGTAATATGTTCATGTTAACATGTTGACTTCTATAGATATATTGTTAATAGCATCTCAGATGCTCAAATTTGAATTGGTTGAGTTTCTGTTAGTTAACTAATTAATAAATTCTGCGACATTATTTGTAAACAAGTCCTATTTATATGCATTTGGTATTAGCCAATACATAAAACAAATTATAATCGTTTCTGATTTTATTTATTTTTTTTCTTTTTTAAATAAAGGGTTGTAGAGAGTGTGGGAGAAGGTGTACATGAAATTGTTGAAGGAGACACTGTGATCCCAATCTTTTTGCCGGATTGTGGAGAATGTACAGATTGCCTATCCGAAAAAAGCAACCTATGTACAAAATTGCCTTTCAGTCTCTCTCCTTGGATGGATAGAGAGGAGACAAGTAGGTTCACCGACATAAATGGAGAAACTTTATACCACTTCTTGTCTGTATCGAGTTTTAGCGAGTACACGGTAGTTGACATTGCTCATATAACTAAAATCGATCCAGCAATGCCACCAAACAGAGCTTGTCTGTTAAGTTGTGGAGTATCAACAGGTAAAATTCAGATCTATTAATACGTTTTGGGTTACTTGCTTAAACGTGTCACCAACTTTGGTCAAAACTTTATGTCAGGTAAGCGACCTTATGTCAGCCATAATCTGTAACAAACTTTGATTTAAGGTAATCCTCATAGGTTAGTTAAGAAAATTCTGACTCGCCTGATGTCAAATTGTTACTTTTAAATTGATGACTTTTTTAAGTGGCTCCGATTAATATCACCTTAAATCAACACATTTACAATTTTGAGACGTTCTATGGGTAAAAATAAAGTTCGTTAAGTTTTCCAAAATAGAAATTGGATCCAAGTGATGCTTACTTTGATGCGATTAGTTTGTACATCTTTATTAGCCCGTACATTTTTATTGTTTTCCAAAACAGAAGTAGACTTTGACTTTTGAGACTACAACATTTAACTTTAGAAATTATTTGAAGACAAAACATTATAGTAAGGTATGGTAAAAAAAATGCTATTAAGTAATGCATTATAAGAAAAAATGTTGTTGAAAGTTGTACTTGTAAGATGTATCAGAAGGATATCCATTTTGAATTTTGGAAATTTCTAAGTTTGACCTTTAAGGTCAAATATAAAATTGGACTTCAACATTAATAGAAATTCTTAAAGCTTCTTCTTAGGATAAGTAACTAAATCACATTTCAAGCTAGAGCTACAAACGATAATAAGTTGGTGATAAAATGAAATAATATCTGTCATTTTTGTAGTTGGAGATTTCTAAGTTTGAGCTAAGAACTTAAGGACAGTGAAGGGGTACCATTTATATGCTTTTCAGATCTTGTCCATAAATTTTTTGTGTATGAAGAAAAATTATGCTTTCAGGGGTGGGTGCTGCCTGGAAAACAGCCAAGGTGGAAGCCGGAACAACAGTTGCTATATTTGGACTTGGTGCAATTGGGCTAGCGGTATGATTCTGCTCAATTAGCATCAAGAGTTATCTGTTATACTCTTAGGCCTTACGAATGAAGCCTTCAACGACATGACAAACCGTATATACACAGAATTGTAACTGCATGCTATTAAGAAACAAGCTAGTAAAGATTACTTTTTAACAGGATATGTGTCTTGATGAGAGTATAATGGCAGTGATCTGTTTTTACTGCAGGTTGCTGAGGGAGCAAGGCTATGTGGAGCTAAGAGGATCATTGGTATTGATGTGAACCAGGACAAGTGTGAATTAGGTGATTTTTAATTTGGATTCTATAGCTATATCTAGACGACGTATTTTTTCTATAAGTGCCTACACTGTAACGAGTTGCTTAAATTTTATGTGTCTATGAGCTTATAAAATTTGAACCTGGTCAGGCTTGGCTCAAAAGCAAATCCTATGCTGAGTGGACTTTGTTTTATAGATTTTTTTGTACAATATTGATCATTCTTTTATCAACAGGAAAGAAATTTGGAGTCACTGATTTTGTGAATTCCTGTGATTGTGGAGAAAAAACTGTGAGCCAGGTAACTTAAGCATACATTTCGTTCCAATTTACATTATTATGTCGTCATTACACATCATAAACTATAATACTTAATACAGTTGTTAGTGCGTGCCATTTTTAATAGCATAAATGTGTTTCTTGATATAGGTAATTATCGAGATGACAGAAGGAGGTGCAGACTATTGCTTTGAGTGCGTTGGATTGGCATCCTTGGTGCATGAAGCTTATGCTTGTTGTCGAAAGGTCCATTATATCTCCACATCTTGATTAACATGCAAAACTAATAATCTATAATTTAGGCTTATTCTATGTTTACTTGTTTTCTTTTTTCTTTTTAGGTTTGTTGCTTCTTATCATTTATCCTCACATAAATAGGATCCAAGAAAATGTCAAATGGCTTACTAGTGAACTGAATGGCTTTCTTTCATCATCCCTTAAATCTGTTTATCTACTAACTGACGTTTCTTTGTCTTTGAATGTAATTATCAGGGATGGGGAAAAACAATCGTGTTGGGAGTTGACAAGCTGGACTCAGTGTTGACCTTCAGTTCTTTTGAGGTACTTCACAGTGGGAAATCTCTCATGGGGTCCTTCTTTGGAGGTATCAAACCAAAATCTGATATCCGTATACTTGAAAAACGTTACATGGATAAGGTGAGTAAATTATCGTATCTTTGCTTGTTCGTCTTGAACTTTAAGATCAAAACAAAGTATTTTCAGTATCTAGGTTGATATGGGTTGTCATTTAGATTAAACATTAAAACTATACGTCTGTGATCTCAGTTATATAGATTGATTTATGTTAGGAAACCCTTCACAAAGTCTAAAGAGTTCGTACCTAAATTTCTTTGTCAAATTTCAGTTTTCTTTTCAAGTATACTCCAATATTTCACCTCATTCTAAATGGTTCAAACTTTTTGGGAGACATAATTTTGTTTTCTTCTAGTCTCAACTCAAATATACATCTTTGCATGTTTGAATAGATATTTGGTTTATGGAAATAGACAATGTATGAATATTCTATTTTTTGGGATTAATAACAGACACGATTTCATTAACCCATAACAAACTATGTAAACTTAATGATTATGATTTTCTTGTATGAAGATGAACATTGACTATTTAATTCTTCGTGGTCCATTCAGGAACTGCAACTTGATAACTTTGTGACACATGAGATCGAATTTGAAGACATTAACAAGGCTTTTGACCTGCTCCTTGAAGGGAAGAGTTTACGTTGTGTGATCTGGATGAACAAATGATCAAACTGCATTCTAACAGAGGTTGTTTTTCCATGAGTTATCACTGTTTGCATCATTTGTAGTTAACGAATAAAATTGTGTTAAACTTCTGAATAGCATTTCTATTATGTCTTCTGTGCAATTATATGCTATATCTTCCTTAATTAACCATTCAGAAGGCACTATTTTGGTTCGTTTAAAAATATTACGGACCAAAAGTTGTTGGTTCAACTATCAAAAGGGACTAAAGTGACAAGCGTGTCTGAGTATTAGACGAATGGGTATGCATAGACACTGGTGTATCTACATTCAAACTGGGTGGGCCATGACTCATCTAAGTTTTTTTTAAGTTATGAATAAAATTTACCATTTTGAAGTATCTTGAAAAAACTTGACCTAGCCTAAAGAATTTTAAAGTTTTGAACTATCGAGTATTCCAGTATCCACTTGCGTCTTTCAATGTGTTGTAATATGAACAATTCTTCAAATTCACTAAGCTCTAGATTAACTTGATCTTCAAACTCAAGACTTGTTCTCAAGATTAAAAAGTTAGTCGATATTTTTGAGTTCAACTGGACTTAATTATAATTATTTATTTTTGTGCAGCAATCAAATAGTAGATCTTCGAGCTTGACTCGAATTAGTTAATGAATCAAACATAAGTTCCACAACACTTGCGAGCTTTACAATGTGATTTTTTCTACTCAAGATAGATTCAAGTTGGTTATGATTATTCTTGGAGTTTATCAATACTAGTTCGCATGTTACATTCACTTAAATTAATTAATCATGTCTCCAATACCACTTGCAATGGGTCGGGGTCAGTGTCTGTGGACTGTGGACCGAGTGCTGACAATGCTCGAAGGTCGTCATCGAGAGAGTGACGAAGAAAAAGTGGGCCCACACACCTATTTTTAATTTCCCTTGCTTACATTTTTGTAAAAAAAAATAACGATAATATGACCGTTTGTAAAAAAAAAAACTTCGCGCTAAATAATTTTTTTTGAACTCTAAATTTACTCTATAAATACGCTACTTAATACGATTTAACACAGCAACAACAATATCAATTTATCCAATTTTGAAACTGGTTTCACCTTGGACCTGTTTCAAACCAGTTTCAATAGTATGAAACTCAAACCGGTTTCCAGTTTGAAAACCGATTCCGGTTCCCAAACTAGTTTTTTGAGTAATCCTCGGGGCCGGTTGGGAGTGTACAGGATACAGGGCCCACAACTAATTTAAAGCCCCCATATAAGACCTACTTTGGGTACATTCGGTTAAAATAAAGTCTATTTGGTGGTCTATTTAATAAGACCATTTCCAACCCTGGGCGTGTCACTTGGTGTCAGTTGAGACACTTCAATGGCACATCAGCACCTCCCAAACTGACACAAAACTGACACACCCCTGCCAACCCAGGGTTTGTCACTTTGATTTCTAGGCCCCACTCACATTTAAATAAAACAATTTAATTCAGTTAAAAACATTACATTAATTAATTAAAATTAAACATTACATTAATTATAATAAAAAATTAAATCTAACAAGTTATTCCTTGTCCAATTTAAATAAAACATAATTAAATTTGGGCTTAAACTTAGGCTTCCCAAATAAAACATGGTTAAATTTGAGTTGGGCCAACTTACTTCCTTGTCCAATTTAAATTTTAAATCTAAGCCCATGTAACCCTACTTCTTCTTCCCCAGGCAGCCACCATTCCACCATTTTTTTTAATCTAAAATGAAAGAAGAAGAAAAAAAGGAATAGAGAAAACAGGCAGGCCCCACCGAACTAAGTGACACCCCTCTCTTTCCCCATCACCAAACTCGCGTGCCAAACCGACGCGACGGTGCCAATCCTGTCGGTCGGCCGACGGACGTCGGTGGCCCAACCAATGTATGTGTTGGGTATGGCCTAAGAAACTAGTAAGCATCCACGTTATGCAGCGAAAATAGACAAAATACAAGGTGGTTGTTGATCACATACCATTTTTGAATAATATGGAATTATTACAACTCAATACAAATAGTTTAATAGCAATATGTATGTTCGTTGTTTTTCATGTTGACTTTAAGAAGATGTATGTAACATTGTTTTTACATAATATTTGAAATTCAAACGGTGGTAAGAAATTACAAATTTTCATCTTCTAAGTATTCCGTCTAAAGCAAAAGCGCCCCAAATTCATTTTTAGTATATCAAAGCTAGAATATGAAATATTTATTACATACAAAAAGTCTTGTATACAAAACTAATTTTTATCTATGACATAATATATTATTATTCATTTCTTAGAACAATGCTTGTATAAACTAAGAATTAATAGAGGGGAGGATATTAACTATTTTTCATATTTATAATTTAAGAGTCAAGAAAGAAAGTGTTAAACCATTTATAGTACAGTATGAATACATAATTTTGGTTTGGAATTGATTTCTTATTTGTGTTTATCAAACGTGTAGCTTTTACATTTCGTGATATATTGAATTTCCCCTTAATTTGTTTAGTCGACGAACACTATAGAACTGCACCTAGGGATGGCAATGGGGCGTGGATTGTCGGGGATCTCATTTCCCATCCCCATCCCCGTCTTCCGCTCCTCATCCCCATCCCCGTCGGGGATTGATTTTGTATCCCCATCCCCGTTCCATATGGGGATCGGGGATACCCATCGGGTATTCGGGGATTTCTTTCCCCATTCTCAATTTAACTTTAATTATAAACAAATTACCAAAATGACAACATTAACGAACATAAGTTCTTATGATTTGTTGCAAGACCAAATATGACATCAACTTATTTTTACATAGAGATATCATAAGGTGTCTAAGGTTTATTGAGTAATTGAAACAAGTTTGAGTAACACGTTATTAAAATTGGGAAAACGACTTTCACAATACGAAGTGTTGAGTTGAAATAACGAAGTGTACAATATGATAATATATTAGGATTTTTGAAAATCAAGAATTTTAACATATACATATATTGGTTATATTATAAAAATGTATATAATTTATATTATGTAATATTATTATAATGTATATAACATGGGTGTGGGTTCGGGGACCCGATAAAATCACTATCTAGTGCTGGTTCGGGTATAGGTATGGGGACCCGAGGGGTATTCCCATCCCCGGCCCCATCTCCAGTTTTCAAATTCGGGGATTCCTCGTCCCCGGTTCGAAATAATTGAACGAGGAGCCGTATGAGGTGAAAATCTCATGTACGGTTCTTTAAGGTGGCAATAAGGGTGACTTATCTGTCAACTTTTTCACTATCATCCCAAGAAAAACAAACTCTGCCTTACGTAAAGTTGATAGAGTACGATTAACCTCTGGATTTGAAATCACTGCTGATCGACAACTCATACTTGATCCAGTTGCTTTTTTTGGAATTGAGAGAATACCCCAAATGAATTTGACTTTAGTCCGTTTGTTTCCCCATGCCCGGTCAACTTGAGGATTCCCCGGTCAAATCAGGTATGGGGATCAGTTCCCCATCGGATGCGAGTTTTTTTGCCATCTTTAACTGCACCATTTATATGCGAACTAGGAAAACAAGTTCTATCCGTAATTCCAATCAATATCATTTTGGTGTAGTGGAAACTTATAAGGTATGTAATGCGAGGTGTTTTGAAGCAATATAAGAAGTGCCCACAGCTAATGGTGGGTTCAAAAAATCAAATTGTAAGGGACAAAAACAATTAGCTTAAAGAATTTAGCATCAACACAGTAAATTAAAAGTAAAATAACAACAAATTATAAGCAAAAAGAATTTACTAATTAATAGATTGTCTAGCTAAGAGACTCAGACATAAAAAGGCTACAAAAGTAAACTAAAAAGGCTACACCAGTTATATTGATGATGGTTTTGTCACCCATTTTAAAATGGTTGTGAGTATGATTGGGCAATACGTTTATGATATTACGTATTTAATTATTTACTATAATTATTAAAGATAGGTACATCAAATAAAATTTCGGGCTGCTACTCACATAGCAAAGGATACTTGTGTATAAGTTAGAAAACTAGAGAGTCAGAAGTATAGATACAAATATATATTTATATATTCATCTTAATTGATTTTAAGTTTATTATTTGACATATTAAATTCAAATTTGTTATAAAAGGTTTACTAACTTCATCCTCAAATTAAGAACTTAGTAAATATAAACTTCTTTATTATACGTTATTATCTTTGACTTAAAAAAAAAATCAAATGTCACTATATCAGTTCAAACATTCTATATCTTCAATCTCCAAACTTTATATAACCTACACACTTTCCCCCTACGTTCTTTAAAATTAAATATCTCAAAAACGGTTAGTCGAAAATTATAAAAATTACACTACAAAAATCAGCGTTTTTTCTCTCTTCGATTAGACATATCGCATTATATACTTTCGACGAATTTTTTTCTTTCATTTTTTGAAATAAAAATTTAGGTGTCTTTACATGAAAAACTCAATTATTAAAAATTATAGGTGTAATCCTGCGTAATCGCTGTTAAAAAACTATATATAATTAATCAGTTATAACTTTAAGCAATAAACAACTACATATTTCATCTAAATTATCATTTTATATTTGAAAACGAAACAATATATTTATCCGCTACAATGTGCAGGTATTGTGCTAGTATGATTATTAAGAGAAACATTGAATTTTGAATCTCTCAAGTCTAAGGGTATTAAAAACAAGGGTTAATACATTGATAGTGTAACAAACTTTGCCCAAATGTTCACTTACATGAAGCATCTTATTTTACGTTCGATTGCATGAACGTAGTATATGGGTTGTTCACTTAGATAACCAATCTAATAAAACGTATTCATTTACATGAATTTGGTGACCGGTGACCAGATATAGAACCTGCTATTTGTCCACATAACCGTCACGTATACTCCAACTCATCAATTACTTTCTACGTAATTTGAAGGTTTATAAGGGGCATTAAACTTTGCGAAAATATTCAATTGGGGTAACTAATTTTTTTATAGACATTTAAGTAACTAAACTTTGCGAAAATGTTTAGTTTGTAAATTTTTTTGACAAATACCGGTTCCACCGGTAAATTTACAAACCTTTTTTTATTACTTCAAAAAATGACATGTTTATGCTTTACATCATTTACTATAAACGAAGTAAAGAACAATAATTTCATCTACAAAAAAGAATCTCAAACCACAAGTACAAAAACTATTCATATCATTTATTGTAATCCACAGCCAAATCTCAGATTCGGTTGCGTACCACCACCACCACCGCAAATCACTAACACTAGGGGTGTTCAATATTCGGTGTGAAACAGTTTAATCCGAATACCGAACCGAATAAAAATACATAAAAAATGAACCAAATTCGAATTTGATTTTTGGTTCGGTTTCAGTTTACAAAAGTGAATTTGAATTGTTGTTGTTGTGAGGATTTTGTTGATGGTGTTCTTGTTATTAGTTGTTGAAAAGGGTATTCATCTGTTGTTGATCTTTTAAAATTATTATTTGTTCAAAATACTACATTGTCTAAGTGAAAATAAAAAAGTTTACGGTAAATGATATGAAGCATAAACAAGTAATTTTTTGAAGTAATATTGAGGGTTTGTGATTTTACCGGTGTAACCGGCATCAATTAAAATTTTTCGCAAACTGAACATTTTCGTAAAGTTTAGTTACCTAAATGTCAATAAAAAAAGATAGTTACCTAAACTGAATATTTACGCAAAGTTTAGTTACCTATTTGTCATAAATAAATGCCACGTGTACATTTTTATCATAGAACTGACATAAATGAAAAATTTAGCATGTTCCATAACTACGTTCATGTAATCGAACACTAAAAAGAATAATTCATATAAGTGAATATTTAGCCATGTTACACTTAAATTGCCTCATAATTAATCTAATGTCGGCATTTTGTTTAAATTTCAAGTGTGAAGACTCAAGATGCAATAATTAATAGAAGATGGTAATTTAAATAGACTTTATTAACGACAATTCTGATTAACTAGTTTGAACATAAATAGATTGATTGTACTTTAAATAGTTTGAACATATATAGAGTTAATCAAAAGTGAGGAGACATTGAACTTGTTACGATATAAATACAAATATTGATATTTTAAAACTTTGTTGAAAATTTCAATTAGACTATCGTGATTATTTTCATTTAAAATAAAATACTATTAAAAATGTGATGGTACATTTTTATTAAAGAATTAGGTATAACCAAATCAATAAAAAAAGTAATATTTTATTTATTAAGATGCCTTGCATAAGGAACGACTAAGCAATTTATAAGTCTGTGGACGTAGACCGGTCCTTTAATTATGATCGAGTAGCATTAGGTACGAAACTACCAGTTATGATCAAGGAAAAGACGTAGAATCCATAAACATAAGTTTCACTGGTGTTTTATTGATGTCGAAAGATATTGAAAAATATTTAACGCGCTTAAAATTATATTTAAATTGAGTTTAAAAATTAGATTAATAAATAAATATAGAAAGTGATAATAAGTGAAATTCATATCACAAATTATACAGTTAATTTTAGATTTAAGCTTATATTAGTAACATATTTAGCAATACTTGAAGGCGATATAATGACGTATTCACGAATATCTTTTTGACATATGTATACTTACAAATAATTCATATACTCGAAAAATACTCCATTTACAATCATATACTTTCAAATCCTATTTCAAACAGTTATATATTGAAATTAGTTTCTGTTTATATATTATCATTATTATTATTATTATTATTATTATATATACAATGACAAAAGTAATTTAAGTCATTTTATTTATAAGCTAATCAAATTAATAATAATAGAATAAATAATAAATAAATGCAATTGTTAAAAAATGGTTAAATTTCAGCTATCAAAATTTGTAACATACAATACAATTAAGATAGCATCTTTATTAAAAATTGGAGGTTGATCTACATAGAAGGGGTAATTCTGAAGGAAGGGGGAGAAGTTAATTTGGACCGTCCGTTAACATTTATCACGCTGGATGTTAGTTATTATTCATCACGAAGAATGTTAAAAATAGTGAGCATGAGTTATGATTTATTATTCTTCGTGATGAACAATAACTAACATTTATCGTGATAGATGTTAACGGACGACCCATATTAACTTCTTTATTCTTCAGAATTACCCTTCTCTCTAAATTATTACTCATTAAAAATTACCTCTTAATTTTTAATCACCTTAATGATTTTGTAGATGCATTACGAGTATATTCCATCTCTGTCTCTAATCTGCCTACCGTCGAGCAACAAATTCGAGTAAATTGGTTTTCAAACATCAATTGTATTGTTTTTATGTTAGATGAGATGTACTTGCATTAGTGTTTAATTTCGGTTTATCGTAGTATTATTTAGTTTACAAATCATAGTTTATTATTTAGAAGTATTCGAATTAGTGTGTAATTCCACTATAACGTAACTTTAGTTAGTTTTATAGTAAGTAAATCTTATTTTGAATTAATGTTGTACCTAGTAGTGTAATTTCCATTTTTTGTTTCCGGTTATACATATTTTATGTGAAACATAGTTTACCCTTTTTTTTTATAGAAACATAAACATAATGATATATGAGGTAACTAAAACACATTAAAAGTAACTATTTTGAAAGTAATAGTTTGCATTGGTTATTTTCATAGAATTAAGAGATATGGGTTAACTTTAACGGAACAAAGGACTACAGTTGTTATAAGTTTTGAAAGTAATGACTATCTATGTAATTTGGAAACTCAAAAGACGAAATCGATAACTTAATACAAATAACAAATAAACTCAAAAGACTCTTGGAGTATCAAGGGGTGTTCAAATAAACTTATTTTTTGAATTGTTATTACTTATATGCGAATAAGATAAGGATAAAAATCTGTGGTTCATTTTGAACTTTAGAACTTTATCCAAATAAGTAAATAAGCAGAGGTGAAATAGCCTTATCCAAACATGACGATATAAGCTTATTATTTTCAAATAAGCAAATAAGCTTACAAAATAAATCCAAACAAACACCTCGTTAATAGTGTTTCTCCTATTACTATTTTTCAATGTTCAAAAGTTTATTCAGACATAAATAATTAAGGATAATATATATATAGAGTGGGAATAAGAGGAAAGCAAATAAATTAAGGAAGAAGGGAAATAAATCTCAACACTTGATTGCATCATAAATGAATTTTAAAAATTACAAATAATTTTAAAATTTAATTTCATTACAAATGAATGTTAAAAACATTTATTTATGAAAAAATTGAAGGCTAAGATTTGCTTCACTTTTTTCTCAAGATTTGGAACTTCCCTATCGATAATTTCCCTATATATATAGGATGGGGATCAAGAGGGAGACAAAAAAATTAGAAAGGAGGGAAGCAAATCTCAACCCTTGATTTCATCATAAATGAATTTTAAAAATCACAAATAATTTTAAAATTTAACATTCATTACAAATGAATGTTAAAAATATTTATTTATTAAAAAATCAAGGGCTAAGATTTACTTCCCTTTTTATTTAACATTTGAAGTTTTCCTATGAATTCTTTATATATATATATATTGTAACTTTAATTTTGAAGAAAATGATGATTGTCTAGTACATGATTGAAGATGATGTCTCTCTCCTTTCCAATTGTAGAAAATAATATATTTATATCTATATCTTATATAATTTATACTATTATATAAAATATTTTCATTTTTTATTTTAATAAGTTTTTAAGAATAACTGGAAGACTTAATTTTCGGCGATTAGTACTATTAAAAATTGTTTGATTCCAACTATTTTATTACATCTAATATTAACTCTCTTTTTTCATCACTTAACATTATTTCTTCAACAAGTTAGAAGAGTTAAACCATCATATTACATTACCAATTAATTATCATGACGAATCTTTACGAAAAATCAACATAATGATTCATCACCGTTGATAATTTTGCTTACGCTATTTGGGTCTTTTGCTACTTATATGTAGTCTCTATACAATAGAGAAATGTTGTAGTCTTAAAATATTAAAGTTTTAGTTCGAATAAATGTTGACATTACACTTGTTCTTACAAATGAATTGATTACCTTTCAAATACTAGAGTCTTTTGCTACTTACCTTTCAAATATTAAAGTTTTAGTTAAAACAATCTTTTCCTTACCTTTCAAATTGTAACCGATTAGTCTACGTTTGATTCTATAAATGACATGAATTGATTACATACAAACTCTGTAACCTATCACACATGAATATAATATGCCACGACACTCACAAACTTTGTAACCTTGGACTCACATGTAGAAAAGGTTATCGTTGAACTCGAAGTTGATTCATCTGACCTTAAGTGTTGAATTAACCGACAGTTTTCGAACGGCCATCGCATTATGCTTTTCCTCTTCTAGTATTAAATGAATAATCAACAAATGATCACATTAAAAATAATGCAAATATAGATTTAAATGATACACATCTAAATTGCTCTTATATGGTTGGTTGTGTTTTCGTCCTTCCTAATCAAACTTTCATAATTGTTTTTGTCCTTACTCATCTACCATTTATAATTACTTATATATTTCATTACAAATAAAATATAATCCAAATAATACATTAGGAATCATAGCGGACCCAAGCAACTAACACCAATCAGTTGATCACTCTAATATCAACCGTTAGTAAAATACCAATCCAAATAACACTCGTATAGTCGATGTTACTCCCACAAACAATAAACGGATAAAGAATAATAAGCAAACAAGATAAACAAACAATACTAACACAAGGATTTAACGTGGTTACATTCTATCTCCAACTTGGAGATCGATTTAGTCCGCGAAACCAAATCAAAAAGTTTTATCCTTTACTTTTGAAGTCCATAAGGTTTACTTATATAGGGAAAGACAATTTATAGAACAAGATATTCTGGCCGACACTAGGATTAAGTCGTGATTCTCCTAAATCGTGTCACGATTTATCACTTTTCATTAGATTGCGTCGCGTTCTCATTCCTTCACGTCACGAAATCTTCCTGAAAAAAAATATTCAGTCTTGTTCAATTTATATTTTAATGCAGAGTAAGAAACGAAAGTAAACCCTTATGAATCTTTAATTCGGAATCAAAAAGAAATATTATTCAAAACGTATGTAAATAATGACAATGACCCTAACTAGATAATGACCTAATTAAACTAGGAAACAAGTCCTAGACTTTTATTCAAACTAAAACTAATTATATAAAATATTTAAAAGACGATTAAAATAGTAAAATGCCGTTTTGAGGCCCTAAATGATCCCGAATGGCTAAAATTTCCCCATGCGTCTTGCCGAAGCTAGGATTTTTGTAAATTAAGCCATTTTTCAGTGATTGCGCGAATTCCGTCCAATTCCAAGATATTAAAAATTCAATTTGACACTTAAGTGATAAATAATGATGTCACTCAAATTTCATTCTTAATAGTCATAAGATCATTCGTAAATTTTCACTTGCAGTTCTTAACACATTTTTATCCGTTTGAATTTCTTAACACATTTTAGCCGTTTAAATTTTTTCATAAACATTATGCTAACTCATTAATCGTGTTCTTTCACATCCCAAAATAATACGTAATCATATAGAAAATAACTCATTTGGAATTATTTAGATATAAAATTAAAGCCATTGATTTATACCTACCACTCACTACTAGTTCCCGCCGGTCCAAAATACTATAAAACCCCATTATAAAATCCACAACATTACAAAGTTTTCTGTTTTGTGACAGTAGCAAAAAAATAACATAAAATAAAAAAATAAAATAGTGTGGGTGTTGAGTGTTGACTATGAACGGAAAAAGCTCCACCAACACTTCCGGCAAGCCTATCCAATGCAGAGGTAACTTCCTTTATATTTTAGATCTGTTTAATAGATGTTTGTGTAAGCATATGTGTTCATTGTAATCCACTTTTGTTGAATTTCAGTAACCTTCTAAAATTCAGTTCTTATTATGAAATTTGATACTTTTGAACTGGCGAATTTCAATATAAGATAACGAACGTTACAAAAAAAGCTTAATACAGGCGGGAAGGTAAGTTCATTTGCACGTTAAAAGTAAGTTCAGTTTTACTCGTGAGAATGTTCAATTCTATCAACATAAAAAGTAAGATATCTAGTTGGCTGCATCGAACTTTTCATTTTATGCTATCTACTTATGATCAAAATTAAACCTTGCATTTCCTTGACGTGTAAACGAACTTACGTTCCCCTATATCAAGCTTTTTTGAAACTTCCGTTATCTTCTTTTCGATTTTTCCTTTATTGAAAAGGTCCTTATATATATAAGGGATATCTTGGCATCTATCACACTGTTTTATATCATTGTGAGGAATTAATGGATTACTTGTTTATGTTTTTGGTAAGCTGCGATTGCTAGGGAACCAGGAAAGCCACTGGTGATAGAGGAAGTGACTGTTGATCCACCCAAACATCGTGAAGTTCGAATTAAAATCATATGTACTTCTCTTTGTCATAGTGATGTTACCTTTTGGAAATTGGAGGTACAGAGTCAAATTTAGTCAACTGCCAGATTTAGAGTCATTGTGTAACCTTAACTGATTATCGTTGTTTTACTTTTTGAAGCATCCTCCTGCTATTTACCCTAGAATACTCGGTCATGAAGCCGTGGGGTAAGGATTTATTAAATTATTCGTCTACTTATGTTAAATCCTTTGACTTGTTTTCTTTCGTGCGACACATTTCTGTTTATTTCGGACCTTTTTTATAATATATTATTTTGTTATAGACTAGTAAGTTCTTAGATTACAACTAGTCTTTTCTATAAATGAGAAGCTACTTGTATAGAATTTAACAGTTTATATTTTGAGAGGTTTATACTGATATAACACATTTCTATTTTTTGATCTTGCAAAATTTTGCTTATCTTGACACTGAGTATTTTTCTATTTAGTCATTTTTTAATGGGATTGATTGCATTAAAATGTAACTTACTTTGGTCTTATTCAACTTTACTTTCATTCGGAAAAAAAGGCTCAAACTTTCAATTTTTCGATTTGGTAATCTGCTTGATTACCACTTACCAGGTCAAAAATATGATGTGGAAACTGGCGTTTTAGTGCATTTGACCGTGTTGACCTTTTCATACATGATCTGGTGTATGTTGCCATGGATCCTGGAAACTGGTTAATTTAAAAGATTATCCTTGTTGAAAACTTTTTAAAAGCTTGCGTCTTTTGTGAGTGCAAACTAAAGTTGCAGTTAGCCTTTGTTGGATGGTATCTTTTGACATTTCACATATAGGAAAACACTTTAAGTTGCAATTTAATGGTATCACATGGAAGAATGAAATAATCATGATGACGCATTTATTATTACTAAATACAGAAACTATATAATAACTATTTTATTTTGTTGTTCTTAAGGGTTGTGGAGAGTGTGGGAGAAGGTGTACATGAAGTTGTTGAAGGAGACACTGTGATCCCAATCTTTTTGCCGGATTGTGGTGAATGTACAGATTGCTTGTCACATAAAAGCAACCTATGTACAAAATTGCCTTTCAGTCTTTCTCGTTATATGGATAGAGAAGAGACGAGCAGGTTCACAGACATCAATGGAGATACTCTTTACCACTTCTTGTACGTGTCGAGTTTTAGTGAGTACACGGTGGTTGACATTGCTCATCTCACTAAAATTGACCCAGCAATCCCAGCAAACAGAGCTTGCCTCTTAAGTTGTGGAATATCAACTGGTATAATAATAATCTTCCGATAATCTTTTACTATTTAATATAGGTAGAAAAATGGGTGGGTTGGCTAACAGGTTACAATAGGTGAAGGAGTATGTAGCTTACGCTTACGAAAACTATGAAATTCAAATAATGATCTTAGTTTCTGAATTAAGCGATCTCAGAGGTTGTATGTGTCCTAAATGAATTTTGGGCAAGTTTTAAGCTAATGCATTGAAATAATTCATGTTCATAAAAGCTGGAATGTAATCTCACATACATTCTTAAAAGCTTTAAGTTAACATATGATAACCACAATTTGTTTTCAAGACAGAAAAGATAATATATTGGAACTTCAGTGTATGAAAAATCATTATTTTTTCAGGGGTGGGTGCTGCCTGGAAAACAGCAAACGTGGAAGCTGGCACAACAGTTGCTATATTCGGATTGGGTGCAATTGGGCTAGCAGTATGATTTCTGCTCACTTCGTACCACAAGTATTTTTTTATATGTTTAGGCGTCAAACATAAAGGCTTCAATAAATTTTGTGACTGAACATAATAAAGTACACAAAACTCGATCATGAAGAAGCTAGTTATGGTTTAGTGACACTTATGGTTTATAACATATCTCAAATAAGAAGCTTCATTTTGAACATGATATATAACATAATGAGAGTACAATTGTCATGTTCTGTTTTTCAAGGTTGCTGAGGGTGCAAGGCTATGTGGAGCAACGAGGATCATTGGTATTGATGTGAACCAAGACAAGTTTGAACTAGGTAATGGAATGGATCTTATATAAAAATTCCGGTCTCTTGCTTGTAGATGTACTTTTCCTAAAGGTAATTTAGTTTTAAATAAAACGAGGTCTCTTTTGGGAGTGGGGTTGTTCTGTACTTCTCTATATCTATCACTTCTGCAAGACTTTGTTTTACGTCAACTTTTTTTATCGACAGGAAAGAAATTTGGGGTGACTGATTTTGTTAACACCCGGGATATAGGGGACAAAACTGTGAGCCAGGTAATATAGTGTGTTTGATATTCTCAATACGCTATGTGAATGGAAGTTTTATTTATAACATAAAGTTGTTGCTTGAAGCAGGTAATAATGGAGATGACTGGTGGAGGTGCAGACTATTGCTTTGAGTGTGTTGGTTTGACGTCCCTAGTACATGAAGCATATGCTTCTTGCAGAAAGGTCCATTCTATCCCTATCTCGATCTCCATTGAGATTTTGATTTTCATATGGCATTTTATTAATCCAATATTTAAACTCGTACTATTTTCTTTTCTTCCTTGACGAGAAAATGTCAAATGGGATATCGAACTCTATGTTTTTTTATCATCTCTGGCCAGTTTTTTATCTATGCACTAATTGAAGTGTCTTCATTTGTATATGTATGTAATGTTCAGGGTTGGGGGAAAACAGTTGTTTTAGGAGTTGACCAGCCTGGGGCAATGTTGAACTTCAGTTCTTCCGAGGTTCTACACAGCGGAAAAACTCTTACAGGCTCCCTTTTTGGAGGTCTCAAACCGAAATCTGATATCCCGATTCTCATAAAACGTTACATGGATAAGGTAAGCACAATCTGTCTCTTTCATCGTTTGTCTTTGACTTTTAAATTCAATCCATTGCTTTCTCAAAAATCTAATTGATATGGATTTATTATTTTTATATGTTTTTTTTCTTTCAAATTAACAACAAGATTCTCCAACTTTCTCATTTTTTTATAAAGTTTGATGCACTTATACCAAATCCTCGGAGGAAATATCAGTTACTTTGACTTCAAAAGTCAAACTGTTTCTGAACAGATGTAATATACTCCTTACGTCAGCAATATAGTTTTCCTTATTAAGGGTGTTTCAGATGCTCAGTTAATGTCAACACTAGGTCATCGAGACAACACACAACATGCGTATTCAACTACTTCCATATGCATGTCCTCGTGCCCATTTTGCTCTGCTTTAGTAATGTGGGTTAAAAAGGAATTGGACACTCAACAAAAATAAATATCAAAGAGTACAAGATAAGACACGATATCTAACATCTGTCAATTCTTGTAGGAACTACAACTCGATAAATTTGTTACACATGAGGTCGAGTTTGAAGACATCAACAAGGCTTTTGATTTGCTTCTTGAAGGGAAGAGCTTACGGTGTGTGATTTGGATGAGAAAATGATTGAATTTCTTTTGAAAACAATTAATTTTTTGCATGATTTGTTGTTAGTATGTTAACTGTGTATTGTAAAACTCCCATTTTGAACATTTTAAATTAAATGTTATCGTAAATTCTTATAAGGAAAATACTAGAACTACAAAATTTTTACAATATGAAATTTACACAATGATATGGACCAATAATGTAAAGAGAGAATCAAGAGAGAGAAACAAACTTAAATTGTGATTGGTTCATCTCCCTTTCCACATCATTTTGTGAATTTTGTTTTGTAAAATGTATGTGGCTCTAGCATTACTCTTCTTATAAAACATTTGAGTTTATAGCTAATTCCTTAAATTATGAAAATCACAAATTACTATTACATCCCTCCTAACAACACTATTTTAGTAAATTTGGTTGACAACTATAATGTTAAATTCAAAATTTGAACATAATGTATGATTATCAATTACAAAGATTAAAGTTAACAAAAATTTAATGTAAATAGATATTATGATCATTGTAAAATATATTAATATATGCAAACAAAATGGATAAATAATTATTGTTATAAGTTGTTTTTTTTTTTAAAAGTGTAGCTTTCACTGCATTGTGGGTAACATTCTAGTAATCTAGTGACCGATCTATCCATTATCATTGAAAATGATTTTTTTAAAGTGCTTTATTTTGGAAACAATTTTATTAGCCATGCATGTTGGAAAAAACAATAGTCAAACTTAAATTATAAATCTGAAGAGTCCAAATTATGAGTCTAGATAGAAACTTAAATAAGTGTTTCTTAGTTTGTGTATTTATTCTTTGTCAGAGTTCGTGTGACGTAAGACAGACTTAGATTGATACAGACTCAGACTTATACAAAGTCAAGTGAAAACCGAGTCAAACCAGACACACTCAAGTATAACAGACTCAAGTCTTTTAGACTTAAAGAGACCTACAGACCCAAGTTTACATGGAGATAACTGCAGAAGATTCGAAGATATCTTATTAGTTCGGATGATTTGAATTGTAATGTAAATGATATACTTTCCATGATATGTATAGTAGGTAGGTAGAAAGTCTTTTAGTTAGAGATACGGTGAGATTGCAATACCTAACCAGTATACTTGTATAAACATGCATGATACGTTTCATTGAAAGATAGCTCATTACCTCAATACATCATAACAACGAATTTGTGTAATTCTTCAATTGAATTGATTAATAAGATTATCATTTAATGTATATTGTTGGACATACTAATAAAGGACAAATAGTGGTGGAACATGGAAGAAGATGGCGAATTCAAGACGCGTTCATTAGCCGAAAGTATTGATGACAAGCTATTAAACGGGGTGGGTTCAAGTCAAGAAACGTTGCGCAACAAACCACATCGACTAAAGGTGGGAGTATTTGTATGGAGAGCATTGAGAGGAAAATTACCGGTACGGGTGGAACTTGATAAAAGAGGTATAGACTTACATTCGGTTAGATGCCTGATATGTGATGATGAATTGGAAACTGTTGAGCATGTTATATTATTTTGCAAATTTTCCATGGAGGTTTGGGAAAAGGTATTTGAATGGTGGGGACTTGGAGATATGGGCAATTTTTAGTGTATTAGAATGCTTTCTTGGTAATGGATGTAGTGTATCACGAATTTGTCTCTACAAACTCATGTGCAACCTTTTATTCTAACTGAACGGCCTAAGTTAGACGGTACTCGTAGAAGGGGAAATATTATAAGAAAGAACAACGCGAGTAATACTCTAGACTAATATGGGAAAAGAAACTAGCTTTATTAGAGAAATGTTTTATAAGAAGAAATAAATAAGTCTAGAATGTGTGTGAATGATGGGGAGAAGGGGTATTAATATTCAAGGGGAGTGATTCGTACACCACAAAATTTTCTCTGAACACCACTACTTGTGCTTTATGGTATTTTACTTTACAATACTATAAAGCATAGTTAGTGGTGCGTGGATAAAATTTGGTGGTGTACGAATCATTGACCTATACTTTAGTTCTCTCACTAATGGATCAATCTACAACTCTTCTAATGTAGATCCTTCTTACTCTCCTACTCTAGGATATGCACAAGGAACTTTCTATACCCTCTTAATTTCCATCACCGTTCATGATCTTCCTTTAAATCTTTTGACTCATAGTAGAATTTTTCGGAAGCTCAACTTAGCATTCATGTATGAGGTATTAAACTTGCGGGGTCACGACAATACGAGCGCACGAATTGGGCTTGGTAACTCTTACCGTTCACCGTCAGGAACAACGTCAAAATGGCATTCCGGAGCAACGTCTCGCCTGGGACGTTGTCCGAGCTTATTTTTATTTTATTTTTTTAACGATATTATTACCGTTTGAAAAAAAAATAAAAATTCAATTCCAACAGCTATCTCTATGGCCATTTTTTAAACTTTATTTTCAATCTATATATATCACACTTCAAACACAATTTTAAACACATAAAAACACTCAATCTCATTTACAAACACACTTCAAAAACTCAAAAACTCTTATTCACTATAATTCACAAATGTCGAACAACTAGAACAACCCGTACAACCTAGACTCAAGATGGACCCCGTTTCCACAACAACCAACATCTTGAAACCCATCAACCGAAATGCCCATTTTTGATACTCCATACCATCCTAAAACAAAATACCAACAAAAGTCATATTATCAACCTTAATACCGAGAAACACCAAACTTATCCCCCGATTAATATAATGTTTTCCTAATGTGGCAAACATCATAAAACACCCAAACAACCCAACAACCCGACTTGCACTCGGTCGAAGACGAGGTACCGACACCAAGCTCTCATAGAAATATCTCAAAAAAGAAAGGAAAACTACTTGATGTTGGACCATCACAATTGAAACCATAAAGATTTATAACAACGTCATCTTTTGGGACCTGGAGGACGAACTTCCATTGGCCCGAAGTTGGAATTCTGTTTCCGAAGATTCCAACCTAGGAAATGCGCAAAACAACGATTATTTTTGGTATCTTATCATGGAAGAGTACCATTCTCGCAACCCTCTCTTTCTTCGGACCAAAGACATGTTGACTTCAAAATGGAAGAAACTCAATGCCACTTGCAAAAAGTGGGGAGACATTTGGAAACGGCTTGAAAGACAAAGAAGAAGCGGGGAAAATGACTTTCGGATTCGGATGGAGACTCGATATAAGTTGGAACGCTAAAAACTTTCAAAAAATTTCAAGTTTGAAAATTCAAATAAATAAGCTAAATAAAAGAAATAAATTAATTCAAAATAAAAATAAATATTACAAGTCCTAAAAAATATATATAGCTCATTTTAGTTTAGTCCACTTTGATTTTAATAGATTTACCCAAATTAAAATAATTTAAAATAATAACCCATTTAAAAAAAAAAAATGAGTCAATTTTAAAAAATGAGCCTATTTTAAAAAAATGAGTTCATTTAAAGCCCAAACTTGTACAACTACACACACAAATTACACTATCTCTAGTCGTCTTCCTATTCTTCCTCCTACACACAAATTGTACACACAAACTACACAAGCTATTTTATTCTTTAAATCAAAAAGAAAACAAGAAAAAAAATGAAGAAAAATAAAAAAAACATGAGAAAATAGAAAAAGAAAAGAAGAAGTCAAAACAGCGTCCAGAGGGAGATGCCACCGTCATCCCTGAGTGACGGAACGCCATCCTAATGGTGAATAGTGACGGTAACGCTCCCACTCCATGTACTCTAAAATCGCATACATGTCCATTAGTTTCTTACATCATCCGTAGTCATTTATTTTAATACAAACAAAATAACATTTTTTCTGTTAGCAACCTACTAGAAACGGTAACTCACAACAAGTTCAGTAAAACTATTAATGTATATCACTATTTACAATGTCTATATTTTTGCGACACTTCACAATTAGAATGGGCAGTTTAATAGAAACTAACAACCACCAACTCTAATTTTGAAACAACCATCAACTTTATTACAAAATTGTAGATTGAGCGCTGGTACTCGAAGTTTGACTTTGGGTATTCGTGTTGATTGTGCATATGCGAGAATTGATTTGACCTGCAGTAATTTTGTTTGACTTGGGAAACGTGGCAGCCTACTATTGGATTACATATCTGGCGGTCCTGCAATACATTTTGCTTTTGGATCCGTGACCATTTGCCATAATTTTTTTGACACTTATGACTTATCATGAGATGTAAAGGAAACTATTTACTAACCATTTTAAATTCTTTTTGTTGACTAGAGTTTTTCAAGTGTGGAGCCCTCGTTAATACTGAATTTCAATTTAAGATATTACATCGTCGCCAGTTATCATATCATTATTATTTTATTATTAAAATTAATTTTAAACATATTTAATTTTTTTCTTATATCTTTTTAAATATAAATTTTTATAAAATTTCAAATATACCTTTATAATGTATTTATTTTTATTTACGTTTCGATATAAATTTTATTTAAAACTGAGTCGGGTAAAAAAATAAAATATTTTTTCTTTAAAAATTTCAAGTTTTCGGTTTTATTCGTTTTTACATTTTACGTTTTTTTTCGTTTTTCTTCGTCCTTTTTATGTTTTTTTCTGCTTTATTTGCGTTTTTACGATTTTTTTTACATTTTTCTTCTTCTTTTTTACATTTTCTTTACATTTTTCTTTATTTTTTACGTTTTTTACGTTTTTCATGTTTTTTTTTCGTTTTTACGTTTTTCTACATTTTTTTTCGTTTTTCTTTGTTGTTTTAATGTTTTTTCTGTTTTTCTTCGTTTTTTTTAAAAAAAAGAAAACAAAAAAAAAACGTATCTGAAACGAAGAAAAACGAAAAAAACGTTAAAACAACAAAGAAAAACGAAAAACCGTAAATAAACGTAAAAAAAGAAGAAAACGTAAAAAAACCGAAGAAAAACGAAAAAAACCGTTAAAAACGAAAAAAAACGTAAAAAACCGTAAAAACGAAGAAAAACGAAAAAAAATAAAAAGCACAAAGAAAAACGTAAAAATAACGAAGAAAACCGAAAACTTGAATTTTTTTAAAAAAAATACATAATTTTTTACTCAACTCAGTTTTGAATAAAATTTTCATCGAAACATACATAAAAATAAGCACGTCACCACGGTAAATTTGAAATTTTATAAAAAGTTATATTTTAAAAAATATAAAAGAAAAATCAAATAAGTTAAAAGTTAAATTTTAATAATTAAATAATAGTGATGTAATGAGGGTGTATAGATTTCAAAAAAGGTGTATAAATCTCTATCACCCTACTACTTAAGTAGTATGGGTAAATTGAGTTTAATTAATACTCCGTACATTTTATGAGACAACTAGTAAATAGACTCGAGGTAGTACGAGACTTTTAAAAATACAACACATTGTCACATAAGCTACGATTAATAAACATTTTTGTTGCATGTCTAAACCAAATAAACATGTGCAGCATAAAAAACATATGTTGTCTATAGATAAATTATGTCTATTAAAGAATTTGAAAAGAAAAAAATTCTGAGTGATAGGTTAAGTGGGTCAAAATAAATAGAAAACTAAAAAATTCGAACTAAAGTAATTACTAATTCAGTTGAAAAGAATAGAAGAGAAAAAAATGAAATATTCTAAATAAACACCCTAATATTTTTGAATGTATATCCTATGTGAGTGCACAAAAATACGTGTCAATCCTATCACCTCCTATATATATATGTATGTGTTAGTCACGTCATATCTTAAAATTTGATCAAATGATAGACCCAAAAAAATACATACAACACCCTCATCTAACCCAACTAAAACACCGAGTGTCTGCTAGGGTGGTGCGTATATCTAGGCTTGGCATTCACATAAAAACAAGGAGATAGTATCTACTGACATAATATGTTTATGTTAGACTATCTATACGATGCGGTTAAAATAGTTTTAAATTTATAAAAATTATTGAATTACCATACTGAAAACTAGATAAAACGTAAGAGAACCTATCGACATCAATAAGAACGATAGCTAACAAATTCTAATATAAAACTTACTTAATATTTAAACAAAATTATATATTATATTATATTTTATCTTTATTATTTATACAATTAAAAGAGGATACGATAGAGGAATCTAAGCCGTTCATTGTTTTTCACCCTTTACGATTCAACGATCTTATTTTTTTTCTTTGTATAATTACACTTTTGGCCTCTTAAATATTTGATGTATTTATTTAAATCAAAAATTAGAAAATTAAAGAGTCTAAAAATTATGAAAGAAAATCGGCCACAATATTTGATTCATTTTATTAAAATTAAATTTGTCCTGCATTATAGCGGGTATGTAAACTATATAAAAAAATCAACCAAATAAAAATAAAATTCGACCCGCATCATAGCGGGTCTATAAACTATATAAAAAATCGGTCGCAATATTTTATTCATTTCTCTTAAATATTTGATGTATGTGTTTAAATTAAACAAGTCGGTCACAATATAAAAAAATCGACTAAATATTTTATTTATCTATAAAAATTAAATTCATCGAGCCTTATCGTGGGTCTATAAAAAAATTGACCAAATAAAAATTAAATTCAACTCGCGTTATGGTGGGTTTATAACCTAGAATATAATTAAAACAAAATAATATGGAGTAATCTGGACTATTGATTAGGTTCCTTCCATGGTAATTTAAAGGTGAAGATTTAATTATAATTAAAATTTTTGATTTTATAGGTGCGCCCATAATTATTCCATTTTTAACAAAAACAGTTTCCCTTTTTTACATGATACTCCTTTATATTTGTTAAATTAATCATTTTTAGCACATGCATTTTATAATTAACCGTTTTAATTCATGTATTTTTTTAAATAACTCTTTTTCATATACAAATTTATATGAATATATTTACAATCTAGAATTTAACCCATAAAGCCCGCATATTGTTATTTTTATTAATCTTATTAAATTCTAAAATATCTTATGCTTTATTTATATAATCTATATGCTATATTGATCTCGAGGAAAGAGTGAATATATTGATAATGTAAGTAATAAAAACATTATAACTAATCAATCAACTATTAATTTAGATCTAAACATATACGATTCTTTAAAATAATTAATTAATTATAATTCCACAAATCAGATCTAGATCTATGAAATAAACAATATGTTAATGCACATTTATGTATTAACAAATCATAAACAAGAAATCATAATGATAATACTCAAATAAATATTAAACATAATCAATTAATCATATATTAGATAAATTACTAATTATCCACTATTAGAGTTGTCTCATCCAAATGAATAAAAGTAAAAATTAGCCCATAACATAACTAACAAATAAAACAAATACAAGAAAAATCATTGTCAATAATAATATAGCATAAACGAGAGGCAATCACCAATCGAATAAATATAGAAGCTTCGTGTTCTTTGTCCTCCCAAGTGGTTTTCATCACTTATCAACCTTTAGAACCCCAAGGTAGCCCTTTAAATTTCTTTTGAAGAAAGTATCAAAGATATATGAGTTATTGTTACACCCATACTTTTTAAAAAGAAAAAGAAAGAATATTTTTTTCCGGTAAATAGTGCTATACTCCGTATAGCCCATTTCTAGCCAAAACGGGCATTTTCTATCTGCCGGATAGGTATATCTATCCGCCGGATAGCCCTGTTATGTCCAATTTTTGCCATTTTTTCATATCTTAACTCCAAACTTAACCAAAATACATTCAAACACTTCCAATGATCAAATCACAATTTATAAACCAACTTTCTGCATATATAGTTTCATTACTTACAAACCAAGTTCGTACCAAAAACATGTCCGACCCATTTTGACACTATAACAAAACATAGGTTCCACACAACAAGTCTAAGGATCAAAGTCATGATTAAAATGATTAGCACTTGCAAACCTACAACAAGTGTCGAACAATCCTTCGTTAAACCTTCCCCTTCCCGTGAGCCTCCTTCTTACCAAGTTCACTCGTGCCTAAAAAAAAATGAATACAACTAAAGGATAAGCAAAACGCTTAGTGAGTTTATAGGAAATCAAACAAGTAAACAAGTAAACAACTTGCAATTCAACTTGATCAACTTAAACATCAACTCATACAACTTGTAGATTCAACATAAGCACTTGTACAATCAACTTGAAAACATAATGACCAATTGGCAACTTGAGGTCAAATAACAATGAAATCAACTAGCAACTTGAAATGACTAACCACCGTAATCAACTAACAACTAAAGTCAATTCATAATCTGAAATTGACTATCAACTTGCATAGACAATATGCACAACTTAATGGATCCATAATCAACTCATACTTTCACAAACAACTCAATTAGCACAAGATCATGAAATCTTTACCACTCAACACAACTAGTACATGGCCATCACAATATGTAACCATATACACAACTAACCCAAACGAATCCTCTTACACGGATGTAATCCGGATTCCTTAACTCACTTTACGCGTTTAAGCCCTATAATACTCACCTTGATCGTTTAGGAATTGATAACTCGCCAATTGAGGATCACCACTTCTTTTAGCACCTATCAAACATCACATATCAATTTACATAATAAGAATGCAAAACATCTCATATGACTCTACTCATCACTAATTCACCACTAAACCATGTATGCGCAGTTTGACTTTTAAAGTCAAACTAACCATACTTTCACCATATTAACTCTTGATTCATTCTAGTGTTCAATTACTTTTGACATCACCTTAGTTACAACTAAATACATTTAAACAACACTATTAAGCTATCAATTTGGTAGGCTATCATATAAAACCCGAATTTAACTTTTCTAGTGAAAGTCCCTTTGAACGGATCCAAACAGGATTGCAACGTGTATTAGTTTGCGGAATGGTATAATACACAAAAACAACAATAAAACAAGTGAAATGCAAGTGTTTAAGGTGTAAGTTCGTATGTATTCGAAGATAGCACAGTATATTCGAATATAACAGATTCAAAAGCTTTTAAATAAAACATTACAAGTTTGTTTATAAAGTCAACATATTCGTACGAACTTAGCTGGTCCTAGGTTCGTACGAACTTACATGTTCGTACGAACTTACATGTTCGTACGAACATCCTAGGTTCGTACGAACATATAAGTTCGTACGAACTTACAAACAAAACTTAAAAAGGCTAAGTTAATAAACAAACTACAATATTAACTATAAAACTAATAACAAAATCTAACTATTACAAAATAAGAGATGTTGTCACAAAACGTGCACCAACATCTAGGTTTGGGTATTGCAAGTTCCTATCAAATTCCACCACTAATTGATTTGAAATTAACTACTAATAATTAGAGAGTTATATTAACATCAATTAAGTACAATTTATAGTTTAATTCATCAATTATGATCACTCTAACCTCTAATCACCACTAATTCTAACTTTTAGGTTAGAAGAGTCAAGATACATGTTTACCTTAGAATTGGGAGGATGAAAAACACTTCAATTTAACACTTCTAGTTTCAATTTAATGATTCCAAGCTTGATTTCTTCCTTCTACCTCGTTCTAGAAATTGCAAGAGTGTGTGGGTGTGTGTGTAAGTACGTATGTATGTATGTGTGTGTAGTAACCTCTATTGATTTTTATTAGTAAAGATTTTAAATAAATATTTACGCTTCTAGTCCTCTAGTCTCAAAACTTAACTTTACACCCCACAACTAAACATTTGGGCAACTTAAACATTCCACAATCAATAATAATAAGATATACAACTTATAAAAAAAATATATATATATATATACATATATACGGATTATTAAATTACCACTTTTTTGTCTGACCTCGTTTAGCTTATAGGAATTTGAAAGGGAAATGAATTTATCGAGGTGAGAGTTGGGATCATATTTGGTAGGTCGTAGAATTGGCAGTGATTCTGGATTAGCTGCACAATGTGGTGTTTGAGTTTAAATGATGCTCCTTGAATCTCTAGGTAAAGTATTGGTCCTCCTCGACATTAGCCATCGTTGTTGCTTGACGTCACGCCGAACGATCAGTATCGTCACGGCGCGTCGTCGTCGGTTAGGGTTGCCGGACGACAAAACAACGCGATATCAGTTTGGTGTTTTATATTTATAATGCAGGGTATTGTAAATTATTTACTACGTATAGGCACTAACTAGGGCGAGTAAGTGGTGAGTATAACTCAGGTGTTGTTCTTTAAGACTAACTGAATTGAAACTGAAACGCTCAGGAGACTAGGTTCTAACTAGTGAGGGAGTTTATAAAAAGTGGGGGTAACTATGTGTTTTTAATTATACGAAAGTAAAGCCAATAAAAAGTAATGTAAATTTAGGTAATAGATAAACGATATTTTTTATGATTCTGTTAGTTATATTATGGGATGATGCGTGTTAAGTTATATTTAAAAGAGACGTTTACCAGTTTACTTATATGTTTAGTTATATTGAAAGCTATTAGTGTAGATTCCATACTAATCGATTAGCATGTCATCAGGAACTAGGTGATAATGATTCTGATCGGAATGGTGTTGCTCAACTCTTTACATTGCTCAATTATGGGAACAGTGACCCTTTTTGGAATATGAAGATTCCTAGGAGTATGACCAAAGTAGCAAACCCATTTCATATCCGATCGTTCTCAACACCGTATAGCAGTTAATATAACATTAAGTTCTGGTGTTTTAACTTGCTTTCTTTACATAGCATTGATAAAATATAAAGGTGGGAGATAGAAATAGAATGCTTACTGATTCTCGACATTCATTTTAGATTTATAAACTGAGTTTGTATTTTAGCACTTTGAACACTATATATTTATGATTTAAAGAAATTTTTCTCAAAATGTACCAAGGAATCCCTAGGCTTTTGACTATGTAATATACTGTCAGTATTTTTATAGGTTCAAACTAAGACCATGTTTAGAAAACATCCTATGATTGTCAACCATGTATTCCAACTATTAATTAGTTGTTCCATTGTTTTAAGTACTTCACAATGTTGTTCACAAAATCTTCCATAATAGTTACAATGTAATCTATGATGTACTATTACCATGTTTAGAAAATGCAGTATTTTTATTTATGCTTTCTTTGTATTAAGGTTTACGAAGTCTTAATATCAAAGTTGTAATCGCGTTCATCGGTGGAAAGACGATAATTTATAATAAGGTTTAAAATCATAAATATAAAGCATAAATAAAAATATTGCGTTTCTAATTAAATAGCGTAACATTATCCCATAATTAATTAACTAACTATGTTATAACAAACATGGAAGGTAAGTTCTAAATTTAGCATAATAACAATAATAATAAACATTGTAATTAAAATAGATAAAGGAAAGAAATCACCGTAGATTATAACGAGTTTAGAATAAACTTGAAATTGTAAGAGCTGGTCTCCGATCGTACTCCAAGCGTATTACAATTCTTCACTTGTTACTCTCTAATTAATTACTAAACTAATAATAATTAATCCTAATCTAGAGAGAGAAAGCTAGAGAGATAAACTAATTAAATATATAAGCGTTTTTTTGAGTGGATTAGGATGATTTGGTTGAAGGAGGAGTTGGATATATAGAAGGAAGCTTGGCCCGGATTTTAACCACAACCCGTATTTGACCTTGCTAAATCTCTCCCGTATTTCACGAGCCATATAAAGATGTCGAATTTACGCGTGTACGGGCTACGACAGTCGTATACGGGTTGTGCAAGCCGTATATGGGTTGTGGTGAGCCGTATACAGGCTATGGAGGCCGTATACGGGCTACCATAGGCTGAATATGGCTAGTGCAAGCCGTATGCACAGGGTCATCAAGCCGTGCGTGCGGGATAGTAACTTGTTTCGTCAATTTGGCTACAAATTCTTTATTATTCGTCCATTTTCATTGATTCTTTTTGTGTTGGCTTCGTAATTTCCTAATTATAAAAGTAAAAAAAATAAATGTAATATTTGGATTAGAATTTTAATTATTTAATTAATATGGATAAGATAACATGGGTAAATACATGTTTTTTACGCATTATCATTGATGCTTCAAAATCACCACTTAAGATTGCTTTAAATTGGTGTGACACTTGCTCTTAAATACATTTAGTAATTCTTGGAGTAGAGTAACCGAATATTTATCTCAGGAGACAGTTGTAAATAGACAGAAGAAGCATAAACTGATGTCTTTAAGACATTTGTTTTGAGTTTATAAAATATTTAAGGTCTTAGGATATAATATCAATTCTTAGTGAGTTAAAGTGTAACTTAGTTTAGTATAGAGATTCAATTGTACTTAGGAAATAAAGTTAGGATTACACTTAAAATATGATTACTTAGCTTGCAAGACAAGCAAGGGCCTTTAAAGGAGGTTCTATGAGGATGTATTCCGTAGGATTCATACCCCCTTATCTCTATAAAAATGAGGTGAGGCGGGGACACTAGTTGTATATTCTTCCTTACTCATCCGTTGGTTAACAAAGGTTTAACGTTTGCGGTCTCGTGTGGTTTCTTTTGAGTCATTATTCCGCTCTAACTTTCAAGATGTTTTGATTGTTTTAAACAATTGGTATCCTAGCTAAGGTTACCTTCTATATATAAACGAACGGCCTGATCTGATCAGATTCATGATAGCCTAGTTTTCAGTGACATACAAATTTAGGTTTAAACTAGATTTGTAGGGTGCTAGTGTTTACACCGACTGTTTATCTGATATATATTTAGGAATGTCCCTAATTATCCTTATAATGAACATCATCCAGACAACCTAATTGTCGAAATTTCAACAATCACACTCTATTTTCCTATCCATAGTGTAGAATTTATTTTTATACAGGTGGTTTAATTAAAACAAACCAAATCTACGTATCCTACACAACCCTATCCTAATATAGGACCTATCCTAGGCATAACCTTCATTTCAATTCGTGACGATCTTTTAACGATCTCGAGTTATACTTGTTGCTTACTCACCCAGTGTAGTAGGTATTACATATAGTTTGAGCCTCAGCTATTATAAAATATCAAACTCACCCTGATCGTGCGCCCTTCGGTCACCGTCCGACAAATTAACACCGACGACGACACGTTGTGACAAACCGACTGTTGAGCGTACATCAGTGCTCCAAGACAATACGATCTAGAACGTTATATACACTTTACCAAGTTTCAATTAGTATTCTATCTTCGCATTTATTTTAATATGTGTTACTATTTTTATACTAATTATTCAAGAATGCTTGCTAGAATTAACATGTTAGGCTAAAAAGTGTCTGCTATGATAGAAGTTTACGTTGACGTAATTAAGTAGTTTATTATACTGTTATTTTGCTTATGCAATAATTAAGTAATATATAAATACGAATCAAATCTTAATTGTTTATCTGTCCAACTCATGTTGTGATAGAAACCTTATCTCTAAAATGCACGTAGCTAATTCATAGGTATCGGTCACTCAATTATTCTGTGTTAGATGATCATTGAGCTCGACATTGTCGTTGTTCTCTTGACTGATATATGTCTGGGGGAGACACGGAGCATGGGAATAGAGATATGTTAGATTCGAAATCATATAGTAAATATTATTGAGAGAACTTTCAGAATATTTACAACTTAGTTAATCATTCAAATGCTTGAGTAAAGTGAATATTGCCCTTACACACCTATTGCATGTTCTTGTTTGATTGTTGCCTAGGTTTAGTCAGTTTCAATTTATTTGCTACCCAAATGAATGATCAATTAAGTGTTCATATATAAAGTAATTGTTATAAAAGAAAATAATGTAGTAGAATAGTAACGATAATCTTTATGAGTGAATGATGAGAATTTTACTGACCACTAGACAAGGTTATCCCAACCTGTTCCAGTGGGGTAATACTCATTCATGTTATTGTTTATCCAACAATTCATGTCATGATACAGACGTCTCTGACGACTGAGAAATGAGGAACAATATTCGAGGATAATCGTTGGTTAAATTGGTTATTGCATTTGGGTGACCTTCCGGTGCTCGATAACTCTTCGTATATACTATCCAAATGACATACCTTTATCAAATTAAGGACAACTTCCTGTCAGATAAACAGCAGGATCGTGGAAACGACTCATCAAGAGTTACAGATTTATTGTCACTAAGGCCATAATTACCATAACCCAAAATAAACTGACAACATGTATCGGAGTAACCTCCCCCCATTCACTTTCACTGTTTTTGTTTAATTTACGATAAAGAAAACCAAAACCCTCAACCTTTTGTGAACTCAGCTAAATTACCAAGAATAATGCATCTCCCTAAGATCATATGCTCGTTATAGTTTTGTTGGATCGAATGTAGTGATTTGGACGTGATATGAGTAAAATCCGAATGTATGTATACGTATGTATATGTAAGTATATGAACAAGTAATCAAATGATTATGTATTGCTATTAAGAATCAGTTACAAGCTCTCAATCTCTCCCTGAATATGATATACAAATGCACACACAAATTCTCTCTGGTTCAACAACTTCTGAAATGAAAAACTAAGTCCTGTATTTATACTAACTAACTTGTTCCTGCGACTTTTATTGAGACTGCGACTTTATCTTTAGTGTCGCACTTTGTGTTATTGCGACACTATCTTAGTGTCGCACTTTGTGTCGCAGGACAAGTTTACACATACGAATGCAAATCCTATTTTTATATCTAACAATCTCCCCCTAGAATTTAGCATCTTTGTTTTTCTGGAATATCTTCTTTGAAGCTAATATTCTTTTGAAGTCTTTGAAGATCTTCTTTTCTATTTGCTTTGATTAAGCTTTTTGTCTTGAATCTTTTATTTGTATGTCTTTGACATAGAGAAATAGAACTTTCTTTTGAGTTCTAGTCTTCTCTTTTTCTCTTTGATCTTTTCTTCACATACCTTTTGTTGACTTTGAACTTCTTCTCTTGTGTAATCTTTCCTTTTAAACTTCTTTGAGATAGATTGTCAGCAGTCTTCGCTCTATTTCTTGACTCTTAACTATTGTTCTAGCTCATCCTTAAATGTATATCTTGATCTTTTGGAGCTTTTAACCTTTATCTTTGACATAATATCTTCTTTATTTCTTTTCAGTTTCAGTGCACCTGAGCTTGTAACTTTAATCATTCTTTCTTGATAGTAATTGTGATATAACATGAATATCTTGAACATGTCATTTTTGGAAGAGTGTTTTTCTCATTCATTTTAGTAACCAATGGTAAGCAACGATTCATTTGATGTAATTTCATAAAAGTTGATTGCATAATCAGAAACACATTTATGAAAATACTATAACTCCTGGATCACATAGATTACCAGTTAGCACAACAATTGAATCAATTAAATGTTTCAATTGAATGACTACGTTCAATGTTGGCTTTGATGTTAGCATTGGTAGGATTTCCATTCAATCATTGTGGAATACCATTTTAGGTATCACTATGAATGTTCCGACAATATCACATAGATATGCATAATGTCACTTAGACATAGAGTGTAATAATACACATGTGTCCTAAAATTATATTCTTTTCAGGCTCTAGACTCGATTAGTGCATTAATGATGTCAGGGAATGGAGCAGACTGTCCTCTTGTTTCAATATCAACAAACTCCAACAGAGTTGTCAATAGATTATGTGTAAAATCTCCGTGAGAATACTGAAACAAGAATTTGTTAAGAAATTTATGAGTGGTTAGGAGGGTATATGTGCATTCCATCACTGGGTCCATGATGTCTCCTTCAATACTAGAAATCAACACATGATTCCCGATAGTAGATGTGGCTACCTGACGATTGTTTGTTTTGTGAGGGTTTTCTTTTTCTTTTAACCCTTTCACACACTCCTCACTCAACCTTACTCAATTTTTTTACTCCACCCTCAGTTGGCATTTGTTTTAAAATATGTTGTTCTGTACTAGAATTTTCACCCTTCCTAATTCTAAGACTTAAACTTTCATCCTATATATGGAAATTGACTCCTTTGGTAAATCCAACCGGCTTTGGAGGATTATAGGAGTAGTTTATAAACTAACGCTCTTAGTACAAAAAACAGCATTTTGCCAAACAATTTGATTGAAATTGGTAATCTGATTATCCATCAATCCTTGAGTATCAAATAGTCTTTGAGAATCTTTCAAAGTGTTGTGCAATATGCAAATAGATTTGAACACTTGAACGTTTTGGATTTTGAAAAATACTCCTTCTTAACATATGCATAAGATTTATAAAGTATTACATATGAAGGTGAGTTATAAAAACAAAAAATCTTTTTCTTTTGAAAATCGGGTTTTACTCTGAATTTGAGTAAAAACCATCATGCATCACATATGCAAAACAGACACTCATTTTGAGTAGCTTTCCTAGTTTGTACCCCCGTTGTGGGATCACAAATGATTTGAGAAGATGGATGCGATTTAGTCCACTTACGTTCAAAAGGAAGATGTTGACATTCAAAATTTGAATTTGAAGAATCAACATATGGAGTGGGAGGAATAAGTTCTTCAGATACATGAGTTGGTTGAATTGGTGAGATAGCTGTAGGTGATTCGGTTTGTAGCAGTTCAGGTATGGTTTCAGGTTGTACTTGAGGAGACTCAGTTGTAGTTGACTGAGTTGGAGTTGAAGTTGTGGAAGTACCAAAGTATTCTTCATAGAAATCAGAGAATAATTCATCAAGATCATTCACAATTGATTGAAGATGTTTCAGGTTTATCCTTTATTGAGCTAGTTAAACCGGGTTTTGAACTGCTTTGTTCAAAAACCATCTCTGACATTTCATCAAACTTCACATTTACACTTTCATTTACAATTCTTGTACGTTTGTTGGAAACTCGGTATGTAACTTTATCCTTTGAATATCCAATGAAATTCGTTCATCACTCTTTGGAGAGAATTTTCCAAAATCTTCTCGATCATTCAAAATATAGCATGGACATCCAAAAATGCGAAAGAATTTCACATTTGGAGGACGATGGTTAATTACTTCGTATGGTCTTTTGTTGAACCTCTTGTTGATGATAGACCGATTTTGAGTAAAACATGCAGTATTGATTGCTTCGGCCCATAAAAACATTGGTAGCTTTGAATAACATAACATAGTTCGAGCTGCTTCAACAAGAGTACGATTTCGTCGTTCAACAACACCATTTTCTTGTGGAGTTCGTGCAGCGGAAAATTGATGAGTAATACCAACTGATTCCAAATATGAAGATAAGATCTTATTCTTGAATTCCGTGCCATTATCTGAACGGATTGAGCGCACAAGAAGTTGTAGATTCACTTGAGTAAGATTGAGAAAGTTGATAAGAGTCGTTGAGGTTTCGGTTTTATCTTTTAAGAAATTTACCCATGTATATCGTGAGAAATCATCCACGATAACAAGAATATAACTCGTACCATTTATTGTTCGTACACGCATAGGTCCACATAAGTCCATATGTAGCAAATGGAGTACGGACTTTGAACTTTGTATAGACTTGGACCTATGTGATGTGTGTGTCATTTTACCCATTGCACATGACTTACAAAAATGATCAGAATCATATTTAACTTCTAGTAAACCATGAACAATGCCGGAGCGTGTAAGATGATTGATTTGTTAAATACTTAAATGAGATAACCGACGGTGCCACAACCATGATTGTTGTGAAGATGCTTTGGAGAGTAGACAGACATCAGTCATTGGTGGTGCACTATCTAGGTCAATGGTGTAGAGGTTTGTTGAACGTGTGCCATTTAGTAATGTTTGACCGTCTTCAGTTCTAACACAACAACTACGCTTGCGAAATAGTACATCTAAATCTTTATCGCAAAATTGACAAATGCTGAATAAGTTGTGCCCTAAGCCTTCAACATATGCAACCCTTTTAATTGTGATTTTGCCTCTAACCAGATCGCCAAATTCCATAATAGCAGCATAATGATTATTCCCAAAACAAACAGTCCCCATGAACTTTTCAATAAAGTTTATCAAGAGGGACTTATCTCTGGTCATGTGTCTGGAACATCTTGAATCAAGATACCAAACACATACCGAGATTTTCTGCAAAATCAAACCATTGGAAAATCCTTAGGAACCCATTTTTCAACGAGTTCGTCAGGGTTAGTGCAGTTTATGGTTGATTGATTCCTTTTAGGGACCCATTTTGATATAATTTTGGGTGGACTTTTAAGCTTAGGAATCCATTTGGAAATCATTTTGGGTGTTGTCTTTTGTTTAGAAATCCATTTTGAAACCCATCCTTTTGATTTCCATGATCTAGATTGATATGGCATAACAAGGTTATAGTAATTATTATGCCTAGATACAATTCTATCATGCAAAATAGATTCACTCACATTCACAAGATAATTTCTATCATAACGCAAAGTATGATTACAACTGTTTGAATGCTGAAAATACAACGAATCATGTTTTTTGATATTATTGTAGTTACACGAATAAGAACTATTTAAAGTGCGATTAAGCTTTTGACTCTTTGGACTTCGGGATTTGTCATGAAGATTTGTCGTTTTTAGATCTGAAGCATGAAAAGCACCAGTATTAGTATTTTCAAAATCTGATCTAATGCTCTGGTTTGAAGAAATCTTAACATACTTTTTATTATTTTGCAAAGAATAATTAGTAAATTGAGATTTCTTTGGAGCATTTACTGGTGCTTTATACTGTTTTCTTTCAAAGATTGTTTAACAGTTGGTCCAACTTTCTTTGTAAACATTGTTTCCAAAATCTCTTCAGATTCCATAAGTTTATCAATTTCAAGTTCTTTAGAAGATTTTGAAATCGATGCTAAACTAGATATCAAAGGAGAATTTTTTAGTTGTTCAATATTTTGTAAGAGAGTTGTCCGTTCTTGATCCAAAGTTAGTTATAGAGTAGTTATTTGTTTTTCAAGATCAAAGATTTTATTTTCCTAAATTAAATTTGGAATATAAATTTTTCTTTTACCACTTGTTCCATAACGTCGTCTTGATCAATAACAGGCGTTGAACAACTTAGAAAGTAATCATTAGAAAGTGGTATTTTCCTTGTGCCATAACTTTCATTTAATTTCTCATAATTAAATGAAAATTGTGCATTTTCAATTTTTGCTATATTAAATTTCTCAATAACTTCTTCTTCATTAGTTGTTTTTACAAAAAACATTTTTAAAATACTGCCTATGTCACCGTAGTTATACAAGGTAGGTACTTTAGAAATAGCCTTTTGTAAATAGCAGGATTTTCAAAACCTAGTCATTCTCTTGGATTATAGAATTTGATATCCTTAGGTTTGTTTAAAAAGATTGTTTGGTCAGTTTGGCCACGTTTAAACAACTTATCTTGAAGTTCTTTGATTTTGTTTAACAAACTCATCTTTTCAGTAATTGCATGATCGTACCTTTGTTTAACACGATTTTCAACGTCTTTCGATGCTTTACATCGAGATGAAATTTCAAGAATTTCAGTTATTAAAGATTTATTTTCTTTTTCAAGTTTCTCATTAGTAATGAGATACTCATCCCTGTGAAATTTAAAAACATCCCTTTTCCGAGTCACAGTTTTTAATACTGCAAGTTTACTTTCTAATTCTGTTTGCAGTTCTCGCACATGTAATCTTTCATCTTTTAATTTAGCAGTCAGATTAGCATTCATAGTATGCAATGCAGTATGTAAGATTTCAGAATCTTGTACCTCAGAATCTGAATCCGCATCTCCTTCAGTGGAGGTAGCCGATATTTTTTGCCATGAATGCCATGTTGACTTCTAGTTCTTCTTCTTCTGAATCAGTCAAATTTAACCAAGCATCATTCTCAGCCAATAAAACTTTCCCAGCTTCCTTCTGTTTGGACATCAACATCTTTGCCTTGTAGTAATCAGAATTACGAACTCTTGGCTTCTTACAATCCCTAGCAAAGTGTCCAAATCCTCCACAGTTATAACACTTGTTATCTACTTCTCCTCGTGAATTCCAATCAACCTTTTTCCCTTCATAATTGCCCTTGTATTTCCCATCATCATTATTTTTGAAATTTGAGCGTTTGGTGGATGATGATGAAGTACGCAAGTGATTGTTTGTAGGTTTCTTCCAGTAGTTCTTTGTCATGGCTTTGGTGATCAGTGCCATTTGCTTTACAATCTCCTTCATATCCTCATCTGACTCACTTTCTTCCTTATCTGAATTAGATTCATACTTGATCTCCTTTTCAACTCTTCTTGATCTGATGTGTCCCCTTCTATCAGTAATCAAAGCAAGATGATCGTTTGTCTCTTTCTCCTCAATACCCTTAACCATCTCGTTTACCTCATCCTGGTGATGATTTAGAATTTCATATACATGTATATCAACTGAAGTCAAATCTCGGTTATGGATGATGTTACTTGCATATTGTTTCCATTCGGGAAGCAGATTGTTCAAAAACTTAATGTTTATCTCCAAATTCTGTTTTTGAAACTTATTCTTTCGAACTTCATTCAACAGTAAACAAAAGCTATTGTAGGTTGTTTCAAGTTGTTCACCCGATTTTGCTTTAAAAGCTTCATATGCTTGGAGACAATGAGTCATCTTTGTTTGTTGTCCTCGTTCAGACCCTTGTTGTTGTCTACCAATAGCATCCCACATTTCCTTTGCAGTTTTGTAGCTGTCAACTTGAACGTAGATTTCATTTGTCAAGCCTTGAAGGATATATGATTTCATTTCCTTACGGGGCCTTCCATAACTTCTGCTGTTCTTGAGTTAATTCACTTTCACCAAGTTCTACTCCTGAGGTATCGCCAGCTTTATAAAACGGTAGTTCTCCTTTAGTCAATGATTCATTCAACAATGAACAATTGTCTTGTCATTCAATCCAATCAATGAATCTGTCTTTCCATTGGGAATAGTCTCCTCTGAACAAGATTGGAGGCTTATCCTTAGTTCCAATTGCTAGTGATTCTCTCGACATTTTTCCTATATACGAATTTTCCCTCCAAAATTTTTGAATTTTGCCCGAGTAAAATGAATTTTTTCTTAAACTAAAAGTAGTCAACGGAAAGCTTAAATTCATAGTTTGATAATTGCAAAATTTTCCCGCATTTTTACTCAAATGAGAGTTGTATGCGACACTACCGATAAGGTCGCAGAGGCAAGTTTGTAGAAATAAGGTCGCAGAAGCAAGTTGGCAGAAATAAGGTCTCAGAAGCTGATATGTGACACTAATGGTAAGTTCGCAGAGAATAAAGTCGCAGAAGCTATTATTCAGGCCGTGAAAAACAGAAATTTGAGCACGGATCAAATCTCGAAATTGAAACATGTAATTGATTCCTGTATGATCCTTAACACTATTAGAACACTTTGATCGGTGAATTGATCAGATTCAATCTCAAACACCTTCTATTTGAATTTAACCGCCATTTTCAATTTTGAATCAATTTTGAGAAATTGTATGATTTGACCGTGAATTCTTGTTCCTCTTTGTTGTAGATCACTATTAGAAGCTTCGTTGATGCTTTAATTATACAGAAACACACAATTTTTTGACTTTGATCACAAAACCGAAAGTTCTTCTTCAAATACCCATTTTGCAATTTTCATCGAATTTGAGCTTGATTCCTGCAATTGAACCGTGTAATCACTTCCAAATCCTTCAACCAATGCTCTAATACCAATTGTTGGATCGAATGTAGTGATTTGGACGTGATATGAGTAAAATCCGAATGTATGTATACGTATGTATATGTAAGTATATGAACAAGTAATCAAATGATTATGTATTGCTATTAAGAATCAGTTACAAGCTCTCAATCTCTCCCTGAATATGATATACAAATGCACACACAAATTCTCTCTGGTTCAACAACTTCTGAAATGAAAAACTAAGTCATGTATATACTAACTTGTTCCTGTGACTTTGTTCCTTTCTGCGACTTTGTTCCTGCGACTTTATCTTTAGTGTCACACTTTGTGTTATTGCGACACTATCTTAGTGTCGCACTTTGTGTCGCGGGACCAGTTTACACATACGAATGCAAATCCTATTTTTATATCTAACAAGTTTAAAGAACGACACCTAATCATACTTATCACTTACTCAACTTAGTAATCCCAAACACGGATCAAATAGAGATTTAAATTTGAAAAAGATGTAACAGTGAATAAGTTCATAGGTAAGATCGAAGGCCCAACAAGTTCGAATGGGGTTATAAGTTCGAAGGGTTTTGGAACAAGTGAGACGCCCCGTTGCACATTTTGGTGCACACTACTTTATTGATTGATGCATTACGTTTAAGAAATTATTGAGAATTTCACAATATAACTTGGATGATTTCCGACAAAACACGAACGTTGGTGATAAGCGTTTCCTAAATAACGTTAGGCTAACTAAGAATGGTTACCTACCTATACTATTGTAATAGGATTTAAGACTCAACCCTTCTAAAGGCTTATATCAAGCCTATACGATTCAAGTTAAACATTTGATTTTGAGAACCTATGCACAAAAAGATGATTTGAAAGTGTTAACACAAGTTTCTAGTTCAAATGGTAAACAAGTTGATAAAAGAGCGGGAAACGGCTTTTAAAATGGCAAACGAAACGAGACTTTAAAATGAGTAACGGAACCCTCGAATATCTTATTTTGACTAAAGACATGTTTAAATATGGAAAGATAGCTAAAAGGTGTGTAAAATTTGGGTTTAAATTAGGTTAATAAGGTCAAAAATCCGTTTTTAAACAGCTTCCCGGCGGGAGATTGAGTTCCCGGCGGGAGATATTCCCGTGACAAATTTCTGTGACAAATTTCCCGTTTTGGACACTTTTTCCCGGCGGGAGGATGGGATATCGGCGGGAGATTGGACTTCCTGGCGGGAAATATTGTTTTTCAGCACTTGATGTCTTCTTGAAAGTTGTAGCCCTTTGAGTTACAAAAATTTGGGCACTTGAATCACCTTAATCGGAGTTCGTATGAGAGAGTTATGGCCAAAACTGTGGAGCCTCGCCAAAACTACAATACTTTTTGTTTTTGATATTTACTTCAACGTTTTCACTCGTTTTCTCTCGCATCCATTCCTAACGATAGTAAACACATTTAAAGCATATTAAGTACCAAAATATCATTTAACTAATTATGATTACGGATAAAACGAGAGATACTACGAGGGACTAAACACGAAAATATTTGAGTAATGGTTTTCTATTTTAATCGAATATAGGGACTTATTCAACTTCACGTTTTGAACAAACGTTAACAAAAACTATTGAATGAATTGAAAGGTGCGTTTTCATGCTCAATATACGTTTTGAAAGTATAAACCTATAACGTACACTTTAATAGCAAAGTAACTATGCTTTCAAGAAAACATACAAGTGTACACACAAAACTATCACCAACGGGTCGTACACTTTTCAAAAACGAAATACATTTTCAACCTATTAGTTGAGTGAACAACTAGCATACATGAGCGTTTAGCCATCTACATATACAACTCTAGGTGTGCGGGTAGCCACCTACTTTTACGAACATAGATGTGTTGGTAGCCATCTACTTATACAAACATAGATAAGCGGTTAGCTATCTACTTATACAAATGACCTCATGCGTATAGGGCACTAGGAGGCTATTTTTGGGCAAACTTATTCACCTTAAATGCTAGAACTCGCACAACTCACCAGGTGAGTTCACATCCCCTATTTTACTGCTTTTTACTGCTTTCTAAATTTGGGGTGAAAAACATATGTACTGTTTACATACAAACTGATTTCATGCGATGATTGAAAACCTGACAACGAATCCTTGTGCGAACCTATGTTAAACTAGTTGTAGTGCATAGAAGTCCTCATGACTACAAACTGTAACCATTAACTAGATGACGCTAGCCACCGTATATGCGAATAGTACTATTGGGATGACATCCCTCCCACTTTTGTTAGTCATGCTAACTGCCGACTATATGTCGAGACGAGGAGCGTATATTTTATTGGTCCCAGGCAAAAACATTAAAAGTCGTGGTTTGGTTATAGGCCTAGGTGTCGTCACTTTAACTCGTGAGGTCTAGCTAACCTTCGGGGGATCACAGTCAGCTATTTATTGTTTTAAACTGCATATCATCGTACTACTTACCACGGATGGCACAAACGACTTGTGAAACATTTACTAAACTTTTGGTTTGAATGACGATGTATTAAACCTGTGAATTTCACTCAACAATTTTGTTGATCCTTTTAACTATGTTTTTCAGGGAATTAGTAGCGATGTAAGATCATACATGCATACTATTGGGACCTTTGCTCACCACGATGAATAGGATGCCATCCTTTTGATAAATATTGAAACTATGATTTGTGATTAAAATGTTAATCATATTGTTTTGCTAAACATCTATTTTTTTAAAACACTTATGGCATTCTAAGTATATGTTTGCGATAATCATATGCTCTCGATTTACTTGTCGAATTGATCCCCGTCACGCCCCGTGCTTCCGCAATTTACTAAACGTGACACGATTTTATCGGGGTGTGACATAGAGGCAAACATATATAAAATCAAACCAGAGGTGACGGGTCTGTACATTCCTACAACAAAGCGACATAGTTTGACTAGAGACCTTGAAAACGGTATTCTTGTTTCGTGGTCGAGTTTGATCTATTTTTAGAATACACTGACTGAGTCTAGGTTAGCATGTTTCATGATGTAGCAGAAGAAAAAGTTAGTGAACCCTTAGATGATTTTGTTTACACATATCCAATGACATGTATTCTGGTACAATCTATCACCTAAGAATTAAGACTTAAGTCATACATTAAAACATAGATTGCACAGAATAATCGTATTGTTTAAGGTTTATTAAGTACTTGAAAACCGTTATATCGCATGCCTACCAATACATCGTATGATGAAGCTATTAGTTACGTTTATGATTAAGGTACATTGGACTGTGTATGTACTACATATAAAAGCCACACATATATAATGTTCTTGGCATGGGTAATCTTTGAATCATTTTTTTGCAATAGCATAGTGACCCTCAACTTTTTATAAGTTTTTGCAAAGAGAAAAATAAAAATTGAATACAGATAGATAAAAGTTCTTATGTGAGATAACTTACTCAGGATTGATCATCCCATTCAATTGGATTAATAACTCAAAACGAGATCTATCAAACTCCTTAGTATATAGGTCGGCCAGATTGTCATTAGAGGGAACCTTAACTAATTTAATCATTTGTTTTTCAGCACAGTCACGAATAAAATGATGTCTTATATCTATGTGTTTTGTTTTACTATGCTTAACATGATTATTAGTTATGGACATAGTGGATTGGTTATCTATCATAATAGGTGTGTTAGTTAAATTCAAACCATAGTCACGCAGTTGTTGTTGTATCCACAAAACTCGTGAACAACAACTATTGGTTGCGACATACTCAGCCTCACAGGTTGAGATGGCAACAGAGGTTTGTTTCTTGCATTGCCACGAGACAATGCGACCTCTTAAAGGTTGACAACCACCAGTGGTTGATTTCCTATATAGGTTACATCCTTCGTAGTCCGAATCTGTGAAAGATACAAAGTTGAAGTTGCCGCCTGAGGGATACCAAAGACCTAACTTCGGTTTCCCCTTCAGGTAGCGCAAGATTCTCTTCGCAGCTTTCATATGTGACTCCTTTGGATTTTCCAGAAACCTAGCACACAAGCAAACAACAAACATAATGTCAGGTCTTGAAGCTGTTAGATACATTAGATACCTGATAATGGCCCGATATTGAGTCGGATCCACATCTTCGGAACTCTCGGTATCCAGTCCAAGGTTGTGGTTCTGGGGAATCAGTGTGCTGAACGACGAACAGTCTTCCATCTTGAAGCGTGCAAGCATTTCATGCACATATTTGGATTGATGAATGAAAAACCCGTCCTTCTTTTGATCAACTTGTAATCCTAAGAAGAAATTCAGCTTCCCCATAGCACTCATGTCGAACTTTCGCTTCATCACTTGCTCAAAATCCCTGCACATGCCGTCATCGGATGCCCCAAAGATGATGTCATCAACTTAGACTTGTACTAGCAAGAAATCCTCCTTCTTCCACTTAATGAATATCATACTATCTATGTTGCCTCTCTTGAATCTGTTTTCGAAGAGATATGTAGATAGTGTCTCATACCATGCCCTAGGTGCTTGATGCAATGTATACAGAGCCTTATCCAATTTATAGACTCTGTCTAGATAATCTGGATCACTGAACCCAGGTGGTTGTTGGACAAACACTAATTCTTGGACTTTCCCATACAGGAATGCACTCTTCACATCGAGCTGATAGACTTTGATCTTTTTGTATGCAACATATGCCAGAAATAATCGAATCGCTTCCAACCTTGCTACTGGTGCAAAAACTTTAGTGTAGTCTATCCCTTCGTGTTGATTAAACTCTTGAACAACTAGCCTCGCTTTGCTACGTGTTACTATCCCTCTATCATCTCTTTTGCACTTAAACACCCATTTGGTGCCTATTGCAAACTCTCCTTCGGGTAAGTCGACTAGCTCTCATACTTTGAGCTTCTCGAACTGTCCAAGCTCCTCTTGCATCGGTTCTACCCATGAATTGACCTTGAGAGCCATTTGAACATTCTACGGCTCTACTTGAGATATAATGCAAATGTACAGACACTTATGCATGATCCCAATGTCTTGGATCGATACATAAAGACTCGTGCTTTCCATAATACCTCTACGTGTCTTCACACTTATACTAGGATCACCAATTATGTTAAAAATCGGGTGATTCTTGTTGACTCGTGTCGAGACAGTAGTGTCAACAGGTATGTCAGACTCGAGATTCGATCCAATCTCCCCCTCAAACTTCTTGCACATAATATGTAGCCTCTTACGAGTGTGGGTGTTCCATTAAACTAGGATCAACTTCCTCAGTCTGTTCTGCAATAACTTCTTTGCCTTTACCTGTTGAATCTTCTGAATTTGGAATACTGGATGTTGGTGCAAAGCCATTATATTCATCATTATCCAGTATTGCATATTCTAATCCTAAAGTCCCAATATCACTCTGGATTGGAAAATTGAATGTTTTGAAGACAACGTCATAGTCAAATAGCCATTCTGGACCTGTCTGAACCGTTGGAGTGTAAGATGTCACTTGAATATTGAAGACAATCTCTACTCTACCAGATGTCTTATTGTAATCCCTTTTGTTTGGAGACCCGGCTTCATAACCTAGGAAGAAATCTTCGTCGGCCGTTTCCCCAAATTTTGGTTGATTTTTGGTTTTCAATAAGGTACAATGAACTCGAAAAGGTTCAAATCCAATAAGATTAGGCTTCCTACCATGAAGAAGTTCATAACAAGTCTTGTTAAGACTCTTAACAGTCAGAACCCTATTTAATACACGACACGCTGTATTCACTGCTTCCCCTAGAAAATTACAGGAAGCTTTGAATCAGCCAACATTGTCCTCGCTGCTTCAATCAACATGCGATTCTTCCTTTCAGGTACTCCATTCTGTTGTGGTCCATAGGGTGCACTAAACTGATGTTGAATCCCTTTGCTTAAACAAAAGACGTTCATCTTCGTGTTCTTGAACTCTAAGCCATTGTCGCTTCTTATCTTCTTGACTCCTCGACCATCTTGGGTAAAGAATGTCATCAGCGTCTAAGCCGTCTCATCCTTAGTGCCCAAGAAGAATACCCATGAAAACCGCCTATACTCCTTGCATTCACCAAACCGAACAAGTCAATGTAAAGGAGTTCAAATGTTGTGGCGATTGAGTTTTGAAATTTGGACTTGTGAGGTTTCTTGTGCTGTATCCCTTTCTGCAAGGCACTCATCTGTCCTCTAACCCGAACCTATGCAATGGAACACCCTACACTAGCCCATTTCTGACTATAAAGTTCATCTTTCTGAAGTGCAGATGTGCCATCCTCTTATGCCACAGTTGTGATTCACTCTCAGAAGCTTTGGATAGCAGACATATCGACTCCTGCGAAGATTCAGCTACACTCATGTCCATCACATAAGTGTCATTCTTCCTTGGTGCCCTCATGACGATCCACTCTTCTGGTATAACAAATCCGGGTCTCAGGATTAATGCCTCTCTATCTGTGAAATGAATAGGGTGTTCTTTGTCACAGATCTAAGATACTCTCATTAGATTATGTTTGAGCTCCTCAACATAGTTGACTTGCTGTAGCATAATTTTCCCATTCGTGACATTACCTAATCCCGTAATTTGTCCCCTTTTCGCCCCTGCGAAATTCACATAACCTCATCATATGTCTGGAGCAACAACTATCAACATACCACCAGTTAATAGCTCTTCTAGTCAACTCCTGCACACAAAATGAAAACAATTAGTTATTATGGGGGACCCAAGACACCACGGTCTTGGGTCGGCCATTCTTGGCAAATGTAAACTCTTTCAAGTATCCATCACTCTTATTAAGTAAGTTAGATACTTTGGGAGTCGCACTTGTTGAAGAATGGGAGGAGCTACCACTAGGCTTTCGCTCAGGAGACTTTTGGAAAAGTCTCGGATTAACAGGCCTAAGGTTTGATGTAGATCTAACCCTAGATGGATAGTTATAATAGGAATTATTATAATTCCTATTATTACTACTATGGTTAGAAAAACGACAATTTGGGGTTTGAAAACGTTGTGGAGTTTTCGACCTAATAGATTGTTGAGAGGAGCTTCCTGTAACATGAGTAGTGCTCTTCGAACTATTACTTGTTGAAAACTGCATTGTTTTAAACAGTGGTTGAAATCGTTGAAAACTAGGAGTCTTCTTAAAACTCAACCCGTTTCTACCCGAATTAGCAGCATTTTCTTGAATATTATTTTTAATTTCCTCATTGAAAATGCTTGCCATTCTTTTATTAACACTAGGTATCTCAGGTGTCGGAACTGACTTTGCCTGAGACGAACTAGTTTTGACAGGTGATTGGTCTTTCTTCACCTGTGACGATTTACCAGATTTACCCTTATTTGGACACATACTTACTACGTGTCCCTTCTGATGGCACACGAAGCACGAACGTTTCACTAAGGCTTTCTTAGGAGCCTTGTGATCCGTTTGATGATCCAAATAAGGTAAAGTTTGAAAGGAGACCAGTTCTATTTGTATTTCCTTATCCTTTTTAATATTATCATGTTTAGGTGTAGGTGAAACAAATTTAACTATTGCAGTAGACTCCTCTTTTACTGATTTTACTTCCATTACACCATGGTTTTCAAAAGTTACTTTCTTTTTAGGAATTGGTGTCATGGAAGTCTTAGTTGAATGTGACTTTGTTTCATTAAATGTCTCAGCTCTCTCTGGTTTCATAAAATGTATTAACCCAAGGATTGTTGTTTGATTAATGGAGTCATTTACGTTAGGCAACTCAGTTGCATTAGATATGAAAGTGTAATTGTGATTAAATGGTGGAAGGATTTCAGTGTATCCCATTCCACGGTAATCTCTGGGCTGTTCTGAACACTTAACAAATTATCTAAGGTTTCAATTGAAAATCTTCTTAGCTCAAGCTTTCTATTAAGATACGCAATCCTAACCTTAGCACCTACTAAATCCTTTTCTTTTTCAGAAGATTGTTTAGTTAAATCTGACACATGTTCACAAGCTAAATCAATTATTTGACTATGCTCGTTAACTTTGTATTTTAAAACTTTTAAATCCTCTTTATCAGATTTAGATTTATTAATTAGCTCAGAGTTTCTTTGTTTTAAAACAGTGTTTTCTTCTTTTAAAGAATTAAGCTAAGCCGTCATCAAGTTAGATGATTTTATCAAAGTTAGTACATAAAACACATGCTTTCACAACAGAATCTAAGTGAAGTCCTATGAGTTTATGTTCTCAGTTGACTCCAGCCGTACCACTTTTGTCTCTGAATGAGGTACCTCTAACTCTGTCTCCTTTTCTGAGCTCTTTTCCAAATCTGACTTAGCCTTGTCTTCCCCTTTATCCTCAACAATAGAGACCATAAACGCCCGAGGTTCTTCCGCCTTAGAACTCCAATCATACGCCCCATCTGGCGTCTGAACCACCAGATCTCTAGAATTGGTATTATTCCCTGAGTTGTGGTTGCTGCTTGATGTCCCTTGATAGGAGTGCCTCTGCCCATTCTGACTTGAAGTCTGTTCCCTTTTAGGTCTCTGACATTCCCATGTGAAGTGCCCAAAACCATCACAGTTATAACACTTGACCTTAGTCTTGTCAAATCCGAGCTTGCCGCCAACAAACTTCCTGCCAGTTCCATTCATAAACCTATGTGCTCTCCTTGCAATCATAACCATTTGCCACTGCAAGTCTATTTCCTCTAAATCATCAGGGTCTAGTTGGTCATAATCCTTATACACCATCTCAGGATCCGTGACCTTACCCTTAATGAAGTTCTTGTGAGATGCAATGAAAGATGCAAGCAAAGCAACTTGATCTTCAGCCGACTTCATACTCATCGACATTGATTTGAATCCACTTGTAATTCCAGATTGTGAACTCTTATACTTGCCCGAGTCTTCAGATAATGATACATAACAGAAATTGCTACCAGAATTTCTGATTGTCGAGTCTATCTCAGCATCCCTAGTGAAAAACGTTGTTACTCCATTACTTGTGGATACATCGGAATTAGACCTTTTACCATGGTAAACGCTAGGATCCTGAACCTGATCAGATCCGGTCTCTTTCCTTTGCATGTTCAAGTCATATACACGCAACTTGCCAACAACTTTATCAAGCGTGAAAGTCTTGTATTCCTTACTTTCTGTAATCATCAAAGTGTAAATATCCCACGTTGGTGGTAGCGCCTCAAGAAGTTTATTGTTTCTCACTGTTTTAGTAAATGAAAGGTTGTTGTTATCCAATTCGGTCATTAGGTGATAGTATCTAGTGATAATTTTCTCTAATGACTCGCCCTTCATATGCTTAAAAACATAAAAACTGTTTAGTAAGCAGGTCGGCTCGACTTTCTTTGATCTGATTATTCCCGTCAAATCTCTTCTCCGGAGCTAACCAAAGCTCTCTAGAAGTATTGTAACGTTTAAAAGTATGTTTAATCTCATGTGGAAGACACATTGTAATTGCAGATAACGTGTTGTTCTTTGCCTCGTACATTTTCTTGTCTTCCTCTTTCATCATCGAATACGTAAGAACCTTCGTCTTTCCCTCAAATTCATACGTAAGAGAATCATAGCGTTCGCTGATGCAGATCCACATCTTCACATCGTTAAACTTCGCAAACGATTCAAATAGATCCTTCCACCAGAAATAGTCTTCTCCCTTGAGAAGTTTCGGTGGTGAAGCGGATTTGCCCACTTCAAGATCCATCTCTATCATTTTACTGAGGTTTGACATTTTTCAAGTAGGTGTTCGAACTTAGAGTAAGTTCGAATGGTCAAAGTCAAACAAGTCAATGAACTTGGGAAGGTTCGAAGTCAAATAAGTTCGTACGAACTTAGGGATGTTCGAACAAAATGGTAAGTTCGAAGGAGTCAACGAACTTAGGTCAACGAACTTAGTTCAACGAACTTGACTGTTTGAACTTGGTGTAAGTTCGAATGAACAGCTGTAAGTTCGAATGCAAGGCTGTAAGTTCGAATGAATTTTAGGTAAGTTCGTACGACACTTTCTAAGTTTGTATGATTCAAAGGTGAAATATCTCAGATCTGAAAACTTCGAATATGGGAGCTTTTCAACCAACAACTTCGAATACGCTGAATACTAAGTGATCTATAACACCTTTGAACGTCAAAAACAAAGTTTCTAACGTAAAAGTCGTTTGTAATCTCTCGTTTCTTTAACGTTTTCTAACCTCGAACCAAATCGAACGAATTCAATGGCTCTGATACCACTTGTAGGACCCCTAGTGATCTTAATCACAAGGTAATCAGGTTTATATGAGTGCGGAATCCTCAAATAAACTAAACGTTAACAAACAAGTTATCAAGAATACGTTATTATCACAAAACAAACTTTATTGAAGGTAATCTTGTATTACATTCAAACTAAGATAATATTACATCAAAGTATTCGAACTTAGCTCTGAAAATACAATTCTAAACCCATAAAAGCAAAATATCCGGACTTGTGTATTTATAGCCACCTAAATTCGTATGAACTTAGGTAACTTCGAAGCCATACGAACCTACCTAAGTTCGTACAAACTTCCTAAGTTCGTACCTATCTACAAGTTCGTACGAACCTACTGAAATATACAACAAAACTAAAATTAATAATTACAATGATTACCTACTAAGACTAATTACAAACTAGACATTGTTGTCACACAAGTTGCACCAACACATTTATAAAAATAATGATCAAACCCATTTTATTAAGCAACTATGAATTGACTAACCTTAAATGATGATTCGAAGATACGAGTATTCGATTGGTTGACCCGAACTTGATCGACCGTGAATCAAGAGTGGAAAGTGGACAACAAGACCACAATCGATCCATTGTCTGACCGTGGATCGACCGTGAATCAAGATTTCACACTTCCACTTTTTCTCTTATCGATTTGTCACATATCTTTCAAGCTATGTAAATGTAAATATGTAATTTCTAATAATTAACATAATTTTATGTTAATCATCTTTGCAATCATCAAAATAAGAGTCGTTCATTTCCACACAATAATTTATGATTAATAATAACTAAATATGTACTGACATAACTTTTTCTAGCTGAACTTTAAGCCATCTTTACCTTTTATTCTATTGAACTTCATGTAATTCTTAGCCAACATAGCCATACTAATAGTAAAGTTCTCAACATCATTTTCATCACAACTTTCTTAGAGTACTCTTCTTCCCTCTCCTCTTCATCCTCAAAATCATTTGCGTTTATTTACACGTCTCTTTTTACCATAAAAAAAGATTCATGTCAAGTTGGATATGTGGTAAAAGTACGCTTGATATTGGTCACTAACAGCTGCAAATTGATATTTAGCATGTTTGGGTATAGGATACACACAAAGTATGTGTTAGAAAGAAGATGTCAAATGGTCTCTTTGTCAAGATTCCAGCTTTTTAGAAGGCTTGACGTGTTTTCAGTTTTTGGTATTTGTTTCATAAGACTAAAAATTATGACAATCGTTGGTACGTTGCGAATACATTTACTTTTGGTGTTGTTTATGGTTTGATCCAATTTGATCTATTGTGGGTCGACCCGAGTTTCAAAACTATTTCTAGATCTACTGTACCCGTTCGAGTCAACCGTATATCTTTGACATGAATTCAAGTATTAATAAATCTCATTTGACTTGATGTTGTATCAACTCCAATTTCATTCATGTTTAACTACTCAAGCGACTAAATCGAGGTTACTTAATTGAGCAGGGTTTATTAACAAATTTCTTGATCGAGCTATCCACTACAATATGTGCCAAACAGAATGCTAAAATTCACCTAATTTTTTTTTTCAATTATTTGAAACGCTAATGAGTTGCGGCAATTATTATGCAAAATTATAGTTCATTGAATAATTGAATCAAACCATAAACAACACAAAATTAATATATCCGCAATGTATGAGTAATTGCCACTACAGTCTACAGCTATGATATACCCTTCTAAATCTTGACAACAAAGAAATAACAAACCATCTGACACCCTCATTTCTACAAGTACTTTATCCTATGCGACAACATATTAAAGATCAACAGCTTCCAAGATGAATCCAAATGTCATTTGCTTCCCTTGTAATCTTCTCGATGCCATATATCAAGGTTACTAATCAAATGAAGGAACCCGATTTGAAAATGTTAAACTATTCACATGCCCCTCTTATGAGTTCTGCTGGAGGAAACTCACCTACTTCCCGGGCTTTGCCATAGCTATCTCGTAGCATAACAATTCGGTTAAAGATGAGCTATTCGGGGTCGAATCCTTATCAGTCACAGAATAGCCTATTAAATTGTCAAGAAACTCATAACATTTTAAACAATAAAAACAATGCAACATTGAAATAATGAATAAGAAATAAGGTAATGGTTTGTCAAATAGCCCGAGTTCCACCTTTATTGGATCAACCCCTAGAGAAGGTTCTGCAACCCAGTGAATAACAACAAGTTTACTTTTAAAGTGTGACCTAAATTCATATTTACTTTTAAATAATGAAGGTACATATCATTAATTGGCTTTCCTGCTTCATTAGCTCTTGATTTGTCCTCAGTAGCTTATTTCTTTGCCTCTAGTGTTACCTGAAAACATGACCAAAACTTTTATGTTGGAATATCAAATCGCTAGGAAATTAATATAGCATACTTATAATATTTTCCAAATTAATATAGCATACTTATAAAATAATATAAAACCTATTCTAAATCACTACAATCGTCCCATGATTCCTCCTCTTTAGAAGATTCTGAATCTATTGGGTCAACATCATCATCATCATTATCATCATCAATAAATCTTTCATCCATGGCATGAATGTTTTGAGTTGATTGTCTATTTGAGTCATTATCAATGGCTGATGCATCCACCATTTCTAAGATGGTACCTCTAGTTAAGGATGTTTGATCCATATTCAAATCAACAATTAGATTTGAATGTGGCTCTTGTTCTTGATATACTTCTTCCATCGGAATATCATATAGAGCGCGATGGCTACTTCTTTGAACCACATGCCAATTTCTCCCCAGTTTTAAGTCAGCTACATAAAATACTTGTTTGCCCTGCGATGTAAGGATGTAAAGTTGATCCTTGTACCATTTTTGAGACATATTTATACTAGTAACTCCGGATTCTTTGTCAATTTGTAGTCCTTTCCTATCACCAACTCTAAACCAATCACACTTGAATACTAACACTGTTATATTTTCTCCTATGTATTCCACTTGTAATACTTCTTGTAATAATCCATAATAGTCTATATTGTTTGTCTCATGATCACCCAGCACTAAAACTCCACTATTCTGAGTTTTCCTTTTCTTTTCACGACTGTGGGTGTGGAACCTATACCCATTCACCATGCATCCACCATATCTTTCACATAATCTAATGGTCCACATGAGAGTATTCGAATTTCAGATGAACTTGACTGTAAATTTTTAGCCTAAACAAAAGAAAAATATGATGAATTCAAAAACCAAATTTTAAGAATTTAATATTAGAATTTGTAAGTAATAAACCTCAAACATAGTTCTTACACGTTTTTGAAGCCATGAAGCAAAATGTTTATCATGACGTTCAATTACATCATTATAGTTTTCTTCTTCAAGTTCAACTTTGTGTTTGCTACAAAAATTAAAATAAATACCTTATAAACTAAGACTAAAAGCAAAACTGAAAAACGGTATAAAGGAAAACGTGCACTTACTTTATCAGCTCCTCTAGTTTATGGCAGTTATTTAAAATGTATGCATGGATCTTTCCCAATTCAGTTTCACTCATGTCACATATCTTAGAACCACCTAGTGGTCATCCTTTGCATGAGAAAAAAGAAAGTTTACAACTCGTGTCCATCATTTCATTATTACGCTCAACCTTATTGAAGACACTATCAACATCGTTCAGATACATAGAAAAGTTAGACATTCCGTGTCTATGTATCTCTCGATAATACATCCTTCTGGACGGGCTTTGTTTTTAACATATCCCTTTAAAATAGCCATTTTCCTGAGCCAATAATAAATAGTTAGTATCATAATGATCAACAAATCTTTCAAATATTTAATGAACATATGGTTACCTTTCAAACGGAAACATCCATCTGTATTGTGGCGGACCTACTATCTTTGCTTCATGCGGTAAATGCATCAAAAGATGAGTCGTTATATCAATAAATGATTGAGGAAATATCTGTTCCAACTTACACAAAATGACTACAATATCCCCTCTTGTTTCTCAAGAACATCCAAATACATATTTCTTGAGCATAATTTTTGGATGAACTCACTCAATTCACACAACACAACTCGAACTGCAATCCTTTATAATAGAATAATCAAAATTTTATTATGCGATTATTATTATTGTTATAAGTAAGCGCATATCATGTTGACTCGATTAAAGTTTAGATATTTAATTTATAGCTCTATATACATCATGAATTGGGGAAGAATACATCATCGATAATTCTATATATATATATGTATCAATAAAGAGTGAATAATTTATTATATATAGCTCAATATATATCGTGAATCTGTAAATAAACAGTGTAAAATGGAACGGAAATGCGAGTGAGTTGAACAACGAGAGCAAATATTAATGAAATAGAGGGAATTAGGGTAGATACTGTTACCGAATTAATTGATTTCAATTGTTAGATGATCTAGGTCGACGACTGAATAGCTTATGAAATCGATTGCTTCACAATTAGGGCAAATGTTGTTCGTTAATTTAAGGTTCAGTGATGAGCGATGAATGAAGGGCGATGAATGAAGGTTAGAGTGATGGGGCTTCACAATTCTCGTCCCCTAAAAGTGATGTCGGGTTGGATCTTGCAATATAAATTAAATGATCCACGCTTTTTAAAAAAAAAAAAACAAGTAAGTGGATATAATTGAGGATCTTACTTCGTTCACACTTGGCACTTAACTACAGATCATTGATACTAGGGTGTGTACTAAACTAATTTATAAGTATAATATATTTTCCATTAAGCTTTTAAGTTGTAAAACTAAACCCGGGAGTTTGGTGATATAAAATTATAAATGAGCCCAAGTGATTGGGTTTTTAAGTGACGATGATAATTTTTTCGTTACTAACATTTATAAACTCAGTAACAACTAATTTTGTCACTGACTATCAGATTATTGTAACTAAAAATATTTACGTCACTGTTTTTTGTCTCTAATTTTAATCAAATGTGTTTTGATAACTAACTCAGTGATTGTTTAATGACAACCACTAATTTCGTCACTAATTGGTGTCAACATGTATTTTTTTGTCACTAAGATAAGGGTATAGTGACAGTAAAAAAAGTCATTACAAAATTTCCATCACTAAAGCCCTTTTTTCTTGTAGTGATCAGAGCTCTGGTGTCGATCTTGTCTCATAAAGGCTCTTCGAGCTAAAGAGTAATCTCAAACTTAGCCTTAGATATATGATCAGGTTGAGGTCGACTCTTATTGAGTTTTTGTTTGTAGCCCTACGCGACAATTCATTGTTGTTGTCACTATTACTATCTTCACTACTCACATGCAAACTTTAAATCAATATTGTCTCACTGCCAATTAATATATTTTCTACGCAGTTTGGACGCGACAATATAGTGAAAAAAATATTTTATAAAGTTCATGGTATATTACTATTTGTGTCAAGAAACAAATCAAAAGAGTGCTAGTGGTTGAACATGGATGGAAACAGCTCTAGCAACACTGCTGGCAAGCCTATCCGGTGCATAGGTAAATTCTTTAACCTATATATGGTTAGTTTAGTTGAAGTAATAAATTAGTGTGTTTTCCGCAGCTGCGATTGCTAGAAAACCAGGAGAGCCACTTGTGATAGAGGAACTGATAGTAGCACCACCAAAAACTAGTGAAGTTCGAATTAAAATCATTTGCACTTCTCTTTGTCATGTTGATGTTACCTTTTGGAAATTCGGAGGTTGATATTGGTCGCATCACAATTGGGCACAAATTAACTGCATTGAGTTTTTTATTTTTATGTTTACTAACCATTTCCTTTTCTTTTTCTTGAAGCATCCTCCTGCTATTTTTCCCAGAATACTTGGTCATGAAGCAATGGGGTGAGGCTTCATATAATTTACTACTTAACTGCTCATGTTAGATCTGTTGACTTCTTTTCTTTGGTGTCGAGTAAAATGTAGTACCCCTTTTTGTGGATGCAAACAAAGTTGCTTACATGAAACTTAAATCAGTCCATAGTTGACTACTTTCTTATGTGATTTACCCTTGTTGGATGGTATCTTTAAACGTTTTACATATAGGCAAACACTTGTATTTGCAATTTTTATGGACTGAAATAAATGAAATTTGAATTAAAGCTGTCGTGCTTCACAAAAGGATTGCCAAATACATGAACCAATACAAAATCATTTGATTTTCCTTTTTAAAGAATTGTTGAGAGCATAGGAGAGGGCGTACATGAAGTTGTTGGTCGTTCATAGGATATAATCAAATGAACAAATACAAAAACTAATTCCATGTTTTGCTCTAGATTTTCATTCTTTAAATCTAGAGTGTAGACTTTGTCTTATCTAATTGTAGATTTCGTGTAACCCGAGTCAATAGTGGGTCAAAATACTTCAATCTGAAAATGATTTATGCACGATTCAAAGTCTTATCCAAGTTATTCATGATTATCCTCGTACCCAAACCAACATATTTACCAACAATCTGTTCTTAAAGGTTGCTGAAGGAGCAAAGCTATGTGGGGCTAAGAGGATCATTGGTGTTGATGCGAATGAAGACAAGTTTGAATTAGGTAATTGTTTATCAAAAATCTATATAAGAATATAATTGTTCTGTTAATGGATTTGTTTTGCAACTGTCGTCTTTTATCTTATTGACAGGAAAGAAATTTGGAGTCACTGATTTCGTGAGCTCCCGCAACTGTGGGGATAAAACTGTGAGCCAGGTGACTTAACCATAAACTCGTGTCCTAATTTCTGGAACGGCCTTTGTGCAACATCTATAACATAAAGTTTTTGCTTGAAACAGGTAATAATTGAGATGACTGGTGGGGGTGCAGACTATTGCTTCGAGTGTGTTGGTCTAACGTCCCTGATGCAAGAAGCTTATGCTTCTTCTAGAAAGGTCGATTCATTCTTTCCTTATCTCAAATAGCTGGGTAGATTATATGTTATTCCATCATATCCAACTGTACGTTTTTATGCACTAACTGAAGTTCTTTTTATTGTGATTGTTAATTGTAATTGAGGGATGGGGGAAAACAGTTGTTTTGAGATTTGACCAACAAGCTGAAATGTTGACCCTCAGTTCTTATGAGGTCACAGAGGAAAATCTATCACTGGATCTCTTTTTGGAGGTCTCAAACCAAAAGCTGATATCCCAATTCTCATAAAACGCTACATGGATAAGGTAAGCAGGATCTGTCTCTTTTATAATCGCTTGTGTTTGACTTTTGAGGTCAAACCATGACTTCTACCGATATAGAATTTGTACATATTAACAACAATATTCTTCACATGTGATCTCTGTTATATAGTTAGATGTGTTTCTATTAGAGCGTCAGCAAACTGAAGAATTCATACCAATTCACGAGAGGAAACTTCGGTTCCTTTTACTTCAAAAGTCAAAGTGTAGATTTTGTTATTGCATAGTACAAACATATTTTCAATGTGTAGATTTGTACTTATATATGAACTAATGAAACCTGATAATTCTCAATATTTTCAGGAACTCCTACTCGATGAATTTGTAACTCATGAAGTAGACTTTAAAGACATCAACAAAGCTTTCGATTTTCTCCTTGAAGGGAAGAGCATACGGTGTGTCATTCGGATGGAAAAATGATCATATTTGCTGCAACAACATTTCTTTTTCCATGAAGTGGTCCTTATTGCATCATTTGTAGCTCAATATTGCAAATCATTAAGTTCCTGATTTCAACATTTTAAGTAACTAACAAACAGAATTATACCAATAAACAACTGCTGTTCTATATCCAGTCTCTTACCGAGTCTTTGAATTTAATTCGATACTAATAACCCACTACCTGATATTGTCTTAAAAAGGTCACATTGTTTACTAAAAGAAGCTAGTACAGTGATTTGAAACACTAATCACTGACCAGGACAACATACAAGCTAACAGTTTCTGTACAAAACAGTCTCAATTGAACCATCACTGATGTCCATTTATTATATTATGTTATCGAGTACTGTAACTTGGTACTCAAAGCTTGTTTTTTACGACACTGTGAAAGCACTTGATGCACCCGTAAAGTATTCTCTAGTAGAAACAATCGTTTTCTTAGAGGAACCAAAATGCCTAAATCTATAAACCCCTATACTAGCTGAATCAGGCACTTCCCATTCTAGACTAGCCAATCCATTAGTACTTCTATCATCTACACTCCACTTGAAAATCAAGCTAAAATCATCATCATCATATGCTGGGACCCACCTTTCTCCTTGAAGCATCTCGACTACAGCGTACGTGCCTTCTGTCAATAGGTCATATCTTGGGTTCGGGCTCCAAAACACGGCGCTAGGTTTGTCTCCTTTACTAAAGAAGCCACCTTTTGGTATTGAAACGTCACGTTTCATGTCACCAAACTTTATGCCAGGTGGTGGTGATTCGCCAGGAGGGTCCGGTAGGAGCGTCAGTTGGACAGATGACAGATCGGGCGGTGATGGGCCTTTATTAACTATCTTACGCCCTTTTGCCATTGACTCTGCTAACTTGTTGAATTCTTGAATGTATGCCGACAGAGTATGAGGACCGTATAACGTTGATGCAGCCTGTAGATTTTGAGGTCAAACAAACTAATTGCTAACATGGAAACTTATGTAATTAAATACTACAAAACTTACATAAATTTATCACAATCTGATTGCTAGAATAAGATTCACGAGCACACTACTAGTGACAAAAGGGTACTTTGGAAATTATATTAGTTTTAGGTAAGTAATTAGTTACCTCGTATCTTTGTTGCTGGTATTCTTCAGGCGTCGCGATGTATTGTGAGTACGTGTTAGTCAGCCCTGCTATTACGACATGTGTGTCAGTGTCAAATTCACCGTCACTATTACTTATGAGTGTCTGCTTCACTGCTTCCCGTAATCTTCGACCCGACATTGTTGTAAACTCTGGAAAATGTTCTGAAACTTTAGTTCATAACGAACTAATAAATTGATCTAGTTTTTGATAAAAAGAACGATCAAACCTCCAGGAACCGATAGTATGACTAGTTTCCCTATTCTTAGGATTTGTATTGGAACAATTGCGGGCTGAAATTAGAAAAATCAAATCCGTTATATATTTCAAAACTGACCAAAAATAATTTAAGTTTTAAGATAATTTTCAAGGATCATGATTACCGCCCACGCGTAAGGAAAAAACATCTCTCCAGTGGATAACAGAACCGGCTTTGGCTTTTGACAGTTCACTTGATAATCGCTCGGTTTCTTCAGAAAATCTCTTACTCGTTTCCAGAACTCATTAACCTATGAGTGTAAAATAGTCCTGATGAGTTCTATCTTTTAATATCCCTCAAAGCGATAGTTATAATACGACACTATTTTGCAACTCAATTTACAATGCAACTGACCTTCTTATCACCTTGTTGGAACCCAAAAGCACCAGGACCATCAGTAGTTCCTGCAGCAAATCCGGGCCCTAAGCCTGCAGGACATGTTTTGGCAGTCTTGTTACCGGCTAACTTCACTTCAATATTAGTGAAGTCTAAGTAAACATGACGATAGTCGATTTTTCCATTTAATTGTTCCCTGGCTGATGTGAATAGATCAACTGCCTTTAAAAATTGCCTCTCCCCTATGATTTTAGTACTCTTTATTTCATCTGGGTACCTGTTGATCGTTAGGTTTTCTCTAGTTATCAAGTTCGTTGAAAAAATAAACCGTACACAAATCTTAGCCACCTATTGTTTATTTTAGTCCGAATTGCAACTAACTACAGAGCACGAAAGCTGGTTTTGTTGCCAGTTGATTAAACTAAAAAAAAAAAAGGTATTCACAGCATTATATATTCAGGTTTTTTTAACAATGACTGAAAAATTGTTGCATCATTTGAAATGCACTTAAATATTCACAAGGATTAGCAACGCTATTTTCCGTCATAATAGGGCGTCACATAAGCGTTGCTAGAGTTTGTCAGAGAAGCCTTGCACTCCCCTAGGAATTTTTTATGTCAAAAAATACAATTAGCAACAGCTAAAACAAAAATGAAAAGTAGTGACAGAATCATGTGTTGCAAAAGCGAGAAGCGAGAATCTGGTTATGAATTAGTCTAAGCAAAAAAAGGGGAAAATACCCAGGGCCACGGCCAATACAAAGCTGGTCATTCCCATGGCAAGAGGAGCGATTAAAATCGCAAGGTAAACCACTATCGGTGCAAAATGCTCCCAACACATTAGGACTGACATCACCTACATTGGATTGACAAAATGCACCAACAAATCGAGACCCACCATCATTCTTCCTCACCTTGAACCCTTGACTCGACGTTTGATTACAAGGTTGACCTCCCGTGGCTTTAATGGTCAACGCCCTTTCGATCAAGGTATGGATATCGGTTTTATCTGTCACATGGTTAAAAGGATTAAATCAATCATTAAAGATCCTAGTCAAGATGTGTATGCTATGTTTGTGTGTACCTTGTGAATCAAAAGTAGTTGAGTTTGTGCTTATTGAAGTAAACCAATCCTCAAAGAACCTAGCAGCAGCACCCTTGTTGTCTCCACTAATAAGTGTGTTGTTGTTGCTTAAAGAAGTTCCATGAGTCGCGAACCATGTGAAAGCTCCTACGCTTCTTTGACTTTTACCATCAACAAAGTTCAGAAGCGTCATTAGGGTATCAACATCTCGCTGATATCGTCCCCTCTCCTCTAGAGGATTAAACAAATATGCACTTGGGCTTCGATTTACTCCCGCATTGTCCAAATCCCCTACAAAAAAGTAAATCCCCCATGAAACTTTGTGACAACTTAAAATGAAATACAGACGGCTGAGAAACCTTTTGCGATGGTATGTTCACCACGACCAAAATTTGTGATGAATGAATTCGTCACAAAATACCTCTTTTCTAGAAAAAGAGTGCCCTGTACAATATGATCAAACTACCCGAGACCAGTTGGGTACAACAATCAAAGCATAATGCGCAAACGCACCTGAATTGATGAAAATGGAACCAGATTTGAGATTTTGATGAGCTTGAACAATGCTCATTTCAATGGCTGTAACAATAGCATCAAAAGACTGAGGAACGAAACCAAGTGATGTCACAGAGTACAACACATATTGCATATACCCTCCTGGACCAGCATGAGTATGGGTTCCACTTATAGCTATATTATCTTCATTGTACAAGTTCCCCAATCTACAATAAGCAAGTAAAAGTAACCAATACTTTAGTGACTGTGACATACCATTGCAATTACTTAGCGACCCAATACCTTTTTGATAGTCTCTTGAGAACTTTGATTGTGACAAGTTGTGACGCCATTCCAGCGTCGAGGTTAACAAAAGCAATTCTCGGCCCATTTAGGCTCTCGGCTACAATGAAGGCTCGTGCTCTTAGTCGGAAATGGATTCCTGCAGTGCTTTGATCCAAATTTGCGTACCCCATCATGTTAACTCCGGCAGCTGGGCCAGTACTGTCATAGCTTCCAACTCCGATCAAGTAATCGGCAGTAGCGAAAAGTAGGAAAAAATGTATGAGTGAAGTAACAAGTAAGAAAATAATATTATTTTGGTACATACTTTAATTTTTTTTTCTTTTTTCTTATTTATTTCATTGATGCAATTGTATAATAATACCTTTATATATAGGAGTTGATATAGTATGGTTTTCATCGTATAGTGTTTCATAGGTTAAGATGTTAGGATTGACCGAGGTCTGAGTTTTGTCTTATGATTGCGAGTATATTTTCCCATTACGGCTTAGTTGGACTATCTATACCACTACTTGTATGATTGTTTATTTTCTTTAATACAATACAAACTAGTTATTGTTTAGTGAATATTAAAAAGAGGATGACAATTAAAGTAGGAAAAATGTTTTGTAAGCTAGGGTGAAAACTGTAACTAAAACTTAACAATCAATCACAAAATAAGACAAAATATGTTATTTATATATTACTAGTAGCCAACGCAATGTGATAGTGAGAAAGAAGTAAGCCATGTTTTCCAAGAATATGTTACTTCATAGTTGGCCAATAGAAGATATAGAACCCTGTGGTCATCAGGTGATCTAGAGATAATGACAATTGATCCTCCTAATTTAGTTGTCTATAAGTAAAGCTGATAAAAAAAAATCATTGTGTTTACGATCAATACGCACCAAATTGTCATATTGTTATCTATGCATTGAGGTACTCAACATCGCATATGCAATAAGCGATTTCAATATAGTTTAAACTTGATTTCTTTTGTCGTCTAAAACTTGTAAACGAAACGACAAGATCCTTGAACATATCAGATCCAACTACATGTCGATGAGCCCATATATTATCAAATTAAGGCTTAACATGTTTCAACTTATAATGTATTGTTATGAAAGCCCAATTTACAAGATACACTACTATGTCCTACATGCAACTAACCAATTACTTTCCATAGGTCTCACTACCCTACACCATCATTGTTTTTAATGACTGTCACTACTATCTTCTTATAGTTGACCAATCTAAGATTTTTATTTGTTAGATATCCATCTGTCAATTAGTTCGCTTCAATTCTATATATCAATTTCCTTATTCAGAAGATATCAACAGTAAATAACTATCTATAAAGACATAAACAAACTTGAATAAAATATTTAGGTGTTTATAAACAAAATACGTTCTATACAATAAAAATGTATAGACTATTACAGCCCAAATACAATAACACCACACTAGAAATTACAAAGAAATAAAATGAAATATCACTTATTCAAAAGACCAAATAGCAAAAAAAACCAAAAGCAAGAAAACATCATAGACCCACTCTTGTAAAACAAAGCAAGCCAACCACAAATAACCATATTTCCTTTTGCTTTTGAATAATATCATGCTTAATCACATTCTTTTACTTTTTCTTTTTCTTTCTCCTCTTCACTCTTTGCATTATACCCTGGTAACTTTTCTTTAATCTTCTCAAAAATACCCTTTTTCTCCTTATGTTCGCCTTCATCGTTGTGTGTCGCCACTGGTACAGGCGTTGGAGAGGGAGGAGCAACGTGATCCTCCTCAACCTTCTTGTGACCACCGGGCAGCTTCTCTTTAATTTTTTCAATAAACCCCTTTTTCTCCTCTGGCTCAGGGGTAGGGATCGGGTGTACCACTTCGGTAGTCAATGGTGGGACCGCTACTTCTTCGTATTTCTCAACTGGGACACATGTGTCTTCCTCGATCTTCTTCTCTTCTTTCTTTTCTTTGTAATCTTCGATTTTTTCTTTAATTGTCTCCTTTAATGGCTTCTTTTTCTTCTTCTTCTTTTCTCCATTTTCACACTCCTCATCACTCGACTGTATTAAATTTCCAAAAATGATCCGATGTTAAGCGTGATCCAATTAATGATACCAACAAAGGCTCAAATTAACATACTAACATAACCATTTATACATATTTTTTTTAACTTTTTGTTAAACCATAAACAGTGTCCGTTAAGTTTGCATTTTTTCGACTCAATTACCTAATAAACTATTTAATTATACGAAATAGATGAATCATCTCCATAATTAATCGGATCATATATGAAAGAAACAAAAGACATACTTCAATGATTTTCAGTATTTGGTATATATATATTTCAGACTCTTATCTGCAATGTCACGGAATATTTATTTAGTTACCATCTTGTTTAGATAAATTTGGATACATTTAATCATTCAAACAAAAATCTAGTATAAGTATTTTTCTACAAATTTACGACATTTTATAACTTTCACAAAAACAAAACAAAAAAGCTAGGAAATAAAGCTACACGAATCGAAAACTTACACTGCTGGAACTGGAACCGGAATGTGATTGATGAATTTTCTCTAGCAAAGTTTGCTTGTGTTCAGGTTCCGCAACCTGAACTTTCTCTTCGAACTCAGACGAGATCGCGTTCTCGTCACACTTGTTCTCTTCCTTTTCCTTTCCAATAAAATCAAACAATCCACGATCCGACTGCTCAACGTCAGATTTCGGGGCGTCGTGGTAAACAACTTCGTCAGACATGATTAAAGTAGAATTTGGTTGATGAATAACAGAAGAGGAAAGTATTAGTATGTGGATAAAAGTATCGAATAATTATTAAGAGTGTTATGATAGTAGTGAGATAGAAGAAGTTGAGGGGCTTTGAATTTATAGGACTATGAGACACGTACTTGACGCGATTACGTTATTAAACATATTTATTTTTTAAATGTCGGTTATAAGCCGTTAATCCGAGTAAAAAGTAAACTACAATAAGAATCCACATTTTTATATTTGTGAGTATTATAAGTAATATCTTTCTCTAAATTAAATAAATTTGATTTTAATAAATGATGATTAAGAGATAGCTAGCATAAATACTCAAAATATACTCAAAATATTTCAGTATACGAGACCACTCCTTAGGATAATAGTAAAGACTGAAAGAATTGAGCGTTGAACTGTTAGCTCAGCGTCACGTCTATTCAACAATGACAGAAATAATAAACTTCTCTAGGTCTCACCAATTATTTTATTTTTTCTTTTCTTTATTTCAATTAACACAAAATACATAAATACCTATAACACAGTTTCAATTAAAACACATTCATTACTTGAATAGAAAATATTACATTAATTAAAATAAAAAGAACGTTACATTAATTATAATAAAAAAAAAGATCCAATTAAACTACTAAAATTTAAGATAGGTAAACAACTAAAATTAAACAGTAGTCTAGTCCTCCTTCGTGTCTTCGTTAGGCGTAAGATAATTTCGTTTCACTTCGGAAAGCTGTAGAGAATTACTTGTTCGTCGGGTGGCAGGTTTGGATTGATCAGGTTGTTAAGAACCTTAAACGCCTTGAACATTATTTTCTTTCTAGTCGCCTCAACTATTGTTTCCATTGTTTTTTGTTGAGTTTGTGTGGTTAATAAAAGTTGGGCTAGGACGTCGTCAGCCGAACAACGTGAGCAAGTAGTATCAGACAAACCCAAACTTAAAGCGTTTGTGACTTAGAGCTTGACTGGATTGACAACGGATCGGGTCGTCTTGGAATAAATGGTTCAAGTTTGGGTTAAGATTCAAGTTCCGATTCAGGCCGTTACCGTCTTGACCATTAAAAAAAAAACTTTTTATTTACTGGACTAATAATAAATGATAAAGTTATAAAACAAAGTAATAATTATATTTTTTGTAGTTATAACATTATTATGATATGTTTTACACATAACATTTGAAATCACTACAATTTCTTATTTTTATAAACGTTAATCAAGAGAAATCAACTTATTATAAATTGAATTAAAGCAAATGATAATATTTTGTTATTCATACTTAAAAACACTTATGTACGGTTGAGAAATGATCGATCGAATAAATAAAACAATAAATTATGTCTAGCATATTTTATTAATTATACATTGTTTACACCGATAATTTTTTTTTTTTAAAATGTTGATCTTTAAGGTCAATATGTTTACCTGATATTAATTCATAACAGTCAATATTGTCAAAGTCAAAATTTATACTATTAAGTTTATTAATGAAAATTATATGTTGTGTTGAAAATTTATAAGAATGTAAAGTTAATTTTCGAAGTCACGATAATTTATATGAACTTTAATTTATAATTTATAAGGCTTTAGATAAGAGCTACTAATAACTTTCACTAAAATATATAATATCGTATATTGAGTAATAGAATAGATTAATCATGTATGTATTACTTGTACAACACACTTTAATTATATATTACACAAAATTACATTTGCACAAAATATTGATACATTAATTCTAGGTTTACATGCAAACGCATGAATCCAATTGATACTAATGTAGCAGTATTATATAACTTTAGCTTTCTATCAATGTTAATTAATGAAATGTGAGTGATATATGATCTTAAATATATTATAAATTATTTAGTTCATATCTTAAAAAGTAACTTTTAGCAACAAAAAAATAATGATTTTTTTAGACAATAAAATTGAACAGAAATCGAATTTGATTCATATGGACTCTTTTCTTTCTTTTAATTTTCTAATTAATAATTGGTGGATTAAAATAATATAATTCTTTATTCATTTATTTTTATAATTAAAAATGGTTGTCTTTTTATCCATCAAGAAGATATTAACTTGAAATATCTCCGTAAATAATAACTTATCAAAATAGATATTTAGACAAAAGTTCATTCAAGTATAAAATTTTTTGAAAGTATGAAAGTATAAATTTCAACCGTCAATTTTCATCAAAATAACAAAACTCTCACATTCTTAAAAACTGAATATTTTCAAAACAGTTAGTCAAAAAATTATAAAAATTGCACCATAAAAATTAACGTTTTTTCCTCTTCAATTTGAAATCCTACATTACATACTTTTTACGAAATTTTATTTTTTTCATTTTTTTGTGAGTTTTGAAAATTGGTAACACATGTGTTATAAACAAATAACACATATGTTACCGACGACTATTATATGTGTTAGTACCGACTATCACTTGTAACACCATGTGATAGTCCTTGGTAACACATGTGATAGCCGCAGGTAACACTTTTGTTAGTCAATTGTAATACATGTGTTAACCCACAAAAAATGAAGAAAAAAATTTCTTCGAAAGTATACTTTGTGAGATGTTTAATCGAAGAGACAAAAATGTTGATTTTTATTGTGTAATTTTTATTATTTAACTTACCGTTTTGAGATATTTAAATTTTAAAAAGTGAGGGAAAGTGAAGCTTTTGCCAAATAACACATTTCAATTGGTACTCTCATCTCTTTCAAAAAAGCTAATACTTTAATAAACTCACCTCTAAATATTTAATCAAAAGGTTATCTAAATTGATTTTTAATAAAATTGATTAAATTCTATTGTTATTTAAATAATGATGTGATCATATTCTCAAAATTTAGCCATTGAAATTAAGTCGATTGATTTTATTAGTTAATTGAGATTTTGGTGACATCCTTATTTATTTCTTATATTATATTGATGTCGACGAACTAAATAGGAAGATAATATATAGAACTCCAAACTTATAATGCTTATTCAGATACAGTACGTGTTAATACTTAATACCATACTTGAATAATTCTACAAACAAAGAACCAATATAAAACTAAGTGCATTATGAGTAATCATGAAGAGATGCCGTAACGAATGTGTCGACTGACGCAAAGCATCAAAAAAGAGAGATACACGCTGTCATGCGCTAATGTCCTCATCCACTCATATCATGCCACGTCAGACGAAAACGTCGATGGTTGTACCTCCAATGGGTGCCATCCTACGTTAATAAGGGTGATGGTCGGTTGTCATGCCTAACAAGCAACTTGCAACCGGTTGTTTTTAGAAAGTAGACCTCCACGTGGCATTTAATGAGAGGTGTTAAGTGAGGTTGCCGACTTTTGTGTGCAATGATACGACGTCGTGCTTTTTGTTTTGTGAATTTGTGGTAGTTTAGGTTCCCGAAATACGTGGCGCTTGTCATTTTTTGCAAATTTATAATGTGGGGCCGTAGTTTATGGGAATAGAGGGTCGGTTTGACGCATGTGCTTGGTGGGTCACTTGTCACGTCACAAACCACATAAAAACGATTAGCAAACTCTTCGTCTTTAGAAAAGACGTCGATCGTATATAATGGTCATGATTATATATGGAAATGAATGAAAATGTTTTGCGTTTCATATCGAGTGTAGATAGATGTTTGGATGTGAAAAAGACTCAAAATTATTTTTTGTCTGAATAATTTAGTTAAAGTTAGTTAGGATTCGGGATAATGCGACAATTCTAGATAAGAAAAGTATGATAATGATCGATAACATTTTAATAATAGATGTGAGATCATTAAAGTATGAGTTTTTTTGAAAGTATGAAAGTACCAATAGGAATGCGCCACGTGGCAAAAACTCACTTTCCCTCACTTTTTTAAAAATTAAATATCTCAAAAACCGTTAGTCAAAAAATTATATAAATTGCACCTAAAAAATCAGCGTTTTCTCCTCTTCGATTTAAGATCCCACAAGGCATACTTTCGACAAAATTTTTTATTTTTTTTATTTTTTGTGGGTTAACACATGTGTTATGATGGATTAACAAAAGTGTTACCCGCGGTTATCACATGTGTTATCAATGACTATCACATGTGTTACAATCGATAGTTGATGCTAACACATGTGTTAGTCGCCCGTAACACATGTGTTATTTGTTTATAACACATGTGTTACAAATTTTCAAAACCCACCAAAAAATGAAAAAAAATAAATTTCGTCGAAAGTATACCTTGTGGGATCTTAAATCGAAGAGGAGAAAACGCTGATTTTTATGGTGCAATTTTTATAATTTTTTGACTAACGGTTTTTGAGATATTTAATTTTTAAGAATGTGGGGGTTTTGTTATTTTGATCAAGATCAACGGCTGGGATTTATACTTTCATACTTTCAGAAATTTCCATACTTTAATGAACTTTCCTCTTTAATGATAATAATTGTAAATTTTTGTTTCAGTTTCATTTATATTTTATGTTATCACAATAATTAAATTTTAATTATTATTTATTTTGTATTTCAAATAAAGATAATTATGACTGTATAAACTATAAGAAACAATTAAGTATATATTGATTTAATTTTTAGTTTCTATATTGATGTATCATTGAAAGGGGATAAATATAATTTTCGATCTTTCAATTTTTAGACATTAAACCTTATAGCTAAATGTTTTATAAGGGTTTAAGATAATTACAAACTTGTAATTTAGTTTACTACATAGCAATTTACATGTGTTATAATTTAATGATTCTATGATATGTTGAAAGGGTTAATCTCGAATGAGTACAACACTTTTTGTGAGAATAAGACTACTCACTATAGGGGGCTTCGTCCTCCGTCTTCGATGCCACATCACCGCTGTCTTCCATCCTCCCACAGGCATGGTCCCGTCTTAGGGACCGTCTTGGAGGTTCACGTTCTCAGCAAGACGGGAGGAGAACGAGCGTCGTGCGTATGTATGTGTATTAAATTGATTGTAATGAGTAGATATGTAGCAGAAAACGCAATATCCACGTTATTAACCCTGGTCCTTATGACCGGTGGGTTCGGTTGACAGTCATATTCTGCATTCGCCCAGAATTGACGGAGATAAGCATTCCTCAACGTTGGCGAATGAGACAGAGCATAATGTACCCTCGAGCGCATCAGAAAGGTCAAGATGCCTCGGTAATGTTCAGTGGCAGGATCCTCCAGATCAAATGAAATTTCCAGTTTATGTTTGCTGTGGAACTGCCTCACTATATCAGCCATACCTGCAAGAAAGACAGACATACATACCAAAGATAGGCAATAATAAAGTTAATTACTCATGTTAGACATTCTATAAACCAATAGCGAAGTTCATACTATGAAAATGAAGGTAGATTAGTTTATTAAAAAAAATCATTTTCGAACTAAGAGTAGGTTCGTACGAACTTGACCAAAGTCAAACTAAGTTCGTACGAACTTACAAAAGTTACAAGGTTCGTACGAACTTGGTAAGTTCGAACGATGAACTATGATAACCAAATTTTGAAATTTGTGATAACAAAAACATGCTCAACCAGTCTAATAGGTGTGCCTTGATGCGAATAGCATAAAGTAGCAAAGATGCTCGATTATTATCCATAAACACGTCCAAAATTTTGATTTTATCCAAGTTTTTAATAAAACTTAATTTAATCCTAATTTTTTGATGTTTAACAGATGAATTTTCGAATTTGGTACTTAATTAGATGCGGAAAAATGAAAAGATGATTTTGAACGGATGAAAAACACAAACAAAGATCAATTTAATGATCTCAGGTTCGAAGAATGCACTGATACAAAGATCGTATTAGCATTAATGCGTACGATACACAATTAGGAATTCAATTATTCGTATTTTATTATATATGTAACTAAGACCATACCCAATGGTAACTGAAAACCGACTGGTCACTTTGTGCCAAATCAGCGCCACGCCAGTTTTTCTCAAACCTGACTGAAACTGACTAACAACTGACTGACCCGTGCCAATGGTCACGGTCAATTTTCGGTCACTTTTTAATTTATATATTTAAAACACAATAATTAAAATAAAACACATTTCATTAAAATAAAAACATTAAAATAATTAAAATAAAACATTACATTTCCTAAAAACAAAAAACATTATATTTCCTTAAAAAAGAAAAACATTACATTTCCTAAAAAAAGAAAAAAATTACATTTTTGCTAAAAAAAGAAAAACATTACAATAATTGAAAACACACTAGATAATTAAAACGTAATCTAATCGGAACTCGATTCTTCGTCCGCGGCATCGGCTTCGTGTTCGTGTTCGTCTTCGTCTGAATCGTCCGTCAGAAACATTGAACTATACGTGTTTACCACTTCTTTTCGAGCGGCTTTAATCATTTTTAGTTCCGCTTTGTTAGCACGCTTTTGTATTTTTTTATATAGAAAATTTAACGCTTTGAAAGCTAAATTTTTTGTTGAATTTGAAGTAATCGTTTTTATTGCTTCTTGTTGGAGGCGAGCGGTTTTTTTAACTTCCTCATGTGCTTCAATCTTTTCATCTTTTAAACTTCTTGAAGAAGTAGCCGTGTCCGATGAACCTGAACTTTTTTGAGATTTGCGACCGGGTGGACGACGTAGTGGGTCATCTTGAAACAACATGTTCATGTTAGCTGCAAGATTTGCATTGACCGGTGGTTGGGAGTCAGCCGCTTCTAGATCGACGGGTTCGGCATCGGCTTCAAATGTACGTTTATTATTCATTACCCCCGGCTCCATAAAAATTTTGGGTAATTTTTTAGTACATTCCAACATTGCTCGTAAATGAATTTACGTTTATTGTTTTGTTGCTTGAAGTGCTTTCGGGTGGCGTCTAACACGTCTTCATCTCGTGCACCGCTTTGAGGGTGAAGCTCGGAATAGTTTTTGTAAATTACGTTGAACTTCTTCACGAAGGGTGCAATTTTGTTCCATTTTCCCGTAAGTTGATTAATATTACATTTCTCGGCGACTAAGGAATTAAAATCGTTTTGTATTTTTCTCCAAAAACAACCGTCGGTTTGCGAGTTGCCTTGTATGCCGTTTTCGGAACAATGTACCCAATGTTCGGCTAAAATTCGTGCATCCTCGTCGGTCCACCGAACTTGTTTTCTTTTTTGTTTGACATCATTTCGGGTTTCGGCTTCGAATTCATCTTCGCTTTCTTCGACTTGAGTGTTGGTGTTGGGAATGACAACATTTGTTTCTTGGTGTTGGAATTGTTGTGGGAATTGTTGTGTTTGTTGGAATTGTTGGTATTGTTGTTATTGGTAAAAACTGTGAGAGTAAGGGTTTGTAAGGGGTATGTATTGTGCAAACCCGAATTGTGGAGACATTTGAGACGATGTTGGAAGGTTAGATTGAGCGGACGAAGAACCGGATGATGAATTTGCGGTTGGAATTGTTGTGTTTAACAAATTATTCCACATATCTTGGGCTATATTTGATGGAGATTGTTGGTGCACGTTTTGTGACAACAGCTTCTAGTTTGTAATAGTTAGGTTTAGAAGTCATTTCGTTAATCATTGTAATCGTTAACTTTAGTTTTGTCTGTGTATTTTGTAGGTTCGTACGAACTTGTAGGTTCGTACGAACTTAGAAAGTGCCTAGGTTCGTAAGAACTTAGTAGGTTCGTACGAACTTAGTTGCCTATAAATACACAAGTCCAAAAATAGGTTTATTAGTGGTTTTTTTGGGGTTTAGGAACTGGGTTTTTGTGCCTAAGTTCGACTACTCTTTGTATGTTCGAATGTAACCTCGTTTACATTTAATAAAAGTGATATTTATACTCGTTTGTTATCGTTTATGTTTATGTGAGGATTCCGCACTCTTATAAACAAGATTACCCCGTAGATCCGAGCCCTAAGGGGACCTACAAGTGGTATTAGAGCCTTTAAACATTTGGTTTTTGGTTCGGGGTAAAGAAAAGATAAAGAAACGAGAGATTACAAGTGTTTTGGAAGATAAAAGTTGTACTTTTGGCTTCCTTGAGTGTTTGTGATTCATATTCTTTAAGTTTCATTCGATTTCAACGGTAGAATCTTTCTAGATCTGAGTTTTTGATCAGATTTGAGTTTGAACAGCAAGTTCGTACGTTTCAGAAAGTGTCGTACGAACTTACCTCAATTAGCCTTCGAACCTAGCCAGCTGTAAGTTCGTACGAACCTACAGCTTTGAACCTGCTAAGTTCGAACGTTTGAAATCATACGAACCTACCATTCGAACTTAGTTTTTGTTCGAACATACTAAGTTCGTACGAACTTATAAGTTCGAAAAATTCCTAACTTCGTACGAACTTAACCTTATTAAGTTCGAAAAAAAAAAAAAATTTGGCGGGAAATTTCGGAAAGTTTCCTTTCACCAAAATTTGAATTTAGGCTTACCATCGTTTAACTTTGGTTTGAGAAAATTCAAATTTTACTCGGAAAAGTTTTGCAAAAATTTGGAGGAAAATTTTGTGTTTTAAGTGAACTTGACGTTAGTTGACTCTCTACTACAAACTTACCTCATATCCGTATATACTCTATTTAGTATGTCAAATGTGAACAAGCTGATACAAATGGATCATGAAGTGGGTAAAGCTACTTCACCACCAAAGCTTTTAGCTGAAGATTACTTCAGGTGGAAAGATAGATTTAAATCATATGTAAAATTCAATGACATCAATATGTGGATATGTATAAGTGAAGGGTATGATACACCTTCTTATGAATTCGAAAGGAAACGTAGGTTTTATTCGTATTCAACAATGAAGGAGGCAGACAAAAAGATGTATGATGCAGAGAAAAAGGCATTGTCTGCTATCATCAAGTGTCTTCCTGAAGACTTTAAGTATACCTTTAAACAACGTTATGGCTATTCTAGAGAGCTCTGGGTAGCTTTGGAGAAGAGATTTGACGCTGATACACAGATCAAAGAGAGTAGGGCTGACTCACATCAAGGGACGTCAACTAGTGATCAATACTCAGGGAATAGTACATATTCCAGAGCCTTGGTTACAGAAAGACATGACGGTTCATGTGATTGGAGTACACATGTTGAAGAGCCTCAGGAATTCGTGACCACAATTGATGAGGCAGATCAAAAGGGTACTAGTGAGAAGAAGACTGAGAGAGAATTACCTGCTTCAGATACCAGGGTTATAAGATTGGAGTCAACTGATACTATGAGTACAAAGGACTTCATCGTTTATATGGCCAACATGGATGCTGTTGCATAAGGTTATTCTAAACTTAGACTCAGTAGTTAATGCTTGTCTTTTATGTACTAACTTTGGAGAGCAGGCTGAGAATTTGATTGAATCATCTAATATGATGACGGCTCAGCTAAATGCTTTAAAAGAAGAAAACACAATCTTAAAACTGAGAAATTCTGAGTTAGTTAATAAAGCTAAATCTGATAATGAGGATTTAAAAGTTTTAAAAGACAAAGTGAACGAGCAGAGTCAAATAATTGACTTAGCTCGTGAGCATGCTTTGGATTTAACTAAACAGTCTTCAAATAAGGAAAAAGAACTAGCAGACACTAAGGTTAGGATTGCAGATCTTATTAGAAAACTAGAACTAAGAAGATTTTCAATCGAAACTTTAGATAATCTACTAAGTGTTCAGAAACAGCCCTGTGATGATAGGGGAATGGGTTACACTGAAACCCCTCCTCCATTTAATCATAATTATAATTCTACATCTGATGAAACAGAGCTGTCAACTGTCAATGACTCTTTCAATCAATCAGCAGTCCCTGGGTTAATACAATTTGTTAAGTCAGAGAAAACTGAGTCAGGGACCAATGAGGAGTTAGAAACCAAACTTGAGTTTGTTAGACCTTCAATAAAAGATGTTGAGAATATAAATGAACAAGGTAAACAAACAGAATTGGAACACCAAGCGCATCTCAGGGCTCAGAAGAAAGCCTGGGAGAAGCGTTCGTGCTTCACATGTCATCAAAAAGGACATGTGGCAAGTGTGTGTCCATATAAGAAATCAAGAGTTTCGACAATTGATAGTCCAATGAGCACTTCTCCTGTAACAGGAAGATCAAATGGAGAATCAATTCGGTTGAAACCTTCAAAACGTTTTAACAACCCTAGCAAAAGTTTTTCTAACCAGGGTTTTAGTAATACGAATTTTCATAATTCGAATGATAACTATAAATCTAGGGTTAGATATACTTCGAAACCTAGGCCAGTCAATCAAAGACTTTTCCAAAAGTCTCCAGATAGAAAGCTTAGTGGTAGCTCCTCCCATTCACCAACAAGTTGGAATTCCCGAATATCCATGTCACCTGAAAGGCGAGATGGATATCTGAAGGAATTTACATTTGTTGATGTGAATGGTCGATCCAAGTCCGTGGTGGCTTGGGTCCCCCTTTGTAATTAATGATTTTTATTTAGTGTGCAGGAACACAAACTTCATAGGCTACAAGTTCAAATGAAGACGTAGCGATGGAGGGGGAGATAAGATCAAATCTGGGATGATAATCTAGCTGATTTGTATGGTAAGGCTTTTGATAAATCAAGTTTTGAGTTGTTAATCCACATCGCTGGAATAACGAATCATGAGTGACATATCTCCCTTAAGAACTTTTATCTATCTTTATTTCTTAGGATTTTTAGTTAATTTGGAAAAACTATAAAAATATGAGTGTCACTATAATGACGCGAAGAAATGACGAAAACATTACCCATGCCTAGAACATTTTTATATGTGTGGCTTTTAGATGTAGTACATACACAGTAAAAAGTACTTTAAATATAAACGTAACTAATAGTTTCATCATACGATGTATCGGTAGGCATATGACATAACGGTTTTCAAGTACCTAATCAATATAAAATAATACGGTTATTCAGTGCAATCTCTATTTTGATGTACGACTTAAGTCTTAATTCTTAGGAGATAGATTGTACCTGAATACATGTTTTTGGATAAATATAAAACCATTTCATCTAGGGGGTTCACTGACTGTTTCTTTTACTACATCTTGAAACATGCAGACCTAGACTCAGTCAATGTATCCTAAAAATAGAGTAAACTCGACCAAGAAACAAGAATACCGTTTTCAAGGTCTCTAGTCAAACTATGTCGCTCTATTGTACGAAAGTACAGACCTGTCACCTCTGGTTTAATTTTAGATTTGTTAGGCTCTAACCCTAGTCTAGTCTCTTCACATGTACAAAAGTACATTGCTCTTGATATAAAAGACTTGACTTTAGAGATGGATTTTAAATTAAAAACATCCATTACATGGAATTTTGGACTTTCTTGACTCTAAGGGTATATCAAATGTGAGATACATAGTTAATCGTGAACAATAACTAAACGGGTACTTGAAAATTCTGAGTGTTGACTGCTTAAGTGGACAACAATACCGATAATCGTCGTGAACTATAAGTTACATACATAATAAACAAGGAATACAATAATTCCTACTGTGTATTGTACTCATCATGCCTAATATGATTTCCTTAACAGTGACTCGCCCAATAAGAATTTGCTTTTTAATATGAATAATTTCATATTTGTTTGTTTATTTTAGTTATTTTTCATTTTAAATTGTACACATTTAAGTTCTTACTGAATGGGGAGATAATTACTTTTGATTGTTTATCTATACGATTGGACAAACAACTCGAATGCGATTATTTCAAAGCCTAGGTATAACCAAGCATTAAAGCTAGAAGATCAAAATTCGAGGAGGATATTGGGGGTTTGCGTGTAAACAGACCGAGAGTGATGATGAGAGTGATGATGAAGATGAAATTCCACAGTTGGATAGATCTAATCATACCTGGATCTCACTTAGGGTCTCGTTTTACTTCGGATTAAGGCAAGACAGAAGTTAAATGAAGACGATGATTATGAACTGCAAGATGATGATGCTGATTTTGGTAATGATACTAACTAGACGGTCCAGCAAGAAGACGGTCTAGTGGGGTTATCATTAGTGAGCCGACTGCCTAATCCACAACCATCACCACCTACACAACAACTATTCCAACAACACTTACTACAACTATTTCACCATAGCTTAGGCGGACATCCCTTGTTGAAGAGCTCAGCAGCTCAAGGGGAGAAGCCTGGCAGGGGGTGAAGACTGGTTGTAAAGAGGATGTGTTGTGACAGACGATGATCCCAGTGACCAAACAATGTGAGCTGTCTAACTCTTAAACTGGAAGACTTGGTATGCTTGAACAGGGTAAGGGGGAGTCTAGTCAATACTAACAGAGAGAGATACCATTGAACTGACAAGTTTAATAGTGAAAATCAGAGTTAGTGAATACCTACAGAAGTCTAGTTCAGAAAACGAAGAAATGTCTGAAGATAAATTGTAGTGATAGACCGAGAGGATTTAAGATCTAAAAAAGATGATTCCTAAAGGTAAGCTACAAGAGTTGTTGAGGGTGTATGACATGATTCGATAAAGATTTCAGAAGCTAGAGATAGTGGAAAAGGTGTTCTATACAAGAAGACAAAAGAGCTTAACAGAATCAAGACCGAAGACAACTCAGGTGACAACATCTCCGGTGAAACCAGAGCTATCGTCAAGGGGGAGTCTGTTGGTGCATCGAAACTAGAGCTATTGTCAAGGGGGAGTCTGTTGGTGCACGTTTTGTGACAACAACTTCTAGTTTGTAATAGTTAGGTTTAGAAGTCATTTTGTTAATCATTGTAATCGTTAACTTTAGTTTTGTCTGTGTATTTTGTAGGTTCGTACGAACTTAGTTGCCTATAAATACACAAATCCGAAAATAGGTTTATTAGTGGTTTTTTTGGGGTTTAGGAACTGGGTTTTTGTGCCTAAGTTCGAATACTCTTTGTATGTTCGAATGTAACCTCGTTTACATTCAATAAAAGTGATATTTATACTCGTTTGTTATCGTTTATGTTTATGTGAGGATTCCGCACTCTTATAAACAAGATTACCCCGTAGATCCGAGCCCTAAGGGGACCTACAGAGATGTTGTTTTGTTTTGGTTGTTAGACATGTTGTGTGTAGGTTTTGTGTATAAAATGGGTGAATTATTGTGTATAAAATGGGTGAATTGTTGTGTAGGTTTTGTGTATAAAATGGGTGAATTGTTGTGTATAAAATGGGTGAATTGTAAGTGTAGTAGTTGTTTTTGGTGTGAATTATAGTTGAAATGAGTGTGTATATATATAGAATAATGGGGTATGAATTAATAGGTTAAATAAATAAATAATTAAAAAAAAAAGTTAAATATTTTTGTTTGTTTGTGAAGTTGTCGTTTGACACTTTTTTTAAGAATTCAAAATTTTAAAATTTTGAAAAAGAAAGCTGTTCGTTAAAAATAAATAAATAAAAAATAAAAAATAAATAAATAAAGAAAAGAAACCGAAGCTCGCTATCCCTTTCGTCGGAAAACCGACCAAACCTAACTGACGGCCGGACCGACGAGCCCGTGCCATTGGTGTCAGTTTCGTCGGCCGGACCGACGACCAAACCGAAGCTCGCATTATGACTGCCCTAATATTCCAAGATGTATATCGGTATTGTTGTCCACTTAAGCAGTCAACACTCAGAATTTTCAAGTACAATGTTAGTTATTATTCATTATTATCCGTGTGCATAACATTTGACATACTTTTAGGATCAAGATATGTCCAAACTTTCATGTATTGGATATCCTTAATTTATTTCATCTCTAAAGTCAAGTCCTTGATATAAGATGAATGTACTTTTGTACAAGTGTAGTGACTAGACTTGACTAGGGTTAGAGACCAACAAATCTATAATCAAACAAGTGGTGACAAGTCTGTACTTTAGTACAACAAAGCTACATTGTTTGACTAGAGACCTTGAAAATGGTATTCTTGTTTCGCGGTCACTACTGCTCTATCTCAAGATATACTGACTGAGACTAGGTGAGCATGTTTCAGGATGTAGCAGGAGAAACAACCAGTAAATCCCCCAGATGAATTGTTTACATCAACCTAATAACATGTATTATGATACAATCTTTCACCTAAGAATTTAAGACTTAATGTCATACATCAAAATATAGTTTGCAGAGAATAATCGCCTTATTAAAGTTTAGGTTTGAGTACTTGAGAATCATTATGTCGTATGCCTACCGATACATCATATGATGAAGCTATTAGTCACATTTATTTTTAAGGTACATTATACTGTGTATGTACTCCATCTTAAAGCTACACATAATAATGTTCTAGGCATGGGTAATATTTTCATCATTTGTTTGCATTAGCACAGTGACCCGCAAACTTACTAAAAATAGAAGCTAACTTACTGATAGATAAAAGTTCTTAAGGGAGATGTCTTACGCATGATTAATCATCCCTTTTAGTTGGACTAACAACTCAAAATGAGATATGTGAAAAGCCTTAGTATACAAATCGGCTAGATTATCGACTGTGAGAATTTTAACTAATTTAATCATCTGTTTTTCAGCACAATCACGAATAAAATTATGTCTTATGTCTATATGTTTTGTTTTACTATGCTTAACATGATTATTAGTTATTGAAATGGTGGATTGGTTATCTATGATCATAGGGGTGTTACTTAAATTTAAACTATAGTTACGTAGCTGTTGTTGTATCCACAAAATTAGTGAACAACAACTACCAGCTGCGACATACTCAGCCTCAAAGGTTGAGATGGCAACTAAGGTTTTTTTCTTGCATTGCCAAGATAGAATGCGACCTCCTAAGATTTGACAATCTCCAGAGGTTGATTTCCTGTTCTGGTTACCTCCAAAGGGATACCAAAGACCTAACTTCGGTTTTCCCTTCAGATAACGCAATATTTTCTTCACAACCTTCATATGAGACTCCTTTGGATTAGCCTAAAATCTAGCACATAAACATACAGCAAACATAATTTCAGGTCGTGAAGCAGTTAAATACATAAGCATATCGATAATAGCCCGATATTGTGTCGGATCCACATCCTCAGAACTCTTTGTGTCTGGTCCCAGATTGTGATTTTGGGGAATTGGTGTGCTGAATGGCGAACAATCTTCCATGTTGAAGCGTGCAAGCATCTCATGCACATACTTTGATTGATGGATGAAAAATCCGTCCTTTTAATCAACCTGCAATCCTAAGAAGAAATTCAGCTCCCCGATAGCACTCATTTCAAATTTCCGCTTCATCACCTGCTCAAAGTCTATGCACATGCTCTCGTCGGATGACCTAAAGATAATGTCATCAACGTAAACCTGTACTAGTAAGAAATCCTCATTCTTCCACTTGATGAATAGTGTATTATCTATATTTCCTCTCTTGAACCCATTTTCCAAGAGATAGGTAGATAGTGTCTCATACCATGCCTGAGGTGCTCGATGCAATCCATACAGAGCCTTATCCAATTTATAGACTCTGTCTGGATAGTTTGGATCACAGAACCCTGGCGGCTGTTCGACATACAGTAATCTTGAACTTTCCCATACAGAAATGCACTTTTCACATCCAACTGATAGACTTTAAATCTTTTGAACACAGCATACGCTAGAAATAAAATCGAATGGCTTCCAGCCTTGCTACTGGTGCAAATACCTCTATGTAGTCTATCCCTTCCTGTTGATTGAACCCTTTGACGACTAGTCTGGCCTTATTTCTCGTTAGAATCCCTTGATCATCTCTTTTGCACTTAAACACCCATTTGGTGCCTATTGCAAACTCTCCCTTGGGTATGTCGACTAGCTCCCATACTTTGAGTTTCTCGAACTGTGCAAGCTCCTCTTGCATCCCTTCGACCCATGAATTGTCCTTGAGAGCCATTTGTACATTCTTTGGATCCACTTGATAAATGAAGCAACTGTACATAAATTTATGTATCATCCCAGTGTCTTATCGATACATAAAGACTGGTGCACTCGACGATTCCTGTACGTGTCTTCACACTTGAACTAGGATCACCAATTATATTGTCAATTGGAGGATTCTTGTTAACCCTTGTCGAGACAACAGTATCAACAGGTATATCAGATTCAAGATTCGATCCTAGCTCCCCCTCACACGTTACATCTTCTTCAACAATTGCGTTCTTAGAACTTGTAGCCTCCGTGGAGTATGATTGTTCACTTGAACATGGATCAGCATCTTCTATCTGCTCGTTAAGAATTTCTTTCCCCTTACCCGTTGAATTCTCTAAACATGGAATACTAGATCTTGGTGCGAAGCCGTTATCCTCATCATCATCCAGTATAACATATTCTAATCCTGAAGTGTCATGGTCACTTAAGAGAGGAACATTAAAGGTTTTGAAGACAAGATCATAATCGAATAGCCACTCAAGGCCTGTTTGTACTGCTGGTGTGTAAGTTGTTGGTACATGTTGTGACAACAGTATCTATTATGTAATAGTTTAGTTTGTAATTAGTCTTTGTTATTAATAAATGAATATTTTGTCTTATGTTATTTATTAATTAATTAATGAATATTTTAGTTATGTATTTATGTAGGTTTGTACGAACTTGAGTCTGGTACTCATACGAACTTAGCAGCTCCTAAGTTCGTACGAACTTACCAGCTTATAAATACAAGTTCGAAAATATTATTTCTAAGGTTTTAAGAACTGAGTTTTCAGCAAGACTAAGTTCGAATACATACGAAGTAAGGATTGTGTTGTGATATAAACGTGTTTGTAACACTTGTATCGTTTCTTAGAGTATTCCGCACTCTAACAAGCGTTGTTATGTGACAACCGTCAAAAATCTCAGGTCATTAACGCACTTAAATTCCTAGTCTATCTAATTTCGTTTACAGCACTCTAAAATCCTAGTGAAAAGTCTAGGTTACGACTCCTTAAGTACCGAAACCGTGAATTACCGAAATCACGTAACGTTTAAGAAGATTGCTTAGCGGACTTTAAGACCGTGAACAACATTAAATTAGGTTACAAAGTGCCAAAGAAAACAAATGAAATTTAATTTCATTCATCAACACAAAATATTTATCGTATCACAAAAACCGGAATTTAATCGTAAATCCCGTAACTCGGTTAACGCAACCGGAAACCGCACGATTAACCTGCGAATACCACTCGTAAACGAATCAAATACCTTATGATGAAAATTATAAACTTATAAAATCAAGTTTTACAACTCAAACTTTAACTCTCAAAACATCACAATTAAATCTTACAAAACATACCAACTCACATCAATTTAATTGTACAACTTATAAGACTTTATTTCCTTACAATTAATAAAATAAAATGAGGAAATAACCCCTCCACCCACTAAAAATCTGCAGCCCTCTCTCTTTTTCCACTCAACCTCTCCACTAACCCACTTATATTGCATGCAAAGTCTTCTACCACTTACACACTCTTCCTCCCATAATTTCTCTCATTTTCTCTCAAGAAAACACACACAAAACCTCTCTTTTCACACACTAAACTCCAGAAAATATTCATCCAAAGATCATCATCTCAAAGGTGTTCTTCCATTAAAACACATCTCTTAAGGTAGAATCACCATTCCTAGTTTCCATTTCATACTTTCTTTATGTTTATTTCATGTAAATACATGGATTTTATGCCTATTTCATGGCTAAAATTCTCATTCAAGGTTTGATGGTTTGTAGGTTCCCTTACACTTGTTTAAGTGTTAAAACAAAAGGGCAACCCATGATCAAACCGAAATCAAACCGAAAAATCGTCTTTTTAGTGTTTGAATGCTTATTTACTTGTTCTTGCTAGAATAAATGGTTTAAAATGTTAAAATATGTTTATGTTTCTGTACAACACATGTTCATGCATAAAAGACAAGACTTCAATCTTTGGATGAGGTCTAAAAATCGTTTGGTAGTGAAATCACACCAAAAAGATCACTTTGTCATGCATGCAATCTGTCCAGAATTTGACCCTACTTGAAACGACCATAACTCAGTGAATAATGGTCCAAAAATCTTGATTTTTCTTCTAGAATTTAGCTTAATGTCTTACCTTTAAAACCCCACTGGTCTCACTCAAATCCATTGAGTTTACGACCTCCAAATGTATCACACAAAACTGATGCGCAAACAGTAACTTTTCTGTGAGCACCTAGTTGTGATACTTGTTCATGGGTCTTAAGGTGTTCTATAAATCTAAGAAAAATTATTTTAGACTCCTAACATGTATATCTCAGTATTATAAAAAGATAGGAATTTATCTTGATGATTAAGTATTTTTAGAAAATGCATGAACATCATGCATTGTTGTAATCTTGTAAATTACAAATACTTGTGTTGTGATGATTCAAAAATATATAAGTGCGAGATAAAACTTCTTAAAATTTTGAGGATTATTTTTCTCAGTAACTATATCATGAAAAGAGTCTTGAAAATAAAAATGGGAATTTTTGGAAAAACATAAGTATTTTTCCTAAATTAATGCAAATAAAGCCTACAAAAGGTGAAATAATCATGAAAAATACTTTTTGACATAAAATAATTATGGGAAAATTCCAGTGTCATTTTCCTCAGAACATGACACCATCCTCAAAATTTAACACTCTTTGGAAGTGTTTTGATATGTTTTCCGATTTACGTCTCGTTAAAACGCATAATGTTGGGAACCAAAGTTTAAGTGCTCAAAACATCTTGAAAATTTTACAAAAACTTAGAAATTGGTAGAAAATGATCTGGTAAAAATTCCAGAATTTTAAGTGAATAATTACTATTTTTCCCATAATTATCCCACTTTTTAGACATAAAATGATTATAAATAATCCATAAGTCTAAAAATCCCCAAATTTTCACAGAAAATTTGTGAACTATATTTCATATTTCATACCAAGTTTGGTAATTTTTAGATGTTGTATTCATATATTTCTATTATTTTGTTCCCAACTCGAACAATTACCGACATCGTAAATTAAATGGAAATTCAAACTTTTACGGCACTTTGTAATTTAATTAGCTAGCTAAGCAATCCTAACAAACCGTATTAGTCGAAAACTAATTAGAAACCTTGTGTTCTTAGGAAATGGATAGGAGTCAAACCCGGTCGGCACGCGCATTACATCCATCCGTACGCTCACGCTCAATAGTGAGTTTACACAGCCCCTCTTTTTAACGTTTTACTTAAATGTTTTGGGGTGAAAAGCATGCTATATGATTTAATTACTATATTTGGATTACAAATATTATTCTTATGCTATACTTGATTTACGAATGCTTTGCTTATACTATGCTCGTTTTATAAATGCTATCCTTGATTTACAAATGCTATGCTATGCTATATGCTATGCTTACTTTCGAATACTTCACATGGTTAAAATATCGTATTGATTATACATAATGTCGTGAATGTTTTCCGTTTATACGAACATGATTATATGCTTGTTTTCTATCGTATCTAAAGTCCCCGGTATATCTACACGACCATTAACTCTATATGAGCCAAATGATGCATGCATATGAATAGTACTATTTGGGAGCGAGACCACCTCCCCACTCACGCGGCCACGTGAGTGCATCCCATCATCCTAAATGCCAACGATAGGGCATCTCTCTTTGGGGCAAAGGTTTGTCGGTTGCAGGTTTGGTTGTGGACTCAAGCATAATAACTCATTGTGACTATAGACATTATAACATGATAGCATAGAAATTTCATAAACGAATATAAACGTATGACGTTTTGACATTTGAAATGACATTTCTTTGAAACCATAAACTTACGACCCGAGCTTTACAATGACTTTGTCACCTGAAACAATATTTCTTTGAAACCATAAACTTACGACCCGAGCTTTACAATGACTTTGTCATCTGAAACAATATTTCTTTGAAACCATAAACTTACGACCCAAGCTTTACAATGACTTTGTCGTTTGAAACGACATTTCTTTGAAACTATAAACCTTACGACCCGAACTTGAAAATGACTTTGTCATTAGAAACCATATTTCTTTAAAACCATAGATTTTATAACCTGAGTTTTATACTATAAATCAATGTGGTCTTGGACAATGATAAACGTGGTTTCATAATAACGTCGCGCATTCGTATGAACTTCGACATAATAATCTGTTGAGACTTTAAACGTTTTGATATTGATTTGATGATCCATTGGCTTTATACACGTAACATGAACTTATTAAATACTACAATATGAGTTTTATAAACATAACTTGAACTTATTAAACACTATATCTTGAGTTTTATAAACGTGATTTAAATATTCCTTTGAAAATATGAGCGGGGCGTTATAAATGAATCACGACTTTTAATTGAGTACAAAAAGGGAATCGCTCCTAAATGAGCCTCATTCTTAAATAAACCTCCTTTGCAAACAAAACATCGATTAACAAATGAATCTAGCTATCAAATGAATATCGCTCTTAAATGAGCCTTGTTTTAACGAATTACTTTTATAATTATCCGCGCAATAGCGTTTGACTATCCTAAAAATTGATTTCAAGAACTTATCGGATGATTATCGTCTTTGTATGAGCCTCGACACTAAACATACTACTTTTGCGAACTAATCACGTAGTAACGTGGAACTTTTAAACTAGACTTTGTAAACACTGGAAAAAGGGTCTTTCATTACACAAAACCTGTGTACTCACCAACTATGTTTCATAGTTGACCTGTTTACTTTTACATGCTTTTCAGGAATTAGTCACCACTTGTTTATTGAAGCTAAACCCGTTATATGATCTATGCTGCTGTAGCGTTACGGGATTTTCTCTTTTGGATGTAATCGCATGTTTAGATTATTTACTTTTGTGCTGTAAACGCTTGTAAGATCTTATGTAATGTAATAATTGTAGACCGTTGAACGGTGATCTTTTGTAATTTTCGATTGTGAAATCATTGTACTGTTACATCTCGTGTTTCCGCTTTAGCGGGGTGTGACATGTTACCCCGTTGGATCCGTTCAAAGGGAACCTATATAAGTTGTGGCTTGAATGTTGAAGACAACCTCAACTCTACCAGTGGTCTTATTGAAAAGGGTGAACCAGCTTCCTAACCTTGAAAAAATCATTCATCAACCCTTTCTCCAAATTTCGGTTGATTTCTAGTTTTTAATAAGGTACAAGGAACTCTAAAAGGTTCAAAACCAGTTAAATTTGGTTTTTGACCGTGTAGAAGTTCAAAACATGTTTTGTTAAGACTTTTAACAGTTAAAATCCTATTTAACACATGACATGCTGTATTCACTGCTTCTCCCTAGAAAATGACGGGAAGTTTTAAATCGGCCAACATAGTCCTTGCTACTTCAATTAATGTTCTATTCTTCCTTTCTGCGACTCCATTCTGCTGTGGCTCGTAGGGTGCACTGAACTGATGTTGAATTCCCTTGCTTAAACAATAGACGTTCAACACTGCATTCTTGAACTCTAGGCCATTGGCGCTCCTTGTTTTCTTGACTCGTCATATTGATGTTTAACTTGGGTAGGGAATGTCATCAACGTCTGAGCTGTCTCATCCTTGGTACCCAAGAAAAATACCCATGAATACCTTGAGTAGTCATCAGTAATAACTAGACAGTAATGTTTACCATCTATACTCTTTGCATTCACTGGACCAAACAAGTCCATGTGAAGGAGTTCAAAATATGTGACAATTGAGTTTTGAGTTTTTGACTTATGAGGCTTCTTGTGTTGTTTCCATTTCTAACACAACACACATTTGTCCTCTAGCTCGAAACTATGCAATGGAACACCCTGCACCAATCCATTTCTGATAATGAAATTCATTTTATGAAAATGCAGATGTGCCATCCTCCTATGCCACAGTTGTGATTCAGTTTTAGAAGCTTTGGATAGCAGACATGTCGACTTCATCGAAGATTCAGCTACACTCATGTCCAATACATAAGTATCATTCCTCCTTGGTGCCCTCATGACTATCCATTCTTATGGTATAACAAATCTCGGTTTCAAGATTAATGCCTCTCTATCTGTGAACAAACTAGATGTCCTTTATCACAGATCTGAGAAACGCTCATGAGATTATGCTTCAGCTCCTCAACATAGTTAACTTACTCTAGTGTTATTTTCCCATTAGTTACATTTCCTGATCCCGTGATCTGTCCTCTTTTCGGTCTTGCGAAGTTCACATATCCCCCTTTCTTGTCTACAAAATCTATAAGAATCTGCCTTTCCCCTGTCATATGCTTGGAGCAACCGCTATCAACATACAACTAGTTAATAGCTTGTCTAGTCAACTCTTGCACTCAAGATAAAACCATTAGTTATTAAGGGGGACCCAAGCCACCACAGTCATCAGATGGAACATTAAGCTTGTCAACAGAGAGTGAAGCCATAGTTTGCTTGAGAATCTCTTCTGCTTCAGAATGAATTATGGTGATGAGTGGAACACTTGATGATTGTGGTTGTGTTTCTGGGACATATGCATCATAACTAGAAGTTTCTAGTTCAACATCTGTATCTGGAATTGGTTCCTCAAATGAAGCCTTTGTTTTGACTACATCATCATTGGAAACAGAATTGGATGCCTCTAAATTTAGCTGTGTATCTGCTGACTCATTGATAGCATGTGCAGACTTAGATTGTGTAAGAGGTGTTGACTGAGTGGAAATATCTGTGAGACTCGTTCGAACCTGGGTTGGGTTCTCAATGTCTAACTCCTAAGAGCTGACATTCGTAGATGTGGTTTCCCTTTGTAAGATGTCAACATTTTGGGATGTTGACAAATGTTCAACTTTAGTAGCAGGTCAAACCAGCCTTGTGTGCTTTAGATATTGCGTTTTTGGCATATGCCCTTGGTGGCTGAGTGTCAGCTTTCACTTGCGCTTTTCAAAAATTTGGGTTGGGGACTGATCACCCTGTGCTAGCTGTGAAGCCTGCACAGTGTTGGTAATAGATTGAGATTTTGAAATTTTGGTGGTGGATGTTAGGATAGAAGAAGTGGGTTTACTTGACTTCTTGGCATTCTTTTAAGAAATTTGGGAGGAAGAAATTTGTTGAGTATCCATACTTGAGGTTTTGGTAGACTTAGTCTTTGTTGCATGTTTGGATGGTTTCTTTTGTGTTGGTTGGCTGGATGTCTTTTTTCTGTGCTGGTTGGTCGTCATCATCATCTAAACTTGATGATGATTCAGGAGGTTGATTTGTAGTAGTGGCAACATCTGGGTCAGCATCCAGAATCACATCTGGAGAGATGGCAGCCAACATAGATGGTGATAAACCTTGATGAGGTTTCTCTATGACCTTGTGAGACATTTTATCACCCAAAAATACATCACCATCATCCAAATCGTTTAGGTCTTTGTAGTCTTCACCAAAAATGCCTTCAATAATCAAACTTAAGAAACGAGGAAATGAAACATTCCTCTCCTTCTTCTTTATTTCAATCTTTTCTCTCAATTAAGTATACATGAGAGCAGCAAAATCAATCTTTCTCCCAAAGATGAGAGCATGACCCAACTGTAATTCAAATTTATTACATCGGTCTTTGCTTCCAAACTTATGACCCATGTACTAGATAATGACCCCAAAGAAATAGCTCAAAAACCCAGTCATCTTTATACGTTTACGGCTATTATCAAAACTTTAAGGATATCTAATGAAGCTTAACACTTCATGTCGACAATGAGTAGGTGATGGAAGATCAACAAACGGTTCCTCTGGTACAATGCTTTAGTGTTTAGTAAGTGGACAAGTTGTACGGTGGTCGTTATTTTCAAACGACCCGAATTAATGAAAATATGTTTTGAATAAAATTATCTAAATCACATGACATTAATGTAATTACACATTTTAAGAAAACATTATCTTCGAATTCTTTCATAAGATGAAAATTAGAAACGAATTTTAGAAAATCAAGGTTTGACTTTTCTGTTGACTTGCTTGAACTGATTGTGAAGAGCTTGTCTGTGTTGGTTGGCATGAACAATGTTCTATGCTGGTTGGTCATGACAATGCAACTAGCTCAGACAATAAGCAATCTTCACAACAAATGATGGGAGTTATAGTTCAAGCATACCCAGCTCAGAGATGAGATAATTAAATCGTTTTTCAGCTAAGGGTTTGGTAAACAATACTGCTAATTGTTGGTCAGGAGAGATAAAATGTAACTCTACATCCTCTTTCATAACATGATCTCTTATGAAATGGTACCTTATATCAATATGCTTGGTCCTTGAATGTATTACAGGGTTGTTGGTGATGGCAATGGCAGTTGTGTTATCATAATAGATTGAAGTTTTTGTGAATTCCATACCATAGTCCTTGAGCTGGTTCTGCATCCACATAATTTGAGTACAACAATTACCAGCAGAGACATACTCCGCTTTTGTAGTAGTTGTTGATACAAAATTTTGTTACTTAGATGTCCAGCTAACCAATTTACTACCCAGCAGTTGACAACCACCAGTACTGCTTTTCCTGTCAATCTTGCAACCTGCAAAGCCTGCATCCGAATAACCAATTAGATCAAAACCACGGTCTTTGGGATACCAAAGACCAAGGTTTGGAGTACCCTTGAGGTACCTAAAAATCCTTTTGCAGATAGCAAATGAGACTCTTTTGGACAAGCTTGATATCTTGTACATAAGCATGTGGTAAACATGATATCTAATGCACTGGCTGTGAGATATAACAAGGATCCAATCATGCCTCTATACAATGCAACATCAATGGATTTACCATTAGTGTCAGTATCAATTTTGATAGATGGCTGCATTGGAGTTCCAATAATCTTACAATCAGTAAAGACAAATTTCTTTAAAAGATTATTTATATACTTGCCTTGACTTATGAAAATATCATCATCAAGTTGTTTGATTTTTAAACCAAGAAAGAATGTTAATTCTCCCAAAACTTGATAATGCTTTTCATTTGTTGACCCAAAACTGATATCATCCACCTAATACTGCACTAACATTATATCACATCTATTTCTTTTATGAAAGGTGTGGTATCAATTTTGTCAACTTTAAATTTGCATTCAGTTAGAAAATTGTGAAGTGTTTCATACCAAGCTCTAGGTGCTTGCTTTAGACCATATAGAGCTTTGTCTAACTTATAGATAAGGTTAGGAAAGTTACTACATTCAAAATCTGGAGGTTGCTTGACATAGACTTCTTCTTGCAACTTTCCATTGAGAAATGCAGACTTCACATCCATCTGGAATACTTTAAAGTTTCTATAAGCAGCAAATGCCAGAATATCCTGATAGCTTCGATCTTGCTACAGGGGCAAATGTTTCTCCATAATCTAATCATTCTTCTTGCCTGAAACCTTGATCAACTAATCTTGCTTTGTTTCTGATCACAACCCCATTTTCATCCATCTTGTTTCCGAACACTAATCTAGTACCAATAATTGTCTTATTTGGTGGTACAGGGACTAATGTCCACACTTTATTTCTTTCAAATTGAGAAAGCTTATCTTGCACAGCTCCTACCCAACTTGGGTCAAAAAGTGTTTCATCAATTTTTGTAGGCTCAATCTTGGACACAAAATTCACATGCATACAGAAATTGCTTGTAGCATGCCTTATTGTCTTAACACCAGCACTTGGATCACCAATAATATGTTCAATAGGATGTGCTCTTGTCCACTTCCTAGCATATATAGGTGGTTCAGGTGCTCTACCAAAACCTTGTTGACTAGTGGAGCCAGCATTGGTGGTTATTGCAGCTTGTGCTAGTTACTATTGAATCATCACGTCTTCGAAATCCTCTAAGCTGCCTGCACTAGCAGTGTCACAATATGAAGTATCATCTTTTGATTCTTCATTAGGATTGGTCATAGGTTCAATATTGAGTACACCTTTCAACATTGGTGTGTTGGGAGATGTGATTGACCTATCTTCACTGGATTTGGGAGGGTCCATATGCTATCAGTATGATCATCATTTGGACAAAATGAAGCAGGAGCAGATTGTGCAAATTCTTCAAAATCCAATGGTGAATCTTCATTATCATGAGGAAGAGATGATGTAGATGGTGTACTCTCATCAAATGTGACATGAATAGACTCTTCCATACATCCTCTTTTCTTGTTAAATACTCTGTATGCTTTTGACAGAGTAGAATATCCAAGAAATATACCATCATTAGCTTTTGCATCAAACTTTCCAAGTTGATCTCGAATTTTAAGAATGAAACATGGACTTCCAAATACATGGAAAAAGCTAATATTAGGTTTTCTTCCCTTCAACAATTCATAAGCTCTATTTTGATGCCTATTTACAATTAATGACCTATTTTGAGTGAAGCATGCTATGTTGACTGCTTCTACCCAAAAATAACTCTTCAATCCTGACTCAGCAATCATTGATCTTGCAACTTCAATGAGTGTTCTATTTCTTATTTCTGCAACACCATTTTGTTGTGGCGTTCTCACAACAGAGAAATTAAGTGAAGTGCCTTTGTCAGCATATAATGATTCCAACACATGGTTTCTGAATTCTGTACCATGAGCACTTCTGATTTTCTTCACTTGTAGCCCATTTAGAACTTCCATCTTATTCACTAAGTTAATGATTTCTTCTACGGCTTCACCCTTCTGCTTCAAAAAGTACACTCATGTATATCTTGAATATTCATCAACAATTACCAATGTGTACCTCTTTCCACCCAAACTAGGAGTGCTTACAGGACCAAATAGATCCATGTAAAGCATATGTAGTGGTTGCATAATGGATGAAACTTGCTTGGACTTAAATGAAGCTCTGTGATGCTTGCCTTTTCACCACCTGGAAATGATTTGTCCTTGACATAAGTCATACAGGTAATCTTGACACCAATCCTCTGTTGGCTAGCTTATGGATGTATTTGAAATTGAGGTGTGAGAGCCTCTTGTGCCATAATCATTTAAGGTTGTCTGCTGACTTGGAGTAAAAGCATGTGTCACTGGTAGTAACAGCAGTATTCATATCAATTTGATACATACTCTCGTGCCTCTTTGCAGTCAGTAGAGGTTTACTCATAATGTCAAATATGGTTCCAAAGTTCTTCCTGAATTGAACCACTTTCCTTCGGTTGGTAAGTTGACTTATACTGATCAAATTATGTTTTAATCCAACCATATAAGCAGCGTTCTTGAAGCTAACATTCCCATTTCTCAGAGTGCCAGAACCTTTGGTATACCGCTTTGAATTATCTCCAAATGTTACAGCTGGACCGTCTTTCTCCTTATAGTCCAGTAGCAGGGACTTACATCTGGTCATATGCCTTGAACATCCACTGTCCAAGTACCAGATTTGCTTCTTTTGAATGCCTTGCACAAGCACAAAAGATTAATTCATTTTGAGAACCCATCCATAGTTGGGTTCAGGAGGATTAACATTAAGTTTTGGTATCCTCCTAGTATTCCTTCTACTAATGTTAGCATTGGGAGCATAATCATAGTTATGTGCTGGTTTTGTTGTCCATTTACTTAACAACACTCTGGGAATCATACAATATTCTGCATTACATTGATGAGACATATGTGATCTCTCACCACAGTTGTAGCATTTTCTGTTCTTTAGTTGTTTGTGTGTAGGTTGAGTAACCTTTGACTGCTGGTTATTACTCTGGTTTAACTGATGAGTGCTAAAAGTAAACAGTTGTTGAACTTGAGTTGTGAGCTGATCAAGCTTACTAGGCAAAATTTGAGTTTTAGTTAAGTCAGCTCTAGATTGTTTACCCTTGTCACGTGCTGGCTGGCCTTTGGAAATATTTGTATGATTGATATCAACTTTCTTTCTTCCGGCCACAATCTTAAATACCTTAGCTTTACCAGCATTAGATGTCTCACATCTAGTGTCTGGTATAAACCCAACATTGGGTTTGACAACGCTACCAACATTTGAACTTGCAGTATTGTCAGCTTTGAAAACTTTGGGTAGATTTACCTTAGAGTTTTCATAGAGAGGGTTATTAGCAATACACACAGATGTTGAAGGATCAATAGATTTATTTGTTGAATTACTTGACCCTTTAACTTTTGTTTCTTTAATGATCTTAACCAGGGACTCAACTTTAGTAGCAGGTTTTAAAAATTTATTGGTTAAAACCTTTTTACCATCAACAACTTTAGCAAAAGTTTCTAGTAGTATTTCTGTTGGTTCAAGTATTGGATCCATCATGGTTACTTTAGCAATGGCAGCAACACAAAATCACCATTTAAAATAGCTTTAACTTGATGTGGCACTTGCTCTTGAACATATTTGGCAGTTCTTTGAGCAGAGTGACACCAAGATTCAACAACCTTTTTAAGATTAACTAATTGATATTTGGTATATGCTGACTCTTGCAAGTATACTTGGGAAGCATAAACTTTTGACTCAAGTTCAAGTTTATCATTTTTAAGACACTTGTTTTCATTTTCCAAAACATTTATTTGAGATTTTAAGTCCTCAATTGATATCTTCAATTCATCTTCCCTTTTGCAAGCAATGCTAAGATCAATTCTAAGATGGTCAAACATTTCTGCTTTTCATCATCAGTATATTATCTGAAGTTTTCTACCTTATATAGCATTGTAGCTTTCCAATCATCAGATTGCATCTTGGTATCTGCTTCTCTCATATCATCCAGAAATGTACTATCCTTATTTTCCTTTACAGTATCATCTTTTGCCATCAAACATTTTCCATGTTTGATATTCTTGCTACAATCATCATTACTCTCACTTGATGAGGATGATGATGATGATGATATGAGACTTAGTAATCAAACTCTTTACATTAGGTTTCTTCTTTTCTTTGGAATCAGCTTTCATTTCAGCCTTCATTGCTTTGTACTTAGCCTTATACTTGCCAGCTTTTGAATAAGTATATGCTAAGAGTGAATGGTTTCTTTGATTCACAATCAGCTGCATAGTGTCCAACCCTTCCACAGCTGTAGCACTTAGCTTTAGCAGACATTCTTGTTTTCCCAATATTGCTGGTGCTAGCTCTTCTGTTGAATCTGAAACTTGACTTGCCTTGTCTCCTGTTGAACTTTCTGAACGTCTGTGGCAACACAGTCATTCCATTTGCAAAGCTTTCCATATCATCATCATCACAACTGTCATCAGAATAATCTTCATCTTCACTTGGTTCTTCATCACTTGCTTATGCTTCTTCTTTGCTAATTCTTAGTTTATAAATAACCATAGCTTTTGAGTTTTTCTTTTAGGTTCAACAGCAACAAGGGCAATATTAGAATGCTCAGGATGCTTCTAGTTTTCTTTAACACTCTTATCATGCATTGCCTTTGATTTTTCATGATTCATGAGAGCACCATAAAGTGAGGTCAGATCAAAATTCTTGAGGCTATGAGTAACTTTAAGAGATGTAGCAACAGATTCTCATGATGGTGGTAAAGAATCAACAAACTTGTTGGTTACTTCAAACATATCAATATGAACTTCCATAGCTGCCAATACATTTAATAAGGAGGTGAACCTAGTATACATGTCTACTAGAGTTTCTCCTTTATTACAAAAAAACAATTCATATTGCCTTTCTAATGCAATGATATTTTTTAGTTTGACCTCTTCCTTACCTTCATATGATATATCTAAAACATCTCACATTTTATTGGCAGAAGGTAATCTGCATATAGAGTTTGGAAGTGAAATAGCTATTTTGAGTTCTAGCTTTAGCATCTAAATCTATTCTTCTTTTGTCTTCATCAGACCTTGATTTGATGCTTTGACTACCTCCTAAGATGTAGCAGGAGTAGCTCCAGAAGCATGAACATCAATAGAAGTAGTGGGTACAAATGGGCCTTCTAAGACAGTGCTAGGCATCAATGGATCAATTGATTCAAAGTGCAGCATCATTCTAGATTTCCAGGTTTGAAATTCCATAGCATCAAACTTAGGAGGTATGGATGCAGAACCATTTTCCAAATAAGCAGAGTTTGAACTATAAGTGGCCTTCTTATCAGATCTAAGATTAGAACAATCTTAACTGCTCTAATATCAGTTGTTGGTCCCAAACTAACAACATATGTTGTAGAAGGGGGGGGGGGGGGGAATGTACCTCCTTTTAATTTCTAACTTAAAGTGAATTATGTAATATGTTTGATTGTAAAACAGTAATGAGAAGATATGGTAGTTTTTCATTTTAATTATTTTATTTGAATAAATAAAGAATTACAAGTTAGATGCGGGATGTCTAACTTAATAGAGTACATATATCAACACTCTTATCAGCTGAGAACATATTCAAAGCTGGTTACAAGTAATGTTATTTCTGCTAACACAAATGCTCTCTAAATTCACTATTAATTTCACTAAGGATTCACACATATATACTTCATATCTTGAGTCTAGTATTAATAGTGGAGATTGTGTATCACTTGTAACTTGATCAACCAATTAGAATCTTCCATATGTCTTCATCTTCATTGGACGATTTCAGACATGCTCACTTGTGTGTTATGATAAGCTCCACACGACCAGGTCTGCAGTCTGTCAGAAAGTACACTACATAATTTATTTTGTTGGCTGACATTGATAAGAAAATATTTTGTGCATATAAAACCAAAATGGACAGATGTGTACAATGTGTACAACCTCTGAAGATGCCAGTTGATCATATACATAAGTCTCAAAGTGTTGGTTAATGCATTTACTTGAATCTGCAACAAGTAAAGCATTCTTCAATCTCTGTGCTGGGTGAACTGGACTTCATCTTCAATGCTGAGTCTTTAGTTCTTTAATCACCACTCTTTCTTCACAATGTTAGAATGTCTTCAGCACATGATTGATCATTACAAAGAATGATATGTGATTATTCAACTAGTAAATATTCTCTATGTTGGCTATACTATCAAATTCTATGTACTAGGTGAACTGTCAATTTTCTGTCTGCTGGGTGAACTAGCATAGCAAATCCTTTATAGCCAGTATACAGATGACTTAGCACCAAATTGAATAATCTCAATATTAGATGGACAAACCATATACATAATGTTAAATATATGTTGTTGTCATCATAAAATAATCATTAAAAGGAGCATGTCTTAACATTATCCTTTCCAACTTATATTGAGCTTTGATAGAGCACCAAACGATCGATTTTGTCAAAGCAGTGTCGTCGTAAGTTAGGGTTGCCGAACGATGACCGAACGGTGTGATATCAGTAGGGTGTTTTTGTATTTATATTTGTCGAGGCCTAAACCTTCGAACTACATACTAGATACTAGTACGTGGTAAGGATGATCAGGGTCGTCTCTATGACGGTCAAATTTGAAATGGAGCTCGTTGGACAATTCAGTATTCAAGATAGGGTTTGGATAGTTGGATAGTTGGATAAGATTTTGGTTTTTACTTTGTAAAATACTAAAACAATTAAACAAAGTAAACTAGCATGCAAGGGACAACTAAGGATAGAGAAGACGTGGTTTTCCATGATTTAGTATAGTGTCAGGATGTGTTTATTATAAAGACATTCCTTAGACTAATAGACAAATATACCTTGGTGTAAACACTAGAGTCCTACCAGTTTAGCATATCTTCTAAGTTGGCATGTCACCATGAACTAGGTTATTGTGATGTTGGCCGAATAAGTCTACTCGACTCCCAACACGATTTTTATGTAGAATCAAGTGACCAATTTAGGTTGTAACCCTAAGTAAATGAACAAATTAGCAGACTGTAATTAATGATTCGGCCTTTCTTAACACTGATATAAGTCTATTTCTAATTATCTTATCGACTTTGCTTATCTATCTAACGATATACATTTTAGTACCTTGAGGAGCTAGACCTCTCCATTTCAATAAGTTATACATCCCTGGATTATTCACACTGTTTTGCATTGCTTCATATGCAAGCCATGTATTTCAGTAAGTCGCAATGTATTATACTATTTGTTACTTCTTACATTGGTTCTTACATCAATCATATGTGGAAAATCTGTTAAGATATACGCAACGATTCCATAGTTTTTGCTATGTACTAACGTGGTGCTCTTGTAGGTTCCTAATCCTATGATTATTTACACAGATAACTTTTACCACAATCAAGATTCATGACTTCTTTATATCTAGGTTATAGCCACTTGGATAACTGGAAAGGGTCATTCACGAATTAAATCTAGCGTCATTTAGACTATACAAAGTACAATAATAATCTTCATTTATAATTGTGAATTGTCTTCTGAATTGCGATATGTGTGATAGAAATATTCAGAAGATTGAGACAGTAATCCACAAAGTATTATAATGACGGCTTTTTCGTGGCTTCCACAGTTGTACTACACCTAGTGATGTTTCCATTGCTATACCACATACTCATATGTTTTATAGAATTTTCGTTGCTTCATAACGGTCCGTTTAAAGATTAATTAAACATCATTTTACCTATAATTATCTAAATCGTGGCAAACATATAAGTAAATACTCACAAAGCATGGCAATAAACATTTCTCATATTTATAAATCACGAACATCAAACAAAAACATTATGACGAATTAATAAAAGAAAAAGATAATAAAAGAAAAAGATAAATATTACCCGTAAATATTGCGAGCAGAATAACACTTGTATTTCTTTTGAATATCTAAAGCGTTACATTGCTAAGCTAGCTAGTACTACTAACTAATACATTCCCGTACTTACCTCTCCCTAGATTAATTAAATTAATCTAGAGAGAGAAACAACTAACTAGAAAGAAAGAAAGAAAATTGAAGTGAAATGAAGTATGAGGTGTGTGGAATGTTGGATGAAGAGATTGATATATATAGAGAGATCCTCGAACTGTATTTTGACCACTTCAAAATCGACCCGTATTGCGCGAATCGTATAAAGAATTGATTTTTCAGCGTATACAGGTCACGCGAACTATATACGGTTTGTTTGAGCCGTATACGGTTCAATCCCAACCATATACGGTTGGATTGAGCCGTATATGGTTCAAACTGAACCGCATACGGGTGGATCAACCCGTATTAACGACATCGTGATCTTGTATGCGGGATTGTAATTCGTTCGTTGCTTGTTTTCGCTTTAACTTCTTTGTTCCTTATCCATTTTTAGCGATTCTTGAACCCACACGATCGTAATGTCATGATCTTAAATTTGACGTTAATCAAAGATAATTTCCATCAAATAAAACTTTTTAATCAGGGATACATATATATCCTTAACATACTCAAGCGACTCCTTCTTTCTTAGGTATAACTTTCCTAGTTATAATAGAAAAAGTACATCTGGTTGGATCCAGCCTATTCTTGAAATAAACAACTCCTGATTAGAACGTGATCAAATCATCTTATGTTGACTTTACTCTATTTTACTCGTGTTTTGCCCGTTTTCGGTGATTTTGCACCACCGTCCATGTAATTACCTAATTAACACTATAAAGCAATTAAATGTAATATTTGAATTAAAATGTTAATTATTTAATTAATATAGATAAGATAACGTGAGTAAAAATGTGACTTTTTACGCGTTATCAAGCCTCCACCCGAATCCGAAAGTCAGTAATATCTTCTGGTTCTCTTTTGTCCTTCAAGCCACTTTCAAATGTCTCCTCACTTTTGGCATGTGGCATTGACTTTATTCCTTTTTGAGGTCAACATGGTTTGAATAAATGGAGGGTTGCTGGTATAGTACTCGTCCATGACAAGATACCAAAAAGAGTCATTTTTTGCGCATTTTCTCGATTGGAATATTCAGAACCGACAATCCAAAATTGGGCTAATCATAGTTCGTCCTCCGGTTCCCAAAAGTAGCGGTTGTTATAAACCTTTTTCGATTTCAGTTGTGATGGCCACCCTCAGGTTGTTTACCTTTCTTTTTTGCCTTATTTCTACGAGAGGTTGGTATTGGTACCTCGTCTTCGAACGATTACAAGTCGGGTTGTTGGGTGACGGGTTATTGATTATTTTGTGATGCTTGCCACATTAGAAAAATCATTATATTGATCGTGTAAGAAGTTAGGTTTTAGTTAAAATGACGTTTGCGATATTTGCCATGGAGTATCCAAAACCGGGCATGTCGGTATTTGAGTTTGAAGATGATAACTGTTGTTCAAACGGGTTTCAATGGGAGTGTAGTTTATACGGGTTGTTTGGGTTTTTTGAGTGGTACGATATTGTGAATTATAGAGTTGTTGAGTTTTTAAAGTGTGTTTGCAGATAAGAATGAGGGTTTTGATGTGTTTAAAATTGTGTTTGAAGTGTGGTATTTATAGATTGAACATAAGGTTTAAAAAAATGAGGGTCAAAATGTAGTCGTTAGATTGTTCTTTTTTTATTTTATTTTAACGGTAATAAAAGCGTTGAAAAAAAAAGGTTGTGACAACCGTAAAAAATCTCAGGTCAACACCGCACTATAATTCCTAGTACTTTTAATTACGTTTACAGCACTCTAAAATCCTAGTGAAAAGTCTAGGTTACGACTCGTTAAGTACCGAAACCGTAAGTTACCGAAATAGCGTGACGTCTTAGAAGATTGCTTAGCGGACTTTAAGACCGTGATGAACATTAAATTAGGTTACAAAGTGCCAAAGAAAACAAATGAAATTAAATTTCATAAGTCATCACAAAATATTTCTCTATCGCAAAAATCGGAATTTAACCGGAAATTCCTAACTCGGTAGACACGATCGAAAATCGGTTTATTAACTCGTGAATGTCAATCGTGATCGAATCAAATACATTTTGATGATTTTTTTTTAAAACTTATAAAATAAAGTTTCATGACTCACACTTTAACCACAAAAATCAGAATTAACCAAAATTCCGTAACTCGATAAACGCAACCCGAATCGAATAAACGAAACACGAATCCGACAAACTAATACTTGAACACCCAATATATAAAATCTAACTACAATTTGAAGTATTTTAGAAATTTAGAACATCAATTTTTATAACCCTAATATTAAGCATAAAAACAACACAATTTAAAGCTTTGAAATGTACAAGACTTGTGCAATTTTATTACAAATAAATACTATAACTAATATACATTTTATTTTGACAAAAAATAAGTTAAAAACCTCATTTTGATGACCAAAAACTGGACCCCCCCTCTCTCTTTTTCCACTCAACCTCTCCACTAACCCACTTAGATTCTATGCAAGGCTTATACCACTTCAACACTCTTCCAATTCAATCATTTCTCCCATTTCCACTTTCAAAACACACACACATTCTCTCTAAAAACACACTAAATCTCAGCCAACTTTCATCCCTAAATCACCATTTCAAAAGTGTTCTTACACTAGTACAAGAGCTTTAAGGTATAACCACTCATCCTAGCTTTCATTTCCTTCTTTTATCATGTTCATTACATGGATTTCATGCATTTCTCATGGCTTAAATCCTCATACAAGGTTTAATGGTTTATAGGTTACACCTTACACATATTCATGTGTTAAAAGAAGGGTAACCTATGATCAAACCGAAAATCAAACCGAAAAGTTGACTTTTTGATGTTATAGAGTATATTTACATGTTCTTGCTAGAATAAATGGTTAAAATGTTAAAATATGTTTATATTTCTGTAAAACACATGTTCATGCATAAAAGACAAGACTTCAATGCTGATACATATTAGAGTGTCTGTCAGTTGGTCAAGTCTGTACTGTGTCTGTATATGTAATAGACTTAGAAAATTACATTTCCTGTGTACTGCGACACAAGGCTTGTGTCGCATGAGTTGTAGTTGCGACACAAGGCTTGTGTCGCATTAGTGATCTCTGCGACACAAGGCTTCTGTCGCAGAACGGCCAGACAGTTTAGTATAAATACCCTTGTTAGAGATATTTAGGGCAAGACATTTTCCCAATCATTTATTCTCTGTATTTGGCTGCTACACAAAGTTTAAGAAGAATATTTTGGGATTAGAGCTTATAAAGTTTTGTTTTCTTTTGATTTGCACTTAATACAAACTTTATATCTATTGTTGTGTCTTCATTAGCCATTTGATTTGAGTAAAGATCACCATTAAGGGATCCACAATTGGTATCAGAGCCAATATCATTGATTGATAGTGGTTTCAAATCATTTGGTTAATCTTCTATGCATTTTCTTGATCATTTGACATTTTTCTAGTGTTTGATTTTCTTTAGTGGTACTATATAGTTGTTTTATAGTGTTTTTAAATCTAGAAAGCTATATCTTTATTGGTTTTTGGATAAAAAAATCTTTAGGGTTCGAAAATCTGTGTTTTTGAGGCTTGTTTGTACTGACAGCGCCGTTTTTGCGACACAGTGTGCGACATAATATTGTGTCGCTATAGGGTTTCAGCGACATAGTGTTGCGACATAAGGTCTTCAGCGACCTTAATTGTGCGACATAGCACTGCGACATAACACTTGTGTCGCTGTCTGATCAGTTGCGACATAATCATTGTGTCGCTTCTCGTCTTCTTGCGACATAGACTCTGCGACATATCACTTGTGTCGCATTTTACAGTTTTTCAAACTTTTTGAGTAGTATTTCGAGTCAATTACCATGTCTACTTTTACTTCACTTCAACAGGTTGGAGCAATGCTGAAGCATTCAAGTGAGGTGGGTTCTACAAACAAACCACCGATGTACACTACGGGCATGAACTACTTAGACTGGCGTCAACGGTTTGAAGCTTTTGTATCTTTCAACGATGCTGAGATGCTGATCTATCTTGAAGAACGATATGAACGTCCTGTTCGAACCGGTATATTTAATGGACCTATTCCTGAAAAGTCCATCAAATCAATGACTCCTGAAGAGCGTAAGGCCTTCGATACCGAACGAAAGACCTATTCTGCGATTACTATGGCCTTACCTCAACAGATCTTGAGACAACTACGCCATCACAAGACCGCTTATGATTTATGGAAAGGGTTTGAGAAGAAATGTGGTGGTAGTGAACAGTACAAAAGAAACAAACTGGATCTGGCTAAGAAACAGTTTGAGGTCTTCGACATGTTACATACTGAGTCTCTGGAAGATATGTGTAGTCGATATTCTCAGCTCGTAAGTGAATTGGTTGAGGGTGGAGTAAATCTCGACAAAACTGATGTAAACAAGAAGCTTCTGGGTTCATTACCAAAGAAATGGAATACTCGCGTGCTGCTGATGGAAAAGGATGAGGATATAATGGATATGGAGCTTGATGATCTAATTGGACAGATTGCTGCTGACCTCTTGGATATGCAGAAAAAGGAAACTAAGGCTACTACACATATTCAGAATCCCATGTTATATGGTGTGGATGTTCCTGCTGCAGCAAATCAAGCTTCTGGGGCAGCTTTCTTTTCTGGGGGTTCTGGTGCTCCTAACTTATCTGGTGGATTTGGATATACTACCACAAACTCTGCAAGTGGGGGTGGTACTTATTCGAATCTTAAAGGAGCATCTCCTGCAGTTGCTGAGGAACATGCTGCTGTATTCACCGCTTTTCTGTCAGCATATGATGATTTCCTATCAAACAAGAATAGCACGGTGAATATGACTGAAGAAGATTTCAGTCAAATCGATCATGAAGAGCTTGAAAGAATGGATTTAAAGTGGAGCATGGCTATGCTCACAAGACGTGTAAAGAATTTTTTGAAGAAGACTGGACGGAAGAACGTGTGACCCGGAAGAGAAGGGTCTTGGATTCAATAAAAGCAAGGTGAAATGCTACCAGTGTCACAACTATGGACACTTTGCTCGCGAATGTGACAGAAAGAAGAATCCACCTTCCGGTTTGTCCAAGCCCTCTCAGTCCAACTCATCTGAGAAGACCAGATCTGATGAAAAAGCGATGGTTTCCGCTGCGCTACTGCTTTCCAACAATGCTTGGGAATGGTCTGACCCAGATGAAGATGATACAGAACGGGCACTAATGGCTGAAGTGCATGAGGTACATGATGAACCCTTATCTTGTGTATCATGCATTAAATTAACTAACCAGCTAAATAGGTATAGAGAGGATACCACACGCCTTAACACTGTCATAGAAAATTTAACTGAAACAAATAATATGTTACGGGACAGTGATAAGGCCAGTGGTCAAAAGTTAAAAGCTGTTTTGGAAGAGAAGAAAGGAACTAAAAGCTAAAATTTTTGAACAGCAAGATGAAATTGGTAGCTATGTTGATATGCTATCATCTGTTAAAAGGGAACTTGTTGAATCTCAAAATGAAGTTCTAAATTTGAAGAAAAAGCTTTCAAACTTTTCCACATCCTCTCTAGTCTTTGATGAGATCCTACAGGCACAGAGGACTGATACTAAGAGTAAGGCAGGACTTGGTTTTCATCAAGTCCCACCTCCTAAGGATTATTTACCTATGCCTGTTAGGGATAATGTCAATGATATGATGCCTATCTTTACTAAGATAGATGTTAAAACTGTCAAACCAACTGTGAGCATCAATATAAGTAAGCCTGAGCTAGTTAAGGCTGAAAATGGCATCATTGCATGTGAACAACCTGAAACTAGTAGGCACGAACCTATTAGGGCTAATACTAGTGAGTCTGACACAAGTAAGACTCAAAAGGTTGAGAAAGTTAAACCTATTAAGGCCAAGATTCATCAGACTGAACTCATTAAATCTGAAAATATAGTTGAGCCTAAATTAGGAAAGACTCTTTCTGTGCTTCCTCGTATTATTGAAGAGGAAATTGAAATTGAGGATATAACTGATCAAGAGTATCGACCAGTTAAGAAAAACGTCAAGCCTGAAAATCATATAATTACTATCGAACAAAGAGAACAGGCTATAACAAAAAGAAAAGGTAAAGATATGGCTGAACCTCAAAAGAAGATTGTTACTAAAACGATTAAATTAAATAAATCTTCTAAAATTTCAATGGAGGGTATGTGGCCTTCGCTGGTGATAAAGGGGGAGTTATTTCTGGTCAAGGTACGCTTACCAATGGAATGGTAAGCTTTGAGAAGGTAAATTTTGTGGAGCAATTACAACACAATCTCCTCAGTGTCTCTCAAGTGTGCGATAAAAAGTACACTACTACTTTTACAGACACTGAATGTTGTATATTGAAACCGGGATTTGTGATCCCTGAAGAATGGGTGCTACTGAGGGCACCTCGGGAGCGAGACACGTATATTCTGGACATGAGTACTGTCGAAACTACACAGCTCACTTGTCTTCTTTCTAAAGCTCCTGAGAAAGAATCGTTATTATGGCACAGACGTATGGGACACTTACACTTTCGCAAGATGAACTACCTGATCAAGAATGATCTTGTGCGAGGTGTTCCCAAACAATCCTTTGGTTTAAATGATCACTGCGTTCCATGCCAGAAGGGCAAACAACACAAGAAGTCTCACAGACCAAAGATGGTGAATTCAACTGAGAAGCCGTTAGAGCTTTTGCACATGGATTTGTTCGGGCCTGTCAGAAAGAAGAGTTTGGGAGGTACTTCTTATTGCTTAGTTGTGACAGATGATTATTCGCGTTTTTCTTGGGTGTATTTTCTGAAGACCAAGGATGAAGTGTCTGAGATTCTTATTTATTTATTCGATAAACTGCAAAATCTTTGTGATTTGAGAATCAAGAAAATTAGGAGTGATAACGGTACAGAGTTTAAGAACTCGATTATGGAACTGTACTGTTTGAGCAATGGTATTGAACACCAATTCAGTGCCGCAAGGACTCCACAGCAGAACGGGGTTGCAGAACGTAAGAATAGAACCTTGATTGAGGCTGCATGTACAATGTTATCTGACTCTAAGCTTCCAATCACCTTCTAGGCCGAAGCTGTGAATACGGCCTGCTACGTTCTAAATCGGGTATTAACGATTAAGAAGAAGAACAAGACATCCTATGAATTGTTCAACAACAGAAAGCCTAATCTACAATTTCTTGAACCGTTTGGCTGTCTATGCACTATTATGCACACCAAAGAACGAATTGCTAAGTTTGGTGAGAAATCTTGTGAAGGTGTTTTTCTAGGATTCTCTAATAACTCACCAAACAAACGTGTGTATAACCTAGTGACCAAGCGTGTGGAAGAACACTTTGAGGTTACCTTCTTCCATTACACTGACAACCCTCAAGGGAAGGGACCCGAATATTTGTTTGACTATCAAACTCTGTTTGATTCTTTCAATGTTCCTGAAGAAAATGAAGAAAAGGATATAGTGACACTACTTCATGGGCTGGACATCGCTTCTGAAGTTCCACCTATCTCTGTTCCTCCACCACCAACAGGAACACCAGTAACTGCTCCTGCTGCTACTTGTGAAACTTCACCTCCACTCGTTACTGAAAATGTTCCTGATCCTTCAAATGATGAGGAACAAATGTTTGAGGATTCTGTTCAATCACCTGCATCTGACCTTGAAGATCTACCGGCACTTCAACACGAACTTGAAGCTGACTCCACAAACCTTGATTCTATCATCGTTCCAGCTGCAATTCCGAGTTCTAGGATAAATGTGTCACATCCAGTTGATGCCATTCTTGGTGATTTAAATAAAGGAGTTTTAACGAGAAGACAGATTGCTGCTGCTGAACAATCTGTGTCGACATCGTCTCTTATTACCGTCACTGATCCTGTTTGTCTTGCTTCGAAAATTGAAGAATGCTTTCTCTCCCAAGTAGAACCGAAGAAGACAGCTGATGCGTTAAAGGATCCATACTGGGTTGAGGCTATGCAGGAAGAACTTCAACAATTCAAAAAGTTGGAAGTATGGACTTTAGTCCCTTTACCCAAGGGTGTTCATCCAATTGGTACTCGCTGGGTATATCGTGTGAAGAAGGATGATCGAGGTGTGGTAATTCGTAACAAAGCACGTCTAGTGGTTCAGGGTTTTACTCAGATTGAAGGTTTGGACTATGATGAAGTATTCGCTCCGGTTGCTCGTTTGGAATCCATTCGCATTTTTCTGGCATACGCTTCTTTCAAGGGATTTCGGGTTTATCAACTTGATGTGAAGAGCGCCTTTCTGTATGGTCAGGTTGTTGAAGAGGTCTACGTCAAACAGCCGCCTGGATTTGAAGATTCTGTTCATCCAAACTATGTCTGCAAACTAGACAAAGCATTATATGGTCTACATCAAGCCCCAAGAGCTTGGTATGAGCGGCTTGCAACTCATCTTCTGAAGAACGGCTTTGTTCGAGGCACAATCGACAGTACTCTCTTCATTAAGCATGCCGGGGAGGATTTGTTATTAGTACAGGTGTATGTGGATGACATCATTTTTGGTTCTACCAAGGATGAACTGTGTCGCGACTTCGAGCGGATTATGAAGTCAGAATTTGAAATGAGTGCAATGGGAGAGCTAACTTTCTTCCTGGGTGTACAAGTTGAGCAATCGGCTAAGGGAATTTATATTCATCAATCCAAGTATGTCAATGATATGCTTACACGGTATAAATTGACTGACTGTAAATCCTATGGGACGCCTTTAGAGCTAAATCATCAAATTGGTCCAGCAGAAAATGAAGAGGACTGTCCGGAAAAGGATTACCGATCTATGATTGGTTCTCTAATGTATCTCACGGCATCACGTCCTGACATTGTCTTTGCAGTCTCTCTCTGCTCCAGGTATCAGGCTAAACCGAAGGTGTTTCACATGAAGGCTGTTACGCGAATCTTCGGTTATCTTAAATATAGACCAACACTAGGTCTATGGTATTCAAATGAGAAGACCTTCGCGCTTTCTGCTTATTCGGACTCGGACTACGGCGGATGCAATATGGATAAGAAGTCTACTTCTGGTGGGTGTCAGTTTCTTGGACCTCGACTCGTATCATGGCAGTGCAAAAAGCAAACAACTGTTTCTACCTCAACCGCAGAGGCTGAATACATTGCTGCAGCCAGTTGCTGTTCTCAGGTTCTTTGGATACAACACCAGTTGCGCGATTACGGTTTACTCTTAACTATGACTCCTATTCATATAGATAATACTGCTGCTATATGCATTACACGTAATCCTGTCCAACACTCTAAGACCAAACACATAGAAATTAGGTTTCATTTCATTCGTGACTGTTATGAAAAACACCTAATTGATCTGGTCCAAATAGATACTCTTAAGCAGAATGCCGATCTGTTCACTAAAGCCTTTTCCCGCGCTCGTTTCGATGAGCTTGTCAACATGATAGGTTTACGTTTCTTTCCCATTCAAAAGTAATATTTGTGACCTTAGTTTGTTATGTTCTTATTATTATTATTTGTTAAAGTTTTTTTTTTAAAAAAAAAAATAAATAAATAAAAGGGAACAAAGCAATAGCCATTCTTTATGTTATTTAACATTTAAGAAAAGCAACGTTGCAACATTTGTTAAAAGACGTTTAGTTGTGTCTCAAACCAACTAGGGATATGATAGTACATTAGGAGACACTCCTCAAACGACAATCTTAAGTTTTATTCTCGATATATCAGTAGGTTTATCTTGTATGTGTTACTCTTGCTCTTATAAACATTTGATTACTTGCACGATGTATTGGTAGACATGTTCACACTCTTCTTTGAGCAACTAAGAAATACTTTAATCCGTGTTCACTCTTTCGTGATGACCATCATATGATGTATGACAATGTGTCTTAAATTCTTAAGTATTAGCTTGCCATGCTTCAATTGACTTGAGTTTGTATCTGACAACATTTGGGGATTTATACTGTCTGTTTCCTTTGTTGTACGTTTGTACAGACCTGGTCTCAGTCAATATACTTTCAACCTTTAAGCAAACAAAAGTCAAAGTACTTTTAAATCTTATAAAATCAAAGATTACTTACAAGGTCGCCAAATGGTTTGACCAAGTCTGCTTTTGCTTACACCTGAATCAAGTGTATGTCGCTCTGTTGTGCGTAAGTACAGACCTGTCACCGCTGGCTTGATTCTTAAAAATGTTGAATTCAAACACTTTCTCTAACTAATCGAGGTTTTGAGCATGACTAAATACTAAGAGTATATCTATGGGGGAGTCACACGAGATCTATTCACTTTCACAATAACTGCTAAGCTTGAAGTTGTGTGTGTTACATGTTTAAGTGGATAAACAATACTGATAATCGTCTTGTTTCAGACTGCGTCTAAGGCTTGATAACTTTCTTGGTAAACTTAACATTGGACAATTATACTGGTAATCGAATTAAAGTCTGATAATGTCTTGCGAGTCTGTCTTTCTAATATGATTCCTACAATGACACATCTAAATCTGTTTTTACTTTTGTTCACTAAGTGTCACAAATATACAAAATCTTCAAAACGTGAACTCTTGATTGACTAATGCGACACAAGCAACCCGCTTCGTTTTTCGATTATTTTGTGATTTTGGTGGACTTTCTGTGAATTTCTTCGCCTGAATCTTGTTCTCCTTCTTATTCCGCATCTATAGGTAACAATATTAACATCTATAACTTCCTAGTTTTGATTTTATTGACATTTGAAGTTTCGGTCTATCTAGGTTTAGATATTTTGTACAATTGCATGCTTAAATGTGTTCTAAAATGCCTAATAGTTGTTGATTTATGTTCCTGCAATACTTGTACACCTTCGGATATGCTTTAAACACAAAACCCCAATTTTTGTTCATCCGAAATTTCTGGGTTTCTTGCTGTTCATCATTGCGACACAAGAGTTGTGTCGCTGCTTTATGACGCAGGTCATACAGCGACACAACACTTGTGTCGCTGTCTTATGACGCTCGTCATGTAGCGACACAATTGTTGTGTCGCAGTAGACATGTAGCGACACACTACTTGTGTCGCTGTGCTATGACGCTGCTATACTGCGACACAATTGTTGTGTCGCTGCTTTATGTCGCTGACTATGTCTGCGTCACAATTCTTATGTCGCTGCCCTTTGTGCGACACAAATGTTATGTCGCTAGTAAATCATTAAATTGATTAAATTGCAAAACTGCGACATAACTCGTTATGTCGCAGTCTATCCTGCGACACAAGGCTTGTGTCGCAAGACATTTTAAATCAAAAAATGTCAATGTTAATTGTTGAGACTAATGGTTTTCAAGTTTATTGTCTTATTTCAGATATGGCTCACGTTAACGCTTTGTTTTGGGAACCGAGACATAATGTCACGGCGTTCCTAGATGATGAAAAGGAATCGGCGGCCCCATACCGTCCGATGATTGCTTTTCTCCGCAGATCCCGTATATATACGGCTATCACTGCTACAACAACCATATACAAGGATCAAGTCTCAGAGTTTTGGGTAAATGCTGCGGTCAATTCAGACCTTGGATATCCACGGATCATCTCTCATGTCAACGAGGAGAAATTATTATCTCTGAGCAAATCGTTCGGGACTTCTTTCAGTTTCCAGATGATTCGGAGATGCCCGTGGCTTTCTCCCATGTGTTTATTGCCGGGGGCATGGGTCGCCTTGGATACCCGACTATCCCACGTGATCAATACCGCAAGGCCTATCTCACTAAGGTCTGGCGGTACTTGATGCACGTTATGATTGTTTGCCTGTCTGGTAGGAAGGCTGGTTTTGATGGGATGAGTCTATCTACTGCATCCGCTATGCTGGCACTTGTATACAACAAACCCTACAACTTCTCGGGGTATATTTTTCGGATTATGGTAGATAATGCACAGGTTGGGGAGGGACAGTGGGCTTTGTACCCACGTTTTGTCCAATTATTGCTAAATCATCTACTCCCAGGGTTACCGGTGGCCCCACAACACCAATTTCGCCCAACACCGATGAATACCCGGATCATTGTGGTATCCGGTCAATATGCAAAAGGCGCACCGGTCCCACCTGACGTGCCTCTTTTTGGACACATTGTGGATGAGGCCTATGTGCCTCCGGAGGGTGACGAATTTGCCGAACCGGCTCCTATTCCTAGGCCACTGTCACCTCCACCACAGGCACCGATTCATCAACAACAACACCAACAACAGCAGATTCAACAACAACAACAACAAAATCCCGATCCTCAATTTGAAGATATTATGCGGGATATTGATGAGATCTGTCCCTCTCCTCCCAGGTCGACGGGCAAACGGCCACGTGAGGATGTCACTTACATTGTCTCAGACGACATTCCTACATCCAGTCGACCGCGCACTTCTTCAACTGCAGGGCCTTCGGAGGTTCAGACTCCCGTGCATCCTCATCCTGATATTATAAAGCAACTTCTAGATCGGATGGAGGAGATGCAAAAGACTGTGCACGATCAAGCCAATCTCATTCAGTCACAAGCCGCCCTAATTGACGCTCAGACTTGTAGAATCAATCAATTAGAGGATAGGTTTAGGGAGTTAGAGAACCGGTCTATTGGTCCGGGGGAGTCTGTTCCCACCGGTCCATCAAGAGAACCAATAGGACCGGGTTCTGAATCTGTAATAGATGATGTACTTATTGAACCATCTAATGAAATACCTACTTTAGAGTACTTCCCTGTTCACAGAGTTCCAGGTCAACCGAGACCTCTAGCGGTTGATTATTCGTGTGCTGACCTCTCGTTTATTCAACAAATGATAAACGAAGTCAATTCTGAAAATGAAAGTGAAAACTTTGAGGATTCCGATGATGTTGATATTGAGGAGGAAGGACTTGATGATGATGAATTCTATGATGATGCACCGACCATTGAGACTGATTCTTCTGAGGATGAAAGTGAAGAAGAAACTGATAATGTATCTGATGCTCAGGCCCCTGAAACTGAAACTACTGAAACAAGAGCTGAGAAAATTGCTAAATGGTGGCCTCATGGTAAGGCTGGAATTCAGATACCCGTCACCTGCAAATCATACAAGGTTAGTGGGGTGTATACGGGGTTGATAAAGAGTTGGAAGGTATCCAATGGTGTTTTCATGATCAAGAGACTTGATGGTATCAAATATTTCAAAAGATCATTCACCAAGTTGAGCACTTTACCAAAAGGAGAAGTAAATCGTCTTGCTCAACTCTCTTTGATAAATTCGTCCAAAGATGATCGTGCAAATTATATCCAAACCACTCTACAGCGAGAGATACGCACAAAGAGATATAACTTCATCAAACCGACTTTGGGAATTAGGTATATCTATAAGAAAAGGATAGACCCGGTGACCAAACAGCCAATATGCAGAATGCGTTATCCTCCGGCTGATTGTTTGAAGAATATTCCTCTGGAAACAATTCCCCTGGACTTTCTGAGAAGATTTCATTACTGGGAACTGGATGCTCATACCGGTGAAGCGGTTTTGGTTTTTGTTCCTGATACAGAGCAACCAGAGAGGAACTCACTGTATGGTTTGAAGAAAGCTCAGTTTAGAGTGTTTGATCCTATGAGCTTAATAAACATGTCATCAAAGGACTTGAGAAAACTGTTTGACAATCCGATTCGCTTCAACGAGAAGAATGCTGTGAACAAGAAGATCGCACTTCAATTTCAGAGGATTGTTAATGTTTGTGTGACACATGGGATACACGCTGGCGGTGTATTCCCAGCAGGCTGGGTTTGAACAAAGATCTTGAAGACCAAGCTGAAGACACGGGGGAGTTTGTTGATACATATTAGAGTGTCTGTCAGTTGGTCAAGTCTGTACTGTGTCTGTATATGTAATAGACTTAGAAAATTACATTTCCTGTGTACTGCGACACAAGGCTTGTGTCGCATGAGTTGTAGTTGCGACACAAGGCTTGTGTCGCATTAGTGATCTCTGCGACACAAGGCTTGTGTCGCAGAACGGCCAGACAGTTTAGTATAAATACCCTTTTTAGAGATATTTAGGGCAAGACATTTTCCCAATCATTTATTCTTTGTATTTGGCTGCTACACAAAGTTTAAGAAGAATATTTTGGGATTAGAGCTTATAAAGTTTTGTTTTCTTTTGATTTGCACTTAATACAAACTTTATATCTATTGTTGTGTCTTCATTAGCCATTTGATTTGAGTAAAGATCACCATTAAGGGATCCACATTCAATCTTTGGATGAGGTCTAAAAATCGTTTGGTAGTGAAATCACACCAAAAAGATCACTTTGTCATGCATGTAATCTGTCCAGATTTTGACCCTACTTTGATCGGCCATAACTCAGTCAATAATGGTCAAAAAATCGTGATTTTCCTTCTGGAATTTAGATTAGTGTCTTAACTTTAAAACCCCACTGGTCTCACTCAAATCCATTGAGTATTTGACCTCCAAATGTATCACACAAAAATGATGCGCAAACAGCTACCTTTCTGTGAGCAATCTTGTTGTGATACATGTTCATGGGGCTTAAGGTGTTCAATAAATTCAAAAAAAATTGTTTTTAGACTCTTAACAAGTTTATCTCAGTAGAATAAAAAGATGGTAATTTATCTTGTTGACCTTATATTTTTAGAAAATTCATGAACATCATGCATTGTTGTAAGCTTGTAAATCTCAAAAACTTGTGTTGTGATGATTCAAAAATACATAATTGCTAGAGAAAACGTGTTAAAATTTTGGGGATTATTTTTCTCAGTAACTAGATCATGAAAAGAGGTTTGAAAATAAAAATGAGAATTTTTGGAAAAACATAAGTATTTTTCCTAAATTAATGCAAATAAAGCCTATAAAAGGTGAAATATTCATGAAATATACTTTTAGACACCAAATAAAGCCTATAAAAGGTGATATGTTTTCCGATTTACGTCTCGTTAAAACGCATAATGTTAGGAACCTAAGTTACGACTTGAAAATTTTACACAAACCTAAAAATGGGTAGAAAATGATCTGGTAAAAATTCCAGAAGTTTTTGTGAATAAGTACTATTTTCCCCATAATTATCCCACTTATTAGACATAAAATGATTATAAATAATCTATAAGTCTAAAATTCCCCAAATTTTCACAGAAAATTTATGATCTATAGTTCATATTTCATACCAAGTTTGATAATTTTTAGATGCTGTATTCATGTATTTCCATTATTTTGTTCCCAACTCGAACAATTACCGACAACGTAAATTAAATGGAAATTCAAACTTTTACGGAACTTTGTAATTTAATTAGCTAGCTAAGCAATCCTAAAAAATCGTATTAGTCAAGAAACTAATTAGAAACCTTGTGTTCTTAGGAATTGGATAGGAGTCAAACCCGGTCGGTACGCGCATTACATCCATCCGTATGCTCACGCTCAATAGTGAGTTTACACAGCCCCTCTTTTTAATGTTTTACTTAAATATATTGGGGTGAAAAGCATGCTATATGATTTAAGTACTATATTTGGATTACAAATACTATGCTTATGCTATACTTGATTTACGAATGCTATGCTTATACTATGCTCGTTTTACAAATGCTATGCTCGTTCTACAAATGCTATGCTATGCTATATGCTATGCTTACTTTCGAATACTTGACATGGTTAAAATGTCGTATTGATTACGAATAACTTCTTGAATGTTTGAAGTTTATACGAACATGATTATATGCTTGTTTTCTATCGTATCTAAAGTCCCCGGTATATCTACACGACCATTAACTCTATATGAGCCAAATGATGCATATGAATAGTACTATTTGGGAGCGAGACCACCTCCCTACTCACGCGGCCACGTGAGTGCATCCCATCATCCTAAATGCCAACGATAGGGCATCTCTCTTTTGGGGCAAAGGTTTATCGGTTGTAGGTTTGGTTGTGGACTCAAGCATAATTCATTGTGACTATAGACATTATAACGTGATAGCATAGAAATTTCATAAACGACTATAAACATATGACGTTTTGACATTTGAAATGACATCTCTTTGAAACTATAAACTTACGACCCGAGCTTTACAATGACTTCGTCATTTGAAACGATATTTCTTTGGAACTATAAACCTTACAACCCGAGCTTTACAATGACTTTGAAATGATATTTCTTTAAAACCATAAATTCTATACCCTGAGTTTTATACTATAAATCGTTGTGGTTTTCGACAATGATAAACGTGGTTTCATAATAACGCCTCGTATTCTTATGAACCTCGACATAATAATCTGTTGAGATTGTAAACATTTTGACATTGATTTGATGATCCTTTGATATATAAACATAACTTGAACTTATTAAACACTACAACTTGAGTTTTATAAACGTAACTTGAACTTATTAAACACTACAACTTGAGTTTTATAAACGTAACTTGAACTTATTAAACACTACAACTTGAGTTTTATAAAAGTAACTTGAACTTATTAAACACTACAACTTGAGTTTTATAAACGTGAATTGAACATTCCTTAGAAAATATGAGTGTGGCGTTATAAATGAATCACGACTTTTAATTGAGTTTCAAAGGGAATCGCTCCTAAACGAATCTCGTACTTAAATAAACCTCTTTTGCGAACAAAACAACGAATCACGAATGAATCTAACTATCAAATGAGTATTGCTCTTAAATGAGCCTTGTTTTAATGAATTACTTTCATAATTATCCGCGCAATACCGTTTGACTATCCTACAAATTGATTTTCAGATGATTATCGTCTTTGTATGAGCCTCGGCACTAAACAGACTACTTTTGCGAACTAATCACGTAGTAACGTGGAACTTTTAAACTAGACTTTGTAAACACTTGAAAATGGTCTTTCATTACACAAAACCTGTGTACTCACCAACTATGTTTCATAGTTGACCTGTTTACTTTTACATGCTTTTCAGGAATTAGTCACCACTTGTTTATTGAAGCTAAACCCGTTATATGATCTATGCTGCTGTAGCATTACGGGATTTTCTCTTTTGGATATAATCGCATGTTTAGATTATTTACTTTTGTGCTGTAAACGCTTGTAAGACTTTATGGAATATATTAATTGTAGACCGTTGAACGGTGATCTTTTGTAATTTTCGATTATGAAATCATTTTACTGTTACATCTCGTGTTTCCGCTTTAGCGGGGTGTGACAGAAAATGGTATCAGAGCCGAAGGTTATAGAAACACCGGTTCTCCTTAGAGAAGCCTAGAAACTATAACCATTAAGTTAGTATGCCTTTGAGTATAACTAGTTCGGGTGTTGCATCATTCGAATTTAATTTAACATAGCCTGATCAACTATGTACAATTAAAGGAGAAGCGATGCAAGATCAGAATTGGTTATAGGAATAGGGTACGCTTTAGAACTCACTTAAGCTAGTACGACTTCTTTAAGTGTGTTGAGTACCTTCTTATGCTAGGATTTGATATAACTCTAGGAGTTGAGTTCACTTTTGATAATCTTATCACGTCGCGTTTCTCATTCTACGCCACCGAATCGGCTAACCGTTCTGGTTACATCATTAGTCGACCTAGGGCTAACTCACCTAACACCAAACCCGAGGAAGAGGAGCCCTCGATGGAGAACGAATCCATACACGAAATGAGCGACGATATGTCACCTACGTCCATTTTATCCTAGTCACCGCTATAAGGCTTACGATCGAAAATCAACGCACGTAACACCGTCGCCATACTCACCCGATCATCTTTAAGAGCGCTACGTCCACAGCCGCGAAACCTCCGAGAGTCGTTTCCGAAATCCCGAAACTTTGATATGACCTTTCGGATAGCACGTAGTATGAACGCCGTAACTACCGAACTTCAAATTAAACATGCAAGAAGTGCCCATCAAAGATAGATTCTAGTAGGAGCGACGAAATTTGATAGAAAAGCAGACTCATCGCACGACCAACGCTTTGAAAACCGATTTTAGACACGAGGTAACTGGCGACACTTCAAGAGTTTCATCCGACACCAGTGCTACCTGAACCAGTTCCCCAAGGGCCACGCATTAGGCACACGGCTAGAAAAGAGAGTTCCGATACTAAGAAGAGTGACGATGGCAGTACCGCATCAAGAGCAGGATAAGATGCCACGTACAGTCACTGGAAGGCCGTTGGGCACCCCTCCGGTATCACTTGGGAAGAGACACACAGGATCGGAACATGGCCGTCGAGTTACGTTGTTACCGAATGAGAATGGATCATCAGCAGCAGCTGATCTACGATAAGGCAGAGAGGTTAGAGCAATTGTCGAAGTATACGACCGAGGCTTAAGAGACAACAAGTGTGGAGAAGAACATTACTAGAAGGATGATGTTGCTATCCTTGTTAGTGGGAGGACTTGAGTCGCTCACATTGGTGTTGTTATCTTGAGTACTATGTTCCGGGGTTAGAGATGATCGAAGTGCTTAGTGACAAAAACTTAAATTATAATAACTTTTTGTACAAGAAAAACATTTTCTGTTTTGATATCCTAAAACGTTTTAAGCGGCTTTGAAATTGAAACTTTGGTGCTAAGATTTTGTTAAAAAGGCTATTATGATGCACGTCCTATTTGAAAACTGTGTAGAAGATGTTGGTTTAATGTAATGAAAATCCTTAGACGTTTTGTTTACCAACACAATTATTATTAGTGGAAATTTCAAGTCTTGTACATCATACGTGAAAATTCTTTAAGGTTAAGTTCGTACAAAAAGAAAATCTTTATTTTGTCACTAATAATAGGACGCACTGTCATAGGAAATGGCAGGCCTCATTATGAACGACTACTTATCCGACAACAATTCAATCCATGAGGAACAGATTCAATACGAATACCTTAATGATAAGGTAGTCCCGATGGATGAAATAGTCGAACAAGTCGGCGAGAACCAGAACATCGGGATAATACACATAGACGAGTATGAAAGACTGCAAGATCAAACTGAAAAATTGGATGCTCGAGTTTGAGAACTCAGAATGAGGTGCAAAACCTACGAGTTAGAGCAGAGAATTGCAAGAAGGCCCATCCTCGTACAAATCAAAGAAAAAATTTGCTTTTGGAAGACGCGGGCTAATTATCTGAAAGGAAGAGCTAAGTCTTGGGTCATGAAGCAATGTCAGCAAGTCACAGAAGACACAGTTATCTACACTACATCACCCTGTTACCAAGACATGCTTATGACACGCTATTACCCACACGATCTAGACTTAGATTAGCCTAGAAGTAGAAAACATCTCGAATATATATATATATATATATATGTACGTAAGAAAAAGCATTGAGACGTAGATAAGGAGGAAGTCCTTGATCAGTTTTGTAAGATGCGTCTCAAAACTTTGTACAATGCTCAATGCATCCATGTATATATAGAAGTTCATTATCCTTCTACTTGTAGGACAACAATCTAATTTACTGAGTGCCATTTCAAATGGACATATATTAAGGCACAAAAGCGAATCTGGTGAACAAACGAAAGGCTAAAGGCCAAACGATAAAGAAGATCGTTAATAAGTCGAATAGAAACCCGAAACCGATCAGGAACTTCATGATCACCACGACTGAACCAAAGCGATACACTAGCCCTCACTCGAGGTGCAATAAGTGTAGATTCATTCATGAAGGAGATAGTGCCTGACTACATCCTAAACCTAGAGAACGAACTATTCAACACTTAATCCCGATTGAGCTGAGTAGCTTTGACATAGTAGTTGGCATGGACTGGCTAGCTAAAAATCATGCGAACATAGGGTGTCACGATAGGTGATAAGGATACCCTTACGAAAAACGAAACACTCGTCGTACACGGAGGTAAGTCCAGAAGGAGCTTGAAGATGGTGTCATCCATGAAGATTCGCAAGTACCAGAAGAAGGAATATCTTACTATTCTGGCTCATGTAGTCGAGAAGGAATCAGAAGAAAACATATGCAAGATATTCCGGTAGTGCGCGAATATGTTGATGCATCTTAGTGTGCCTGTCAGTTGGTCAAGTCTGTATTGTGCCTGTCAGAAAGGGCACCGATGGCTGAAGTGTATGAGGTAGATGATGAACCTTTATCCTGTGTTTCGTGCATAAAATTAACTAACCAGTTAAACAGGTATAGAGAGGACACCAAAAGCCTTAATAATGTTATTGAAACTTTAAATGAAACAAATAATATGTTAAGAGACAGTGATAAGGCAAGTGGCCAAAAGTTAAAAGCTATTTTGGAAGAGAAAAAGGAACTAAAAGCTAAAATTTTTGAACAACAAGATGAAATTGGTAGCTATGTTGATGTGCTATCATCTGTTAAAAAGGAACTTGTTGAATCTCAAACTGAGGTTCTAAATTTAAAGAAAAAGCTTTCTAACTTTTCCGCCTCCTCTCTAGTCTTTGATGAAATCTTACAGGCACAGAGGACTGATACTAAAAGTAAGGCAGGACTTGGGTATCATTTAGTCCCACCTCCAAAGGATTAGCTTCCCATGCCTGTCAGGGATAATATCAATGACTTGATGCCTATCTTTACAAAAATAGATGTCAGACCTGTTAAACCTGCAGTTAGTATCAAAATAAGTAAGCCTGAGCTAGTTAAGGCTGAAACTGTCATCACTGCATCCTCACAACCTGAAACTAGTAGGCCCGAGCCAGTTAGGGCTAATACTAGTGAGTCTGAAACTAGTAAGACTCAAAAGGTTGAGAAAGTTAAGTTAGGAAAGGCTGAGATTAACCAGACTGAGTTAATTAAATCTGAGACTGTAGTTGAGCCTAAGTTAGGAAAGGCTCTTTCTGTGCTTCCTCGAATTATTGAAGAGGAAATTGAAATTGAGGATATAACTGAGAAGGAATTTAGACCAATAAAGAAAAATGTTAAGCCTGAAAATCATATAATTACTATTGAAAGAAATGAACAGGCTATATCAAAAGGAAAAGGTAAAGCTATGGCTGAACCTCCAAAGAAGATTGTTTCTAAAACGAATATTCAACATAAATCTTCTAAACACATTTCCAAAGCATCCCCTGTTGAATGTTCACGTCAATGTGAGTGTTCAACAAGTGCTTCTTTTGGTCGATCTCATCGGTTAATTTCTCAATATCAATCTTGTGTTGAGTATCGATCTTGCTTCTACTGCAAGAAGCAAGGTCATTTAATAAATGACTGTCCTGTGCTTGCAAAGAAACGGTTTGGGAAGCAAGTTTCGCGAGTCTCTAGATGCAAAAATCTTTCAAAGCAACCTAATTCTATGAGAGGCTCAAAGACTCCTGTCCCTGCTGTCAAAATCAACAAACTTGAGCAAAACAAATTGCCAAACTTAAAGCTCAAAGTTGTTGACTTGCAAGCATCCAAACCAAAACAGGTTTGGAAAATTAAAGAATCTTGCAAAGATTCTACATCTGACAATAACTCATCAGTCAAACATTCTATAATGTTTGAAACTAAAATTTTGACTGATGTGGTCGTTGTTGATGATGTCACTGGCGTACCCACGACTATAAAGGCTTGGGTCTCCATTTCTAACTAATTTACCTTGTTTGTGGTGCCACAGCAACCTGAATCTGTAAAGAATAGTAAATGGTATATCGATAGCGGTTGTTCTCGGCACATGACCGGTGATGTTTCTCTGTTATCTGAAGTTCAAGCTTACAATGGAGGTTATGTGGCCTTCGCTGGTGATAAGGGGGGAGTCATTTCTGGTCAGGGTACGCTTACCAATGGAATGGTAAGCTTTGAAAAGGTGAATTTTGTGGAGCAATTACAACACAATCTTCTCTGTGTCTCTCAAGTGTGCGATAAAAAGTACACTACTGCTTTCACAGACACTGAGTGTTGTATATTGAAGTCGGGATTTGTAATCCCTGAAGAATGGGTGCTACTGAGGGCACCGCGGGAGTGAGATACTTATATTCTTGACATGAGTACTGTGGAAACCAAACAGCTCACATGTCTTTTATCAAAAGCTCCCGAAAAGGAATCGTTACTTTGGCACAGGCGTATGGGACATTTGCACTTTCGCAAGATGAATTATCTGATCAAGAATGATCTAGTGCGAGGTGTTCCTAAGCAATCCTTTGGGCTGAATGATCATTGCGTTCCCTGTCAGAAAGGAAAGCAACACAAGAAGGCTTACAGACTGAAGCTGGTGAATTCAACTGAGAAGCCATTGGAGCTTTTCCACATGGATTTATTTGGGCCAGTTAGAAAGAAGAGTTTGGGAGGAACTTCGTATTGTCTTGTGTTAACAGATGATTATTCGCATTTTTCTTGGGTATATTTTCTGAAGACTAAGGATGAGGTGCCTGAGATTCTCATCTATCTATTTGACAAACTGCAAAATCTTTGTGAATTGAGAATCAAAAAGATAAGAAGTGATAACGGTACAGAGTTTAAAAACTCGATCATGGAGCTGTACTGTTTAAGTAATGGCATTGAACATCAATTTAGTGCTGCTAGGACTACACAACAGAATGGGGTTGCGGAGCGTAAGAATAGGACATTGATTGAGGCTTGTTGATACATATTAGAGTGTCTGTCAGTTGGTCAAGTCTGTACTGTGTCTGTATATGTAATAGACTTAGAATAATTACATTTTCTGTGTACTACGACACAGTGCTTGTGTCGCACTAGTTGTAATTGCGACACAGTGCTTGTGTCGCAATAGTGATCTCTGCGACACAAGGCTTGTGTCGCAGAACGGCCAGACAGTTTAGTATAAATACCCTTGTTAGAGATATTTAGGGTAAGACATATTTCCCAATCATTTTTATTCTCTGTTTTGGCTGCTTCACTGATTGTAAGGGAATATTTTGGGGATTAGTGATTATAAAGTTTTGTTTTCACTTGATTTGCATTCAATACAAACTTTATATCTATTGTTTTGTCTTCATTAGCCATATGATTTGAGTAAAGATCACCATCAAGGGATCCACAATTGGTATCAGAGCCAATATCTATGATTGATAGTGGTTTCAAATCATTTGGTTGAACTTGTATGCATTTTCTTGATCATTTGACATTTTATTAGTGTTTGATCTTCTTTATTGGTGCTATATAGTTGTTTTGTAGTGTTTTTGTACCTAGAAAGCTGTATCTTTATTGGTTTTTGGATAAAATATATTTAGGGTTCGAAAATCTGTGTTTTTGAGGCTTGTTTGTACTGACAGCGCCGTTTTTGCGACACAGTGTGCGACATAATATTGTGTCGCTATAGAGTTTCAGCGACCTTAATTCTGCGACATAGTGTTGCGACACAAGGTCTTCAGCGACCTTAATACTGCGACACAGTGTGCGACATAACACTTGTGTCGCTGTCTGATCAGTTGCGACATAATGATTGTGTCGCTGCTAGTCTTTTGCTTCATAACCTCTGCGACATATCGCTTGTGTCGCATTTTTTCAGTTTTTCAAAATTTTTTGAAAAGTCTTTCGAGTCCATTACCATGTCTACTTCTACTTCACTTCAACAGGTTGGAGCAATGCTGAAGCATTCAAGTGAGGTGGGTTCTACAAACAAACCACCGATGTACACTACGGGCATGAACTACTTAGACTGGCGTCAACGGTTTGAAGCTTTTGTATCTTTCAACGATGCTGAGATGCTGATCTATCTTGAAGAACGATATGAACGTCCTGTTCGAACCGGTATATTTAATGGACCTATTCCTGAAAAGTCCATCAAATCAATGACTCCTGAAGAGCGTAAGGCCTTCGATACCGAACGAAAGACCTATTCTGCGATTACTATGGCCTTACCTCAACAGATCTTGAGACAACTACGCCATCACAAGACCGCTTATGATTTATGGAAAGGGTTTGAGAAGAAATGTGGTGGTAGTGATCAGTACAAAAGAAACAAACTGGATCTGGTTAAGAAACAGTTTGAGGTCTTTGACATGTTACCTACTGAGTCTCTAGAAGATATGTGTAGTCGCTATTCTCAGCTCGTAAGTGAATTGGTTGAGGGTGGAGTAAATCTCGACAAAACTGATGTAAACAAGAAGCTTCTGGGTTCATTACCAAAGAAATAGAATACACGCGTGCTGCTGATGGAAAAAGACGAGGATATAATGGATATGGAGCTTGATGATCTAATTGGATAGATTGCTGCTGACCTCTTGGACATGCAGAAGAAGGAGACCAAGGCTACTGCACATATTCAGAATCCCATGTTATATGGTGTGGATGTTCCTGCTGCAGCGACTCAAGCTGCTGGGGCTGCATTCTTCTCTGGGGGTTCTGGTGCTCCTAATTTATCTGGTGGTTTTGGATATACTAACACAAACTCCGCTAGTGGGGGTGGTACTTACTCCAATCTTAAAGGAGCATCTCCTGCAGTTGCTGAGGAACATGCTGCTGTATTCACTGCTTTCCTGTCAGCATATGATGATTTCCTATCAAACAAGAACAGCACGGTGAATATGACTGAAGAAGATTTCAGTCAAATCGATCAAGAAGAGCTTGAAAGAATGGATTTGAAGTGGAGCATGGCTATGCTCACAAGACGCGTCAAAAATTTCTTGAAAAAGACTGGGAGGAAGAACGTCACTGATCCAGAAGAGAAGGGTCTTGGTTTCAATAAGAGCAAGGTAAAATGCTATCAGTGTCACAACTATGGACACTTTGCTCGTGAATGTGACAGAAAGAAGAATCCACCTTCCGGTTTGTCCAAGCCCTCTCAGTCCAACTCATCTGAGAAGACCAGATCTGATGAAAAAGCGATGGTTTCCGCTGCGCTACTGCTTTCCAACAATGCTTGGGAATGGTCTGACCCAGATGAAGATGATACAGAACGGGCACTAATGGCTGAAGTGCATGAGGTACATGATGAACCCTTATCTTGTGTATCATGCATTAAATTAACTAACCAGCTAAATAGGTATAGAGAGGATACCACACGCCTTAACACTGTCATAGAAAATTTAACTGAAACAAATAATATGTTACGGGACAGTGATAAGGCCAGTGGTCAAAAGTTAAAAGCTGTTTTGGAAGAGAAAAAGGAACTAAAAGCTAAAATTTTTGAACAACAAGATGAAATTGGTAGCTATGTTGATATCCTATCATCTGTTAAAAGGGAACTTGTTGAATCTCAAACTGAAGTTCTAAATTTGAAGAAAAAGCTTTCAAACTTTTCCACATCCTCTCTAGTCTTTGATGAGATCCTACAGGCACAGAGGACTGATACTAAGAGTAAGGCAGGACTTGGTTTTCATCAAGTCCCACCTCCTAAGGATTATTTACCTATGCCTGTTAGGGATAATGTCAATGATATGATGCCTATCTTTACTAAGATAGATGTTAAAACTGTCAAACCAACTGTGAGCATCAATATAAGTAAACCTGAGCTAGTTAAGGCTGAAAATGTCATCATTGCATGTGAACAACCTGAAACTAGTAGGCACGAACCTATTAGGGCTAATACTAGTGAGTCTGACACAAGTAAGACTCAAAAGGTTGAGAAAGTTAAACCTATTAAGGCCAAGATTCATCAGACTGAACTCATTAAATCTGAAAATACAGTTGAGCCTAAATTAGGAAAGACTCTTTCTGTGCTTCCTCGTATTATTGAAGAGGAAATTGAAATTGAGGATATAACTGATCAAGAGTATCGACCAGTTAAGAAAAACGTCAAGCCTGAAAATCATATAATTACTATCGAACAAAGAGAATAGGCTATAACAAAAGGAAAAGGTAAAGCTATGGCTGAACCTCAAAAGAAGATTGTTTCTAAAACGATTAAATTAAATAAATCTTCTAAAATTTCAACTAAAGCATCTGCCGCTGTTGAATGCTCACACAAGTGTGATTGTTCAACACATGCTTCTTTTGGTCGAGCTCATCGGTTTGTTCCTAAATCTCAATCTTGTTTTGAGCAACGATCTTGCTTCTACTGCAAGAAGCAAGGTCATTTGATAAATAATTGTCATGTGCTTGCAAAGAAACAGTCTGGGAAACAGGTTTCTCAAGTTTCAAAACTTAAACTTTCAAAGAAGCCTATTTCAATGAAATGCTCTAAGCCTACTATCCCAGCTGTTAAGGTCAACAAAGTTGAGCAAAATACTTTGCAAAACTTAAAGCCCAAAGTTGTTGACCTGCAAGCATCCAAACCAAAACAAGTTTGGAAGATTAAGGAATCTTGCAATGATTCTACATCTAACAATACCTCATCAGTCAAACATTCTAAACTTTTTGAAAACAAAGTTTTGACAGATGTGGTCATTGTTGATGATGTTACTGGAGTACCCAAGACTATAAAGGCTTGGGTCTCCATTTCTAACTAATGTACCTTGTTTGTGGTGCCGCAGCAACCTGAATCTGTAAAGAATAGTAAATGGTATATCGACAGCGGTTGTTCTCGGCACATGACCGGTGATATTTCTCTTTTATCTGAAGTTCATTTTTTCAATGGAGGGTATGTGGCCTTCGCTGGTGATAAAGGGGGAGTTATTTCTGGTCAAGGTACGCTTACCAATGGAATGGTAAGCTTTGAGAAGGTAAATTTTGTGGAGCAATTACAACACAATCTCCTCAGTGTCTCTCAAGTGTGCGATAAAAAGTACACTACTACTTTTACAGACACTGAATGTTGTATATTGAAGCCGGGATTTGTGATCCCTGAAGAATGGGTGCTACTGAGGGCACCTCGGGAGCGAGACACGTATATTCTGGACATGAGTACTGTGGAAACTACACAGCTCACTTGTCTTCTTTCTAAAGCTCCTGAGAAAGAATCGTTATTATGGCACAGACGTATGGGACACTTACACTTTCGCAAGATGAACTACCTGATCAAGAATGATCTTGTGCGAGGTGTTCCCAAACAATCCTTTGGTTTAAATGATCACTGCGTTCCATGCCAAAAGGGCAAACAACACAAGAAGTCTCACAGACCAAAGATGGTGAATTCAACTGAGAAGCCGTTAGAGCTTTTGCACATGGATTTGTTCGGGCCTGTCAGAAAGAAGAGTTTGGGAGGTACTTCTTATTGCTTAGTTGTGACAGATGATTATTCGCGTTTTTCTTGGGTGTATTTTCTGAAGACCAAGGATGAAGTGCCTGAGATTCTTATTTATCTATTCGATAAACTTCAAAATCTTTGTGATTTAAGAATCAAGAAAATTAGGAGTGATAACGGTACAGAGTTTAAGAACTCGATTATGGAACTGTACTGTTTGAGTAATGGTATTGAACACCAATTTAGTGCCGCAAGGACTCCACAGCAGAACGGGGTTGCAGAACGTAAGAATAGAACCTTGATTGAGGCTGCACGTACAATGTTATCTGACTCTAAGCTTCCAATCACCTTCTGGGCCGAAGCTGTGAATACGGCCTGCTACGTTCTAAATCGGGTATTAACGATTAAGAAGAAGAACAAGACATCCTATGAATTGTTCAACAACAGAAAGCCTAATCTACAATTTCTTGAACCGTTTGGCTGTCTATGCACTATTATGCACACCAAAGAACGAATTGCTAAGTTTGGTGAGAAATCTTGTGAAGGTGTTTTTCTAGGATTCTCTAATAACTCACCAAACAAACGTGTGTATAACCTAGTGACCAAGCGTGTGGAAGAACATTTTGAGGTTACCTTCTTCCATTACACTGACAACCCTCAAGGGAAGGGACCCGAATATTTGTTTGACTATCAAACTCTGTTTGATTCTTTCAATGTTCCTGAAGAAAATGAAGAAGAGGATATAGTGACCCTACTTCATGGGCTGGACATCGCTTCTGAAGTTCCACCTATCTCTGTTCCTCCACCACCAACAGGAACACCAGCAACTGGTGAGACTCCACCTCCACTCGTTACTGAGAATGTTCCTGATCCTACAAATGATGAGGAACAAATGTTTGAGGATTCTGTTCAATCACCTGCATCTGACCTTGAAGATTTACAGGCACTTCAACTCGAACTTGAAGCTGACTCCACAAACCTTGATTCTATCATCGTTCCAGCTGCAATTCCGAGTTCTAGGATAAATGTGTCACATCCAGTTGATGCCATTCTTGGTGATTTAAACAAAGGTGTTTTAACGAGAAGACAGATTGCTGCTGCTGAACAATCTGTGTCGACATCGTCTCCTATTACCGTCACTAATCCTGTTTGTCTTGCTTCGAAAATTGAAGAATGCTTTCTCTCCCAAGTAGAACCGAAGAAGACAGCTAATGCGTTAAAGGGTCCATACTGGGTGGAGGCTATGCAGGAAGAACTTCAACAATTCACAAAGTTGCAAGTATGGACTTTGGTCCCTTTACCCAAGGGTGTTCATCCAATTGGCACTCGCTGGGTATATCGTGTGAAGAAGGATGATCGGGGTGTGGTAATTCGTAACAAAGCACGTCTAGTGGTTCAGGGTTTCACTCAGATTGAAGGTTTGGACTATGATGAAGTATTCGCTCCGGTTGCTCGTTTGGAATCCATTCGCATTTTTCTGGCATACGCTTCTTTCAAGGGATTTCGGGTTTATCAACTTGATGTGAAGAGCGCCTTTCTGTATGGTCAGGTAGTTGAAGAGGTCTACGTCAAACAGCCGCCTGGATTTGAAGATTCTGTTCATCCAAACTATGTCTGCAAGCTAGACAAAGCATTGTATGGTCTACATCAAGCCCCAAGAGCTTGGTATGAGCGGCTTGCAACTCATCTTCTGAAGAACGGTTTTGTTCGAGGCACAATCGACAGTACTCTCTTCATTAAGCATGCCGGGGAGGATTTGTTATTAGTACATGTGTATGTGGATGACATCATTTTTGGTTCTACCAAGGATGAACTGTGTCGCGACTTCGAGCAGATTATGAAGTCAGAATTTGAAATGAGTGCAATGGGAGAGCTAACTTTCTTCTTGGGCGTACAAGTTGAGCAATCGGCTAAGGGGATTTATATTCATCAGTCCAAGTATGTCAATGATATGCTTACACGGTATAAATTGACTGACTGTAAACCCTATGGGACGCCTTTAGAGCTAAATCATCAAATTGGTCCAGCAATGATGAAGAGGATTGTCCGGAAAAGGATTACCGATCTATGATTGGTTCTCTGATGTATCTCACGGCATCACGTCCGGACATTGTCTTTGCAGTCTCTCTCTGTTCCAGGTATCAGGCTAAACCGAAGGTGTCTCATATGAAAGCAGTTACGCGAATCTTCGATTATGTCAAATATAGACCAACCCTTGGTCTATGGTATTCAAATGAGAAATCTTTCGCGCTCTCTGCTTATTCGGACTCGGACTATGGTGGATGCAATATGGATAAGAAGTCTACTTCTGGTGGATGTCAGTTTCTTGGACCTCGGCTCGTATCATGGCAGTGCAAAAAGCAAACAACTGTTTCTACCTCAACCGCAGAGGCTGAATACATTGCTGCTGCTAGTTGCTGTTCCCAGGTTCTCTGGATACAACACCAGTTGCGCGATTACGGTTTACTCTTAACTATGACTCCTATTCATATAGATAATACTGCTGCTATATGCATTACACGTAATCCTGTCCAACATTCTAAGACCAAACACATAGAAATTAGGTTTCATTTCATTCGTGACTGTTATGAAAAACACCTAATTGATCTGGTCCAAATAGATACCCTTAAGCAGAATGCCGATCTGTTCACCAAAGCCTTTTCCCGTGCTCGTTTCGATGAGCTTGTCAACATGATAGGTTTACATTTCTTTCCCATTCAAAAGTAATATTTGTGACCTTAGTCTGTTATGTTCTTATTATTATTATTTGTTAAAGTGTTTTTTTAAAAAAAATAAAAATAAAATAAAAGGGAACAAAGCAATAGCCATTCTTTATGTTATTTAACATTTAAGAAAAGCAACGTTGCAACATTTGTTAAAAGACGTTTAGTTGTGTCTCAAACCAACTAGGGATATGATAGTACATTAGGAGACACTCCTCAAACGACAATCTTAAGTTTTATTCTCGATATATCAGTAGGTTTATCTTGTATGTGTTACTCTTGCTCTTATAAACATTTGATTACTTGCACGATGTATTGGTAGACATGTTCACACTCTTCTTTGAGCAACTAAGAAATACTTTAATCCGTGTTCACTCTTTCGTGATGACCATCATATGATGTATGACAATGTGTCTTAAATTCTTAAGTATTAGCTTGCCATACTTCAATTGACTTGAGTTTGTATCTGACAACATTTGGGGATTTATGCTGTCTGTTTCCTTTGTTGTACGTCCGTACAGACCTGGTCTCAGTCAGTATACTTTCAAACATTAAGCAAACAAAAGTCAACGTACTTTCAAATCTTATAAAATCAAAGATTACTTACAAGGTCGCCAAATGGTTTGACCAAGTCTGGTTTGGCTTACACCTGAATCAAGTCTATGTCGCTTTGTTGTACGGATGTACAGACCTGTCACTGCTGGCTTGATTCTTAAAAATGTTGAATTCAAACGCTTTCTCTAACTAATCGAAGTTTTGAGCATGACTTAATACTAAGAGTATATCTATGGGGGAATCACAGAGATCTATACACTCTCACAATAACTGCTGAAGCTTGAAGTTGTGTGTGTTACATGTTTAAGTGGACAAACAATACTGATAATCGTCTTGTTTCAGACTGCGTCTAAGGCTTGATAACTTTCTTGATCAACTTAAAATTGGACATCTATACTGATAATCGAATTAAAGTTTGATATTGTCTTGCGAGTCTGTCTTTCCAATATGATTCCTACAATGACACATCTCAAACTATTCTTTTATGTTTTTATTTATTATTTATTTATTATTTTGCTATTTAGTTTATTTAATTCGTTCACTAAGTGTCACAAATACAAAAAAAAATCTTAAAAACGTGAACTCTTGATTGACTTCTGCGACACAAGGCTTGTGTCGCTTATTTTGTGTTGACTATCCTGCGACACAAGACTTGTGTCGCATACTTTGTGGCCCAGCGACACAATCATTGTGTCGCTCTATTATGTCGCCTATTTGTGCTGACCCCTCAGCGACACAACCATTGTGTCGCTTCTTGTGTCGCTGCCTTATGTCAGGGGTATAAATACCCTCGTGTCGCTGTAATTAGTATTTAATTACCAGTGACACAAACATTCAAAACCTGCGACACAACAGATTTCTGCGACACAACAGCCCGACCTCTGTTTTCGAATTTCTTGGATTCTACTGTGATTTTCTGTTGATTCCAACTTCTGAATCGTATTCTCCTTATCCTTCCGCAACTACAGATATGGCAGGTGTAAATGTGAACGCTTTGTTCTGGGAACCACGTCACAATGTGACTGCTTTTTTAGATGATGACAAAGAGTCGGCCGCACCATATAGACCCATGATCGCTTTTCTTCGCCGCTCTCGGATCTATAATGCCATCACGGCCTCTACCGCTATCTACCGTGATCACGTCACGGATTTTTGGGATAATGCGGCGATAAACTCAGATCTCCCATACACCAGGATTATCTCCCGAGTTCATGATCGTGAGATCATAATATCCGAACAAACTATCAGAGAGTTCTTTGAGTTTCCTGACAACTCAGAAATGCGCGTTACTTTTTCAAATGCGTTTATATCTGGCGGTATGATACGTCTGGGCTATCCAACCATTCCTAGAGATCAATATCGCAAGGCCTTTCTCACCAAGGTCTGGCGGTATTTGATGCATATAATGATCGTGTGCCTTTCTGCACGAAAAGCTGGTTTCGATGGCATCAGCCATTCGACTGCGTCAGCAATGCTGGCGCTGGTATACAATAAGCCCTACAATTTTTCAGGATATATCTTTCGAGCTTTGGTAGACCACACTCAAGCAGGTGAGAGCCAATGGGCTCTGTACCCACGATTCGTTCAACTACTCATCAACCACCTGCTCCCGGGATTACCGGTGGCCCCACAGCACCAATTCAGACCAACGCCAATGAATACCAGAA